>JANTPM010000006.1:21946473-21959898 GCA_025434745.1 Erythroxylum divaricatum
GGGGGGTTGTTTTAGGGTAAAATTTTTTGGAAATTGCAAATTAATCCTTGCAATTTTTGAAATTTTACGGTATTGGCCGGAATTGAAGGTTTCGGCCGGTACAGTCTGGTAAACACCAATACAGGGCGAAATTTGACCCCGGTATCGATGTTTACGATTTCGTATCGGTTTCCGACCAGTACAAAATCCGTGGCATTGGTGTAGAGAAAACAATGTACAAGAAATATATAATTTAAGAATGTATAAAATATTATAAATATGTCAGACCTTACGACATCAAATTATCTTAAATTTTCAAGGTTAAAAATATCACTTAATTGTCATGCAATGCGATGCGACAGCTTTTTGTCAGCAAACCAAATGTTAGCCTGGATGTACAGGAAACGTGTGATAAAGATTATTTTTAATAAATGAAATTTAAATTTTGATATAAATGTTACAAGTAATTAACAAAATTGTTGTTAATTTCACTACTAACAATTTCCCTTGCTTCTTTCAACTCCTCATTAGTGCAGCGAAAATTTTCCTGAATACAAATTCTGATCGAGTTTCAAGAACTCGAATCAGCCCTTGCCAACAACACAAAACCATCAACAAAGAGATTCCTCTTATATTTCATTCACACATATTTTAGAGACAACTGTACATTATTCCTCAAAAACACTAACAAAAGATAATGTTCAAACAGACTTTACTACTTAAAAGACCCCCCAATTTCCTAACTTCCCTATACCAGGTCCAAAACACACACATGTGTCCCTGTAGTCGATCAGTCTCTCTCTCTGTTTTATTTCTCTTCGGCACTCTACTAGCGAAAAGAATCATGGTCACCTAAGTCATAACTTTGTGTTTGTTGCTATCTTGATGCCTCTTTTTAAGGTCTTGGTGCCTATTAGCAGCGTCATCTTGAGTGTCACTACTTGTGCCAATATCCTCTTCTCTCATCAGATATTTATCCACCTGCGAAGCTGCTTGTCGTCCCTCAGATATGGCCCATACAACGAGAGACTGACCTCTTCGGCAATCACCGGCTGCAAATATTCCTTCCACGTTTGTGGAGAACCGACCATATTCTGCCTTGAAGTTCGAACGATTGTCTTTCTCCAAGCCTAGCTTGTCTGCAACATTCTGATAAGATCAAACGGGAAAATTTTTGATAAGCCTATGTTCAATTGGTTCAGGTACATTTAGATATGACAGGCCAAATTGCCGCTAAACTTAACAAATGAATTTTTATCCTTTTCAGGGATTCGTAAACCAGGACACTAACCGATTCAGGACCAAGGAATCCCATAGCTAATAGGACAAGGTCTGCATTAATCATTTCCTCACTGCCTTCTACCTCCTTGAACTGAAATCTTCCACCGGCATCCTTCTCCCATTGTACACGAACAATCTCTAGTCCTTTAACATTACCATTTTCATCTCCAATAAATCGCTTAGTTAAAACCTCATACGACCTTGGGTCTTTTCCAAATTTAGCAGCAGCTTCTTCGTGTCCATAATCCACACGGAATATACGAGGCCACTGCAGAATTGACGAGATTATAGGAAGGAAATATAAAGGACAACAAAATATACGATATCTTTCTGTTTTCAAACATGGAAAAAAGGCATATGCATATACAAAAGCAAACTAACAAACCTATCGACATCATTGCTAATGGAAAATGTGACGGAAGATAAAATTTGCACATCCTCAAAATGCTACGTCTAGGCCCTTACCAATATGAAAAAGGTTCATGCTAACACATGCTGAATAGGTATAGCAAAGGTTAGAGAGTCAAACCTGTGGCCATGGATTTCCAGGAGCTCTAGTCTGTGGTGGCTGTGGTTGTAGCTCTAGATTTACAAGGCTAGTACAGCCATGTCGAATGGATGTTCCAATACAATCTGTCCCAGTGTCACCTCCACCAATTACTACCACTTTCTTTCCCCTAGCAGAGATGTATTTACCATCCTCTAGATTGCTATCTAGCAAGCTTTTTGTATTCACATGAAGAAACTCCATGGCAAAATGTACACCAGACAACTCACGGCCTGGTATAGGAAGGTCTCTGCAGAAGAAAACTTGATGAGAACAGATACATTCCACATATTTCAACTACTATGCCATGAACCAACTTCTAAATTTGATGAACTTCTTATTGCTGTGGGATGTGTTGAATTACCTTGGTTTTGTGGCTCCTACAGCCAAAACAATAGCATTATTCTCCTCTTGAAGCTGGTCAAGAGAGTACAAAGGATCAATTCCAACATTAGCATTGACCACAAAGTTGATGCCTTCCTCTGCCATTAGGTTGACTCGTCGTTGGACTATATCCACCTTGTCAGCCTTCATATTGGGAACTCCATACATCATCAGTCCTCCAATTCGGTCAGCTCGTTCATATACAGTAACTAAATGACCCATTCTATTCAATTGATCTGCAGCAGCCAAACCAGCCGGTCCACTTCCAACAACTGCGACTCTTTTCCTGAATCAAAGGTGCATCCAAGCAGATTTCCATTATTAGAAGCTTAAACACCTCATGCATGGGGTCTCTAGTCACAACATTAGTCAATTTTAATGAGGGTTCCGTCAAAGTTGGCACGAAAGTTTAGTTTACATTTCATCAACTCATTGTGAAATAGACAGGCAGCTGTGGGGACAAATTGTACTTGGTTATATCATCCAACTATTACTCAAGGTCGTGAAATATCCTGGGAAAGAGAAGGAACATACCCAGTTCTTCTAAGGGGAGGCCGTGGTTTCATCCAACCCTCTTCAAAGGCCTTGTCAATAATTGCACATTCAATGTTTTTGATAGATACAGGATTCTCAATAATACCGAGGACGCAAGAGCCTTCACATGGTGCAGGACACACACGGCCGGTAAACTCTGGGAAGTTATTTGTCTCAAGAAGCCGATCCAATGCTTCTCGCCACCTATTTTGGTACACTAACTCATTAAATTCTGGTATTTTGTTTCCAAGAGGGCATCCAGAGTTCTCCTGCATCATTTGATACATTCAGTTTTAGTAGCTCAAATGAATAAGGTCATGATTTAAAAGATTTTAACAGACATCCAGAATCCATAGGGAGCCCACCTGGTGGCAGAAAGGTGTACCACAATCCATGCAACGAGCTGACTGCGTTTTTAAAAGTAGACCAGGTTTTGTATCCTCCATAACTTCATTCCAGTCATTCATTCGAACAGTAGGATTCCTGTATTTAACACCCTCACGCTCATAAGCTATAAAACCACGATGCTTAACAGCATCATTCACCCGTGTTGGCCTCCTCACTTGTTCAGTTGCTACCTTCTGTACATTATCAATCCACATTAGATGCAGAAGATAAATGCAGATCACCAAACAATGAAAGCTTGATGAAGCCACTAAGTAAATAAATTCTTGATTCTCACCCAAGGAAAAAATTAATAAAGAAATGTTTGGGCAACCTAGGTGGTGTCAAATAATTAGAAATAATTGAAAAAGCTTCTCATGTTAACAAATGAACAGATTTCACTATAATATTACTGAGAATAAAGGAAATAGTTGTAATTATGTTATTTGGAGTCTGCAGCTTCAACTATGCAGTCGCCGTCAGGAAAGGAGGTGTACAACACAAGGGAAAGAGAGTCATAGTTCAAAAGGATGTGAAACAAGAAAAGCATGGTTTTTTCTTTTATTTTCCTGCGTAGGAAGCAGGTAGAGAATGCAAAGATGTACCCTGCTTCACAGGAAAGAAAAGATTGGGAAGAGAATTCACCTCAATGGATGTGCCATTCAGAGAAGCAGTTGCTAACTTCTTCAGCTCCTCAAAAGCATCTTTCTCCATCAATTCTGCTTCATCTTGCTCTTCAGCTTCTTTGGCAGCCTCCTTCAAGGCTGTTTCTTGTTTCATGTTTGCTAAAACCCGTTTGTAATCCCTAGGGAAAACTTTAATAAATTTAGGGAGAAGATTGTCAAAATCTGCAAGAACTTCTCTAGCTAGCTGGCTACTTGTGTGTCGTTGATGTTGCTGTATCATCATTCTCAGAGTCATTATGTCCTCCTCTTCTTCAACTTTATCCAGGTCTACCAGCTCAGTGTTACATCGAGATCGGAACTTTCCATCAGAATCCAAAACATAAGCAATTCCACCACTCATACCTGCAGCAAAATTTCTGCCAGTTTTCCCAAGCACAACGACAGTGCCACCGGTCATGTATTCGCATCCATGATCGCCAACACCTTCTACAACCGCTTTTGCCCCAGAATTACGGACGCAAAATCTTTCTGCTGCCATTCCATTTAAATATGCTTCCCCACTTATAGCACCATATAGAGCCACATTACCAATAACGATGTTTTCTTTTGGGTCAAAAAGGCTTCCTTTTGGAGGATAAACTACAATTTTTCCACCAGATAATCCTTTACCAACATAGTCATTAGCATCACCTTCCAGCTCCAGCATGATACCAGGACAAAGGAATGCTCCCATACTCTGCCCTGCACTTCCTGTTAGTTTAATATGAATAGTATCTGCCGGAAGCCCTGCCAAATTGTAACGCTTAGTGACTTCATGGCTAAGCATGGTCCCAACAGCACGATTAACATTGCAGATTGGCATTTCAATGTAAACGGGAAGCAGTTTTTCCAGAGCAGCTTCAGAAAGCACTATGAGCTCTTGATCTAAGGCCATGTCCAAGCCATGGTCCTGCTTTTGAACACAATACTGGGCAGCTTCAGGGCGAATGTCAGCAGCAGGTCTCAGTAACAAGGAAAGGTCAATATTTTCCAGCTTCTCGTTGTGCTGGATGACTTCTTTATCAACTTTTAGCATGTCTGATCGACCAATCATCTCATTTACTTTACGAAAACCAAGCTCAGACATTATCTCCCTAAGCTCCTCTGCTAACATGAAGAAGAAATTGATAACATGCTCAGGCTCTCCTGCAAACTTTTCCCTCAGGACAGGATCTTGAGTTGCAATACCAACAGGACATGTGTTTTTGTGACACTTCCGCATCATGATACAGCCAAGTGTTATAAGGGGTGCAGTGCTGAAGCCAAACTCTTCTGCACCAAGAAGAGCAGCAATTGCAACGTCTCTTCCAGTTTTGAGTTGGCCATCTGTTTGAAGAATAGTACGACCCCGAAGATCATTGGCAACAAGTGTTTGATGGGTCTCTGCTAAACCAAGCTCCCATGGGAGCCCAGCATTCTTAATGCCCGTCCATCGGGATGCCCCAGTACCCCCATCATGACCTGAGATCAGTACATGGTCAGCATGCCCCTTTACCACCCCACTGGCAATTACTCCAACACCAGCTTCAGATACCAGCTTCACACTAATGCGAGCCGCTGGATTAGCATTCTGCAGTGGAAAGTAATACTATTAGGATGCAACAGTAAGTGCAAATATGTTCCATTTTCAGGAGAATATTAGAGTTGTACAGATCATGTAACATGTGCATGTGTGACAAAACTCTGGCAAAAGATTGAAACAATATATATACAGTCATGAAAAGCCTAAGTATATAAAGAACTCAACACATATACCTTAAGATCATGAATTAGTTGGGCAAGGTCTTCAATTGAATAGATATCGTGATGGGGAGGTGGACTTATTAGTCCCACTCCAGCAGTAGAATTTCTGGTGACTGCAATGTCCCCTATCACTTTGTGACCAGGAAGCTCACCTCCTTCACCTGGCTTCGCCCCCTATAAATCAAGGCAGGAATGGTCAAAACAAAATCATTGACAAAAAATTAACAGATTCAGTTGGTATTTAACCTCACCAAATGCCAAAGTAGCTATCAGTTAAAGATGCAATGCACCCAGGGGTGCTTTGCAGACACAGCATCATCTGCCATGAACATAAATCCATAAACAATAGGAACCTCTATTCCAAGAGGAATACAGGGGCAAAAATAGGAACAGACAAACCCAATTCCAAATTAAAAGGGAAAACATGAACGGGATCTTCTAAGTCATAGGTAGGTTATTTAACAGGTACCTGAGCCATCTTGATCTGTAGCTCATCAGCATTAGTCAAGTAGTAGCTTGAAACTCCAAATCTCCCACTTGCAACCTGCTTAATTGCACTTCTTTTTGGGTTCAACGACCCATCAGCAAGAGGTTCCATGCGAGATGGCTGCTCACCTCCCTCACCTTCGAGGAGTATAAATGTGAGAAGCAAAGGAAATTGAATTTGGGGAGAAATATAAGCAAGAAAAGATGATAATTAGGCAGCATAAAGAATTACTTCAAAAGTATTGAAGTAATAAAATCTCGGGCATGAGATGTAAGACATGATTTTTGTATTCAATTTTGCCTCAAAAATTGAATATCACAGATTCAGAACATAAAGAAAGAATGTTCACATATTATGTGTACCAGTATTTGATTTCCCTCCAATTTTGTTCATAGCCATAGCCAGTGTTGTGTGGGCCTCCAAGGATATTGATCCATAACTCATAGCTCCAGTGCAGAAACGCTTCACAATCTCACTAGCTGGTTCTACATCCTCTAGAGGAACTTTTACTTCTGACTCTCTAAACTTCAACAACCCACGCAAGTTGCAGCTTTTGTTCAACTCATGAATCCTTTTCGAATATTCCTTATAAGCAGCGACACTATTACTTCTAGCAGCTTCTTGAAGCTTTGATATGGCAAGAGGATCATTCAGGTGAATTTCACCACCTTTTCTCCAGTGATAGTCACCGGGATTGGGCAGTGCTACAGCTTCTGCACTTCCAGGAGGGAAAGCCCGAGAAGGAAATGCCAATTCGTGCAAGTGAAGTGAATCACGGGCAAGGGTCTCAAATGTTGCCCCCTCTACTCTGCTTGGGGTTCCAGAAAAACATTTTTCAATCACTTCTGATGAAAGACCAAGAGCTTCAAAAATTTGAGCACCCTTGTAGGAGGCCAGAGTTGATATTCCCATTTTTGCCAGAACCTTCATCATTCCATAGTTGCTAGCCTTGAAATACTTCTTGACAAGTTCATCCTTTGAATGGAACTCACCAGTAGACTTTGGTGGGATCTTTCCATCCACCTGCAACCTCCAAATGGCCTCTATAGCTAAATATGGGCAAATTGCATCTGCACCAAATCCAACCAGTGTACAGAAGTGATGCACTTCACGTGGCTCAGCTGAATCAACAATCAATCCTATTCGAGTGCGAGCCAGCTTTTTAACCAGATGGTGATGAACAGCACCAACAGCCAAAAGTGAACTTACAGCAACACGTTCAGGTGAGAAGGCTAGACATCCAAACACAAGCAAATAACAAAATTAATTATATAGCTTATAGTTGCATAATTATTACATATTTTAGACTGAGGAACGGCAGAAGCATAGAGAGAGAGAGAGAGAGATTTTTGAAAGATCAATAACTTGGTGATCAAAGCTTTCATCATAATGCACTTGAGAAGTTCCAGAGACAGGATAATACCTCTGTCAGAAAGTACTAATAAAGTATAGCCTTCCTTAATTGCTTCAACTGCTTCAGCACATATCCTATCTAATGTCTCTTCCAGTCCTTTTCTCCCACGATCCTTTGCATAAGTTATGTCAAGAACTGAACTTTTCCATCCTCTATAATCCATCAATTTAATTGCCTCCATCTCATCAATGGACAAGAGGGGACCTTTTAGTGAGAGACGATGGCATTGTTCTTCACTTGTTTCTGTTAGATCACCTTCAGGTCCAATCATGCATTCCATGGAAGTCACAATCTTCTCTCTAATAGGATCAATTGGTGGGTTTGTCACTTGAGCAAACATTTGCTTGAAGTACTCGGATGACAATTTTTCTCGGTTAGACATAACTGCTAAAGGAGCATCATTTCCCATTGAACCAAGAGCCTCTGTAGCATCTTTTACCATGGGAAGCAACAGCATCTCCAAGGCCTCAACAGTATAACTATATAGTGACAATCGAAAAATATCAGAATCATTATATATCCCATGAAAACAATCGTGTATACCAAATTAGAGGGTGGAAAAGCATACAGCACTACATACCCAAAAGCTTTTAATGGTGCCAGTAAGCCATGAATGCCCATGTTCTCCATATTGTCATCTTCATTAGATGCCTTCAAGTTGCAGAAGAAACAAATCACAACTAGGAATCACTAAAGTAGAGAAATTAATTATCCAACAATGAACAATGTAATTCTTACGGAAATAACACCAGCTATGACTGGAGCAACCCTTTCAGATTCAAGAACAGAGTTAACTATGTCTTTAAGCTCAATCTTTTGCCTCTTTAACCAATCTCCATATGGCCTAGCAAGAGAATATTGCTGCTTTAAGGATTCATCATCTACAACAATATGCTTGTCAAAATCAACCAGGAGCATCATTCCAGGATTAAGTCTTCTTTTGCTTAGGACATCTTCAGGTGGAATGTCTACAACACCAACTTCACTAGCCATAATAACTCGTCCACTACGAGTAACATAAAATCGACCAGGACGCAACCCATTACGATCAAGTGTAGCTCCCAGGTAACGCCCATCCGTAACTGTTAAAAAATATACCATGAGCAAAAGCACTAAAACTTCAAATGGAGAGTACGTAAAATGTTGAAGCGGCTAACATGAGATAAGAGCAGGTCCATCCCAAGGCTCCATGAGAGCTGAGAAGTATTCATAGAAGGCCTTCCTCTGAGGGTCCATATTTTTATCATTTTGCCAGGCTTCAGGTATCATCATCATGACAGCTTCAGGGAGATTTCGTCCAGCTCGAACAAGAAGTTCAAGTACACCATCAAAAGCCCCTATCAATCAAAGAATTGGAAACATAAATCTATTGAATCATGAAAAGAAATTAATCTATATAATAAACATTTTAGGGCTTTAAAACTTAACATGAAAAGAATTTACCTGAATCAGAGGAACTAGCATCCACTATGGGAAGAAGCTTCTTCATCTCATCTTTTGACAGGCCAAGCTCCTTGCACTTCAATAGACCCTCACGAGCTTTCATCCTGAACAGCAATGTTCAGGATCATTTCATAGTACAAATTTTTTTATCTTATCCCTTCAATAGATTTGCACATTTAAACAAATTGCCATGAGAATATATATCCCAGTAAACAACATACTGACCAGTTTACATTGCCTCTGAGTGTGTTAATTTCCCCATTATGGCCCAAGATTCGCATAGGTTGAGCACGATCCCAGCTAGGAAATGTATTGGTAGAAAATCTTGAGTGTATCTGCACCAAAAGAGGGAAGAGTCAAAGATTGAAATTTGGCCTGCTTCAAATTGCCAAATGATGACACAACTTGCTCAAAAGCACACATCAGGACTTCAAAATCTTGTTACTGCAGTGCCAGATGCAAGAAATGGTTGAATCAATAATTTATTCTAGCTAAAGAACTTTTTTTCTGATCGACCACCAATTGGTAGCTTACTCCTCAAACAACTGATCATAGAGCACTGCAGTAATTTTCTGCAAACATGACTTACTTCTGCAATGAGGTTTCTTACCAACTGACCCAAGGCTTCAGCATCCAAACTCAAATAGTTTTCAAGGAGTGGAAGAACTTAAGAGATCATTCAAACCTCAATGCCTCAGAAGTCATTCCTCAACCTTGCATACCTTCAGTTACCGGTGATTCCCATGCTGTTTGTTGAAGCATGA
The DNA here is from genome assembly GCA_025434745.1 of Erythroxylum divaricatum. Classification (NCBI taxonomy): domain Eukaryota; kingdom Viridiplantae; phylum Streptophyta; class Magnoliopsida; order Malpighiales; family Erythroxylaceae; genus Erythroxylum; species Erythroxylum divaricatum. The sequence continues at coordinate 21,956,099 of JANTPM010000006.1, forward strand.
GTTAGTGGATAAAAAGACAAGTGAATGGATAATATATTTACCAGGGCCATGTAGCTCGTAAACCTTTCATTGCCAAGATCCTCATAGTAGTACTCGCTTAACTGTACAGGCTTTAACTGACCCTTGTAGACAACAGTCCTGCCGAAAACAAAAATTGACAACATTGCTAAGATAAGTGCTAAGATCACTCCTGCAGTAAACTGTGTAACTTTGAGAATGACGAACCTTGAGGAAAGAGAGCATATATAAAAGTCCCTCACACCACCATGCTGGAGGTTTAATGCCGCTCGGATGGCTACCATGGACACTCTCCGCAGTATGTACATCTGTAGTGCAGTGCATAACGTGAATTAAGAATGCCAGACATCAGAACTAGAAGTTCAAAGTAGCCATCTAGTTAAAAAAAAAATCAGATTCCCAGCCCAGATAAGGATCTTCTGTTGAAGAATTTTCAAATTTGACTACTTGTGCAGAACTCAAGTAGAACATACAAAAATGGAAACGAGGAAAACCCAGTCTCCCAAAAAAGTAATGGATCAAACATTACCTGCTGTTCGAAGTCAGCTTTGGACCTAGGAGTAGGAGTAAGAAAAACTTGTTCAACCACAGGCTCAGTTTGCAAAGCAGCATTGCCTAACCCTGAATTATCTGTTGGAACCGATCGCCAACCAAGAACTGTATGCCCGAGAGACTCGGCAACCTTTGGCACAAATCACACGATGAAGGTTATAGGATTGAGGGCCAACAGATTAAATAAATAAATGCAATACCGTAAATTACCTTTGTGAACACATTTTTGCTTTCTTCCCTTCGATTCTCTGAAGTGGGCAAAAAGAACATGCCAACTGCATATTCTCCAGGCGGTGGTAGGAGGAACCCAATATCCTTGGCAACCTGTGCAATTCATGGAGGAACATCACCATGATTCATAAGTTGTAATTTGCAGTCACATGCACGAGGATTATAAAGTAAAAATAGAAAAGAAAATCCCCTTGCTCAACAGGAAGAAATCTTTCAAAAAAATAAATTCAGTTATTATAATTATTATTATTATTAGTTAGTAGTAGATAACAAAAATCTTGGAACGAAGGAGGCGCAGCCACATAAATAAACCAGTGAATAATTTTGAAAACATATATCAACAGATACAAACAAAAAGGATGTCACACAATTAAAAGGATTTTCTTTTAAATCGTAAAATGATAATGATAAAAGTTCACCTCTCTATAGAAGTCATGAGGAAGAGCCAAAAGAATTCCAGCTCCATCACCCGTATTATTTTCACATCCACAAGCCCCTCTATGCGACATGCGTATCAACATCTCCAAAGCATCTGTCACCTACATCATCCATATCTCCATGAAAGCCAATCAAAAAACAAGAAAATTTGAATGATCATCAGTAATATCTATCCCTAACACACGAATCAAACGGGTATACGGAACATGTCTGTCAGCCTATTTAGCAAAATATAATGTAAAGAAGCACTCACCGTTTTGCGGCTGCTCTGGCCGGATAACTCCGCCACGAATCCGACCCCGCAAGAGTCCTTATCAAAAGAGGGATCATAGAGTCCCAGAGGCTTCTCCGGCACGCCGGACAATGCTGACCGGACCACAACCCGGAGTTTGGGAGACCGACCCGGCCCGTCAGACTTCCAAAAGAGGAGTCTTTCCGATCGCAATTTGGTCCCAAAGAATTTGGTATCTACGGCTATGGAGGGCCTTTTTCCTGCAGCAAAGCACTGGACAGACCTAGAGCTCCAGCGAGAGAGTGCTCCGACATTAAGCTTCGGTGTGACAAACGAGGATAAGGAGGAGGAGAATGATGGTTTATTGTCCGTGGTAGGTAAGGCAAAAGGAGAGGAGGTTGGTCGTCGTTGTAGGACAGAGCTTGAGGTGGCCGACATTATTGACAAAACCTAAACAGTAGAGCTGATGGTGTGATCACAGTACTTATGTTGGAGATTTTGCTTAAGATAACCGAAATACTTTCATAAATATATATGCACTGCATCCAGATCTGAGAAGGTTTTTCTTTTGAACAACCAACAACAATGTAAAAAAACAAAAACAAAAACCAGAATTGATTTAACAATGTAAAACGCTGATACTTGGGATAAAACAATAACAACAATCAGATTTGATTTGATTGAGGAAACACAAGCTTAAGGGGCCGATCCAACCTAGAAATGAAGAGCCGAAAACAAAACTAGGGAAGCAGTTGGGCGGGGGAGGGAGAGGGAGAGGGAGAGGGGGAGGCGGCGAGCGAGCGAGCGAGCGAGAGAGAGAGAGAGAGAGAGAGAGTAGGAGCAGGGGTAGTTCTCTAGGTAAGGAGAGAGCTGAATTTATAGAGAAAAGGAATAAGAAAACAGGAAAGACAGACGATGGTTGAAATTTTTTAACCGGAGAAGGAAGGTTTTGAAGCTCCCGCCACGTGTGGAGTTGCGTTATGCGGCACGAGACAGCCGCTCATGGGTGGGTCCCTACTCCCTAGTCCATAGTCCAACTCCAACCCATAAGTATAGGATAGGCTTCGCTTCGGCTTTGCTTCCTCAGGTGCTTGCTCGGCTTTGCCTTTGTAAACTCCCGTCGCCGCAAGCAACAACACAACACAACACTCCCCTTCTTTAAGATAAGTACAAAAGCATCGTAAAGATAATTTGATTTATATTTCAGTCTTATTAATCTAGGCAGAACAGAATTCTAACCTCTTATTATTATCTTATCCATAAAATTAAAATGAATCTTGATCTTTTAAAATCTCAACTCATAAATACGATAAGTTTTTGTTTCGTTAGTGCGAAGATCCCGTCCCGTACGCGGCAAACCGTACAAGCGCCAATAACTGAACGCCAAAAAGAAAAGGTTAAGCTATAGCTATAGCTATTAATTCTCTTAAGCAATGCGACGCCACATTGAAAATGGAAGCATGTTGTAAAGTCAGATGTTCTGGCACATAGAAATTAAAGGTTGAAACAAGCAGCTCCCCTTGTTTGTATTCTGTTTGTTTCTACTAATTGCAACGGCACTAAGCACCTTTGTCAATGCGCATTTCTTTTTCCTTTTTTTTAACTTCACCCTTAATTAATAAAATAATAACATCTCTCATATTTCATTTTCATACACCTCTCCTACTCCTACGTATGCTTTAGCTTTACATTGTTTCTACAAGTATGGATAGTTTTGCCTTAATGCCAAAATGTTATATCAAATTATAGTTAAAAGAGCATAAAATTAATATTTTCAAATTTACAATTTATTTATATAAAGATATTGAATATTTTCTTACTTTATTTATTGTTCAAAATTATCTTTTTAGTATGTAACTCAATGAATTATTAAGATTTGGCAGCTATTGAAGAATATTCAAATGTATTTTAGGTATCTTATTAGGAAAATATGAAGTATAACTAATGTGGTTAGTGGATTCTCTTTGGAATTAGACACTTATATGAATCACAATTACTCCAAAAAGTTACGAAAAAAATTATAACATGCATACTAACAAACATTTAAAGGATAAGTATTTGAGTTACTGACGTTAAGATGGAAGGGCACTTCTTTGCTTAACAAAATAGGTAGTTCATTAAATTTAAAAAAAAATAGGTAATTCATTCCAAATAAGTTGGATAGGGTAATGGCAAACTTACAATAGATAATTAAATTCCCTAAGGCCTCGTTTGGTTGGCGGAAAAATAAAGTGAATTTAGAATATGATTCTTTGGAAAGTAAAGATATTCACGTGTTTTGATACTTATAAGAATTCTAATAGAAAAATTGGGTAGATTCTTATTATAG
>JANTPM010000006.1:22002981-22015509 GCA_025434745.1 Erythroxylum divaricatum
AAAGGGATTAGTATATATAGACTAAAACGAGTCTAAGAGATTAAAACAAGGAACTATAAATAATAAAACCATATAATACTAAACCACTAAAACCTTATAATAGAACCATAAAACATCACATATATATGTAACAAACCAATTGAACAAATATATAATGAAATGAGTCGAGATTATATGTTATATGGTTCTATTATAAGGTTACAGTGGTTCTTTATTTTATTGCTTAATCTCGACTCATTTCATATTATACACACACACACACACACACACACACGATGTTATATGGTTCTATTATAAGGTTACAGTGGTTATTTATTTTATTGCTTAATCTTGATTCATTTCCTATATATATATATTGAGGGAATTAGATTATATGACAACATTTATCTCATCCATTATGGTTTCTACTTGTTCAAGCTTATCCATGCTCATCATATAAGTATTTGTATTACTAGGGTATCCTCTTTTACATTTTGAACTGTCCATTCAAGCTGGTTGTGAATTAATGGTACTAGAAGTCACTTTTTGTTGACTTATAAGGCCCATAAGTTAAATAAAGTCCATTAAAATAAATCTTCTACTTGTAGCTCATTATTATTTATTTTGTTGCTTTAGGGTTGGCTTCCATAAATAGGAAACCCAGATGAGATATTCAAATAAAATATCATCTTTTCCAAGTTTCATTAAGGGAATAATGTCTAGCAATTCTTTTTCTAGCTCAACACTCGCACATAATCTAGTATAACTAATACAACTAGCTAAAAGCCTTAAACCTTTTATTGACCAATACTTAAAGAGTACATTATGGTATTAATCCATGTGGGAACATTCTCGTGCATAATATTCTCCAACGTTATACTTAGTTTTGAGAGTTGTAAGAATATAGGAATGTTATGAGGATGCTAAAGGTCTGCTTATAAAATCTCTTTTCCACCTAAATCTGTAGAGAACCTAAACAATCTAAGATTGTCTTCTGAAGGCAAAACTTTACACAACCTTTTTCTTTGTCGTTGCTTTAGATTTTTGAAGAAAAGGTTCATTTGCCCAAAAAAATCAACCAGTGTAATGGTCTAGCTTCTTTATCCCCCTCCTTCAAAACTTTAAGTGTAAAATGTACATTCATTAGAGCTGTTAGGGGTCCTATAGTGCAAGGATGTTCAAGAGCAATCTCTTAACCATCTACTTCCAATTAAATCAAGGTTTGACGCTCGGGATTAATGTAGGAAATATGGTTTGGGAATCAAAAAGCACAGTGCCATCTTGATTAGAGCTAGGAATAACTGATGGAATTGAAGATGATAGACCAAGATTAAAGGGGAGCAAAAGGTTGGGGGAAGAGCTTGATGAAAGGAGTAAAATTCATATGTTTGGAATAAAAAAATAAGAACAGTTATTAAAAGGTTTTAAAAAATCATTGCTAAAACAATAAAACGTAAAGAGGTGGGAAGGAAAAATACTAGGAAATAACAAAAAGGCCCTTTAGAGTTAAGAAGCTTCCAAAGATTAGGTGGGTAAGAAGAAAAGAACATATATAGGAACAACACAAAAATAGAGTCCAAAAACTAAAGGGAAGCTAAAGAACATAAAAGAATAAAATCTTAGAGTAAGGAGATCACCACTCTTTGAAATCTCCATCTTATTGTTGTATACAATTTTCCTAAATGCTTTGTGATGAACAATATTTTGATTCATTAATGATTTCCTTATTAAAGTTGATCAACACTAATTAAACTTAAACAAGGAAAATTAACAAATGTTAGTTAATAATTTTTATAGTTGAAATGCAAGTATGAGTTTTAGTTTAATCTCAAAACTTCAAATTGACTCAATCTTATCTGTAAGTCGAGATTAACTCTAAAAAAACAAAATACTCCTACAATATAGCTTAATAAAAAAAATTAATGGAATTGAAAAAAATGACCTATAGGAAAAGTTATAAAATCAAGCAAATTAAATTTCAAACAAGGAGAAAATGTCCAACTCTAAGTTGACAAATTTTATGAAACTTGTATAATTAGTACATAACAATGAAATGAGAAAAAAGAGAAAACCTAATAAGATTATCCTTAGGCACAAGCCTAGGTCCTGGTGTTGACGAAGATAGAACCCGAGATAGGATCTTCTGTCTAATATTATGGTGTCTTATTCTGTCTCATGAATCTCAGCTATTTATTTATGCGAGTCTCGCGCTTATTTATGGGAGATCCACGCGAGACTCATATAAATAAATGACTGAGATTTATAGGACAAAATAAGACATCATAAAATTGGACAGAGAATCCGAACTCATAGAATCCACCTAGGCAACTCATTGTCTCATAGTCAAAGTCAACGCGCTGCATCACTTGAAAAACACATCAGTTTGATATTCCCTAAATTTCCAGAACCAGACTGCAGTTTTTTATTGTCCCTGTGCTCAGCAACCTGTCCCATTAACAACTCATCGCCGAGTTCCGGGTTTATGCTTAACATTCACGGATATCCAGCTCTAAAGCTAACTTTGACAACATTTCAAGTTAGCATGTACCGTCTTTTAAACACAGCTTGGACTTGTTTGTCACGTTTTAGAGAGGCATTCATCGTCTTTGATGAGAAGAAAAGGAGCTTTCGAGATCTCTATATCTCTCTCAAATCTCTTCAGATTGCAAGTAAGGATCGGAGTTGTTCCCAGTTTTCATTTTCAATTTTGCACGGTAATTGCCGAGTACATTTTGACGTTAATTTGTTCGCTAAATTCTGCCTTTTTCTTTCATTAGAATTTTTTGATTTAAAGTTTCGTCCAGCTTTCTGCAACTTGGTCTGAAGATTTTCGTACTGCATGCTCATCATACCAGTGAACCACGGTAAAAGCTTCGTATGTCTGGTCTTTTGGGCAATATCTACTCATCCAAACTGTCACTGTTGGTCTTTAACTAAATGTGGTGCCCTTTTCTCCTCTAGTTTTTCTCATTTCATCATTTTTATTAATCTGAAGTCTTAAGTAGTTCGAAACACCGGAGAGGAAAGAAGAGGCAAGAGTTGCAGTTGGTGCAGAAAAGGTTACTGGTTCCTAAGACATGAAGAGGCTATGCTCTCCAAAGTGCAGATTAGCGAGCGTTATGGGATGGCTTCAGATTATATTGGGAGGGCTTGTAATAGTTGTAAGCTTGGCAAACCTCTTTAAGCTTTACAATGCGGGGTTTTTCCTTCACAATGACGATTTATGCCGCCATTTCTATAGCGTTAAGGATGCCTATGATGGATTTGATCTGAAATCACTTAATGATCGGGTCGAAGAAATACTTGAAAGGATGGATAATCTGCAAGAAACGGTGGAAAAAAATGCACGGAATATTGAGAAGCACAAAGATTCCTTGGATAAAACTAACTTCCCAGTACAGGAATACAAGAGATTTTTGGAGCAGGAGGTACTTAGACCTCTGTACAGTGCACATATGGCTCTCAGGCAGCTACGGCTATCGAAACCAGAAGGGATTAGAAACTCAGCGATGAAAGTGGAGCCTTTGATTAATACTTTCATTACCGAGGAGATTCGTAAGTACATAACTCCCAAGGAAAACAGAGTTGGGAAGATCAACGTTTATGGAACCGAAAGGATATATAACACAATAGGACATGCTTGTGTTCTTATGAAGAAAGAATTAGAAGAATACATGGATTATGACATTGGATCATTCTGTAAAGACGATTGGAATTTGGCTCAAAAGCTAATGCTCAACGGATGTGATCCTCTGCCACGGAGACGGTGCCTAACAAGGGCTTCAAAAGTATACCAGAAACCATATCCCATCAATGAATCCCTGTGGAAATTACCCGATGACAGAAATGTGAGGTGGGGCAATTACCAATGCAGGAATTTTCAGTGCTTATCAAGCAAGAATCCCAAGCGAGGTTATTCGAAATGTACCGGGTGTTTCGAGATGGAAAAGGAAAAGCTCAAGTGGGTCACTGCAAACGGTTCAGTTCCTGTGAATTTCATGATCAGGGATGTTCTTGCAACAAAGCCAGGAGAGATAAGAATAGGCCTAGACTTTGGCGTAGGCACTGGGACATTTGCTGCTAGAATGAAGGAACACAACGTAACCATTGTCTCAACTGCTCTAAACCTCGGAGCACCTTTCAGTGAGATGATTGCACTGAGAGGTTTGGTCCCTCTGTACATATCCTCCAACCAACGGCTACCATTCTTCGACAACACCATGGACATGATTCATAGCAGTGGGTTCATGGATGGGTGGATAGACCTGATATTGATGGATTTCATACTGTTTGATTGGGATCGTGTGTTGAGGCCAGGAGGGTTGCTATGGATTGACAGGTTTGTTTGTAACAGGAAGGATATTGACGACTACTTGTACATGTTTCTTCAGTTCAGGTATAAGAAACACAAGTGGATTGTTTTTCCTAAATCCAAGGATGAGGTTTATTTCTCTGCTCTGTTAGAGAAGCCTCCAAGAGCTATCTGATAAAAGCACGTTTTCTTTTTTCTTTCTTTCTTCTTTCCATTTGATGTACCTGGTTTTGTAATGCGACTTACTTAACTCTAAGCATCCCATTTGCTAGTCTTCGAACACTTACAACATGAACATGGGTGCGGAAGAAAAGGGAGAAATAGGATTATTGACGAAATTATATTGAATATCAAATATATTCAACTTGTATTTTATAAAAATGTTTTGAATAGTGTAGCAGATTGTTTTGTGATGTTGTCAAAAGAAATGGGAGTTAATTCCAAAAAAAATGAACATATCTTGGTAGCAGATAAAACTTAAATTATTTTTAATATTTAAAACTTTGACCAAAAATTGTACTAAGTGTTAATATTCAATGTAGAACTGGATTCTTTGTGATTTGATAATTAGCAATCATGGTTCCTAATAAACCACTGCTTTATTTTACCTGTCTGCTGCAAGCTTAGCTCTATTATCAGGAATGAAGAACGGCAAAGTCTATTTTTACAAAGGCTTGGTATCTCTAGTCTATTGTACCAGTCCCATCCTAATTCAAAGGACTCTTATTTTTTATGAATCATCCATCGGAGAAATTTAACTTTCAATCTTAGGAAAGATTTTTTTAAACCTCATCCAACTTTGCAGCTATGGGCATATATTATATAAGAAAAGAAATTATTGCCTAAGGTCTCTATCTTTCTGTGATTAGCTTTGAAAAAAGATTAAAGAAATTCATTGAAGTCATATAGATGTTAGTATTACCCTTCCAAGATAGTTCAAAACTCACTCTAAGCTCTTACAAGCATAGCATATTGAAGAAAATGTTGCAAATTAGATTGCGAGAGAAGTGACCAAACTAGAATTGCAATTTTTAGCAATGTCCCTAAGCAAAATCAACTCCCTTAGACTATTAACTACTTTTGAGATTAATCCATTTGGAGCAATAGCTTTATTTTTAAATCTCTTGGATTTCCTTTCCTTCTAGATGGTTTGCACATATGTCCCCTGTCGGGTTTTCTACTGCTTCTCTATTATCTTTAAACACAAAAATTGATAAACTTGTTTATCTTTTGCAAAAAACACAAATGCAGGAAAAATAAGAAAACAACAATTTACTTGGTTTGATAGTGAATCACTATCTACATCCAAGGTTCCCACTTGATAGTGGTGGAGAAATTTCACTAATGCAGAAGAAAATGAAGAGCAAGATACAAAGATTGAGTGTTCTTTGGAACACCTGTAACAAGAGCCTCTCAAACTCACCAATACCTAAAACAGGTTGGTACTCTAGCACTCTTTGATCTTTTTCTCTCACACAATTTTTCACTCTCAAAGACTGATTTTTTTTGTATTGGGTTGTTCTGTGTTTTTCTTTTGATGCTTCTACCTTGCCTTTTATATCTGAAGAAGAAGATGAAGTCTTCGGATGCTTCTTAACTGAGTGTCATTATTGACATGTGCCTGACATGAGTCATTAAACACTTTGCCTTCTGTCAGCGTTTTTTATACTGAGCAATTGCGTTTTACATCTGCTTTAAATGTATGTCACACGACTGTGTTTTATTTAAACTTGAGTTGTAAGTGATACGACAGTGCTCTGTGTATAATGCTTGTGACTTGAATGGAGAACAACTGCGTATTACCTTTCTTTGCTTTAGACAACAAGTGAATGACTTAAAGTCACTTATGTTTTAACTTCAGCTGTTAGATGCTTCGAGAAGTCTTCTGCTCCTTCACTCTTCGACATTTCTCAGACATAAACACATGCTTCATTTTCAGTCTTCAACCTTTGCTTGTATTCTGTTGAATATGAGTGAAGTTGGTAGAGTATTAGGTGATTTTCATCAAACTTTCCCTCCTACTCCGTCAATTTTTGCTCAAATTTGTAAAACTCGAAAGTGATTCATCCTATGGGAAACCCTAGTTTTTCAAAACTTTGTGAGATCTGATGAAATCAGCTTTGATTTCACGTGGCTTCCCTCCTATTTCACCAGTCGTAGCTCAAATTGAAAGAACCCTAGAAAAAATCCCTAAACTCGAAACCTTAATTTCCACCCCCTTTGAGAGATCTGTCAAATCTATCTTCTGACTCATGGGGCTTCATTAATTTGTAAGTATTCCCTATAGAAAATGAATTTCTTTTTAGTTAAAACCTTGGTTCTGAAGTCTGATGGATTTTTTTTCTCCTGTGATCTTTTCCAGGTTGAAGATCCCCTGGGTGATTTGGTCCCTGACAAAGTGTAGATGCACGTCTATGTGCTTGGATCTTTCATGGAGGGCTGGATCCTTACTAAGGTACCAAGCACTTTGACTGTCTGTGTAAAGTATTGCAGTTGTGATGTCTGTGTTGATTTCTTTGAGTATACATGATAGCCATGCTAGCTCTTTTACTCCTTCAGTAATTGCATAATATTCTACTTCTGTGGTAGATAGGCTTACAATTGATTGCTTTTGTGATTTCCAGCTGATTGTGTTTGCTGATAGTGTGAAAACATATGCTGACATTGACTTTCTTGGGTCCTTTATCTGCTACATAATCTGCATCCACATAACCACATAAAGACAGATATTTGCATTTTGTTAGTTCTGTTTTTGAAAAACATAATCCATAGTTAATTGTTCCAAATATATATATGCGAACACCTTTGAGCCCTTGCCAGTGTTCTAAACGTAAATTGGCCTTGAATTTACTAAGGATACTAATAGCATAGGCTAGATCAGGCTTTGTGCATAGCATAAGGTACATGATACATCCAACACCTACATCATAGGGATAGTGAGCCATTGTCGTCTTTTCCTCCTCTGTCTTAGGACATTTGTCAGAAAACATCTGTAAGTGAGATCCTAAGGATATAGAATTAGGTTTAGCTTGCTCCATATTAAATTGAGCTAGTATCTTCCGGATATAGTTCCTTTGGAAAAGCCATAGCTTTCCTTCCCTCCTCTTTCTGATAATTTGCATTCCTAAAAACTTATATGCTTCCCCTAGGTCTTTCATTTTAAAATGAGAGCATAATTCAACCTTAACCTTTTGAATTTTATTTAAATCCTTCCCTGTGATGATGAGATCATCTACATAGACTAACATAAACACTGCTTTAGTCAATCCTAGATCTTTATAATATAGGCAGTAATCATATGAACTTCTAATGAAGTTCATCCTAGCGGTAACCCCATGGAACTTCTTGTTCCATTGTCTAGGGGCTTGTTTGAGCCCATATAGGGATTTTTGCAATAGGCAAACATGGTCCAGCTTGTTTTTGTCCTCAAATCCGATTGGTTGCTTCATATATATGGTCTCTTCTAGCTTTCCATATTGGAAAGCTGTCTTAACATCCATTTGATGAATTTCCCAATCATATAAAGTTACTAGGACTAAAATAAGCCTAATAGTCTTGAATTTAACTACTGAAGAAAATATCTCCTTGTAGTCTATTCCTTCCTTTTACCTAAATCCCTTAGCTACAAGCCTAGCCTTATAAATTCTAGGTTCTGCTTCTGTTACTCCTTCTTTCAATTTGAAAAGCTGCTTATTCTCAATTAATTTGGCTTTGTAAGGTCTAAGGACTAAAGTCCAAATGTTATTCTTTATTAATGAAGAATATTCTTTCTCATAAGTTTCTTTTCACTTTTTAGCATCCTTGCTTCTCATGGCTTCATCATAGGTTTCTGGTGCTTTATTTTCTACATTTTCAGCCATGAAACATGCAAATTCAACCATGTCTAGTTCAGTATACCTTCTATTAGGTATTTTGATTCTTGGTTACCTATCTCTTGTGAGTTGGTAGCCCTGTATGTTCTTTTGCATATCAGCCGAAGGTAGGTGTGGGGCTTCTCCTTCGCCCTCATCTTCTGCTTGTTCTCTCCTTTCTCCATACTGCAGGCTCCACAGTTTCAGTTTGTGAACCACCATCTTCTTCAGATTCTGGTGGTACATAAAATGGGACTGAATTGTTTGTTGTCCCTAAATTCTCCTAAATGTCACCTAGAAGCTCAGAATTTTGAGAATTCTTATTCAGCAAAGGGAATTCATCTTCTTTAAAGATGGCATCTCTGCTAATGATTGTTTTATAGGCTCCTTTTTGAAATAGTAGGAGTTTGTAGCCCTTCACACCTTCTGGATAGCCTAGAAATACCCTCTTGACTGCTCTAGACTCTAATTTTTCCCTCTTTCTGATATGCATAGGCTGCACATCCAAAAGTCCTAAGGTATGATAGTCTAGGCTTCTTTTCACTCCAAATTTTCTGAGGATTCTTATATTCATTAGTTGAGTTTGGAAGCCTATTAATTAAATAGGTTGCTGTCTTAATTGTTTCCCCCCAAAGAGAATGTGAGCAACCCGATGAGAGGAGCATGCACCTAGTCTTTTCTAGGAGAGTTCTATTCAATCTTTCAGCTACTCCATTCTACTATGGAGTAGTTCTAACTGTCTTATGCCTAAGAATTCTATTTTTACTGCAGTATTCCTCAAATTCCTTGTTGCAATAGTCCAACCCATTATCAGTCCTTAGGCATTTTAATTTTCTCCCAGTTTGGTTTTCCATAAGAGTATACCATCTCATGAAAACCTTCAGTGCTTCATCCTTCCTCTTCATAGGGTAAACCCAACATTTCCTTGATTTATCATCAATTATAGACATGAAATACAAGTTTCCTCCTGCTGTGGGGACTTGAGCTGGCCCCCAAAGATCATTGTGAACATACTCCATGATCTCTGTGGCTCTTTTTGCTCCCTTTCGAAATGTTGACCTGTGGTGCTTACCTAGCACACAGGATTCACAAAAATCTAACTTTTGTAGGTTCTTTTCAGGTATAAGACCTTTCCTAGAGAGATGGAGCAGGCTTTTGTTGCCTGCATGTCCTAACCTAGCATGCCATTGCTTGGTTGGCTCAAGGTTTCTACTTTCTGAAATTTGATTAATTTCAATTGAGCCTATAACATAGTGTAGGCCACCCCTCTCCACTCTTCTAATGATGACTTTCCCATCCATTAGGATTTCTCTAAGTCCATCTTTAGATCTGATCTGAAAGCCTTGCTTATCAAACGAGCTTTCCGAGATCAAATTTCTCCTTATTCCAAGCACAAATCTGACATTGCTTAGGATTCTTCATTTTCCATCAAATATGTTGATGGAAACACTTCCTATGCCCTCTATCCTTTGCTACCCAGAATCTACCATTTTAACCTTGGTAATAACTGGTTCAAATGTGGTGAACCAATCCCTATGAGGAGTGACATGCATAGTGCACCCTGAGTCAAATATCCATTCTCTACTAAGGTCCTCACAATCCTCAGTTACAGCCAAAATTTCATCTTCACTAGAATCTTCAGGTTTTTTAACATTACCTGAAATTTCACTTTCAGCTGCCTTATCCGTATTCTTTTTTCTACAATCCCTTGCAAAGTGTCTCACCTTATCACAGTAGAAGCATGTTTTAGCTTTTCCCTTTTTCTTCTTTTCATTTTCACCTTCCTTAGGGTGTTTGTCTTTCCCACTTCCCTTCTTCCACTTTCCTTTCTTGTTGTTTTTCTTATGAGACTTCTTCTCATAAGTATTCTCTACAAACACCACTTCAGCCTCTTTTTTAAATGGATTCACTTCAACTATTTCTTCCATTAGAGAATTAAAAACCTTTTTATAGTGAGTGATTCTCCACTAGCATGCTTAAGTACCTTCTTGAATGCATTAAATTCAAGAGGTAATACCTTTAGGATTACTACAACTTGATGTTCCTCACTTATTTTCTCATCTGTAGCTTCTAAATCTTATACTAGCTTGAAGAAATAATCTAGGTTATCATCTAAGGATACTGAAGTGTTCATTTTGTAGTTTGCAAGGTTTTAGAGAAGTGTCATCTTGTTTGGAAGACACTTCTTGGCATACAGCTCATCTAGTTTCACCTAAAGTTTCTGTGCAATGTTATAATTCTACACTTTCCTTATCACAATTAGTGATAAATGAAGCATTAACTTGCATGTGCAAGTCTTTGCATTTTCAGCTTCTTTATATGGTCAGTTTCAAGGTCATATTCATCATCTATTGCACCATAGCAGTCATAGGATTCAAGAATAGCTTACATTTGGATTTTCCAGATGTTAAAGTCTTCTTTACCAGAAAATATGTCCATTTCCTTGCCTACCATGCTTGCTGTAAAATAAAGACTCTAAAGACTTTCACTTACTGACTTTCTTGATGAAGTTTGATGAATCTCTGATACCGCCTTCTGGTGGGTTTTCTACTGATATTATGCTATTCTTCGAAACAAAAACTGACAAAGATTCTTTGATTTTGTAGATATAAACTTGTAGAAAAAGAGACAAGATATACTTAGTTCGATAGTCAAGAACTATCTACATCCAAGGTTCCCACCTATGGTGGTGAAGATTTTCACTAAATGAAGAAGAAAAATGAAGAAAAAGTATAGAGATTTGAGTGTTCTGTGGAACACCTGCAGCAAGAATCCCTCAAGCTCACTAGTAACTAAAATGGTACTCTAGCACTCTCTGAATTTTTCTTCTTAATGTTTTCTCACTCTCTCAACTAGTGAATACAACGAAAATTGCAAGATTGAATTTCTGTGTATCTCTATCTAAAGCTTGTGTTTTCTTTCTATATAGCTGAAGATGAAGACCTTCGGTGAAGACTTGGATGAGTCTGCTCTCCTCATGTACCTATCACGTGATTCATTAAATGAATCCCTCTATGCTGTGTGTTTTTGCATCTGCTCATTTTACTTGCTTCTGTAATTGTTGCTTATTTGATGTGAATATCTACTTTGTGTTGAACTTGAATGATGAGTGAAACGACAGTGCTTAATTGAGTGTAACTTATGATGTAATAAAGACAACGTATAGGCCACTCAACTTATGTCTTGAACTATGTCACATGGGTGTGTCTTTTTCTTAAGTCATTTGTGTCTGAAACTAAAACCATCGAGAACTTTGCTTTATGTCTCCTTATTTTTTGCTTCAGATACTTTCATCTTCATCATTGATTCTTCATATTTCTTCTGCTTTTGGTTGGTTTTGGGTATAGATTTATCGAGAATAACGTGATTACCATCACATAAGTTTATGATAATGAGTACAACACACAGAAGTTAGCACAACATGGTCATCCTTCTTATTTAGGCTAAGGGAGCAGAGGTAGTTCTAAAGATATCAAATTACTCCTTTCCTCATTGGAGCTAGCTTTAACGGTAGATATCTTAACAGTAATATTTATGTAATGACCCCATCCATCTAGGCAAGCATTCAATAACAAGACTTAAGAAAACAAAAAAAAAAAGAAAACATATCTTGATATCAAAATGATACATCTCTCACATACACAAAAGAGAGGGAGAGAAGGGAAGAGGAGAGTTTACAATTCAATCCCAATACACGATAGATATAAGGCTTCATTACACTCTTTTATAGGCAATAAAGGTAGCACCCCCTTACAATAGGGTACACACTGGGACGCCCGAAGGTCGTTTCGGTATATATCCTACGATAAGGGCGAGCTATGTTTGATCACTACATTATGCTCACATAGCATCATATCAATCTTCACTTAAAAGCATCATAAAAAATCACAATATTTTTTAAACCAACTTTTCCTCATTTCCTTTTTTTCAAAAATCGAAAGTCTACATTGTGTCTTTCAACTTTTACTTCATGTACATCAATAAACCTAGTACAAAAGTTCTATATGAAAGAGAAGAATATATCAAATCTATCTAAGTAATCCAAAAATCCCAGGTGACTGACCTTTGAGCCATGACTTCTCTGGTCAAATCACAATCTACACAGCAATAGAGCCTCTCAATAGTTAGAGTCGTCCCTCAGTGTTGAAAAGACAACGTTGCAATTTTGGTGAGTTTTGGGAACTCAATGAGGTAACCATCATCGATGGTTCACTCAATTTATGCATTACATCAGTTCATATCACAATTATTTCACAATTTTGCATTTCACATTAGTAACACACTTTCATTTAAGCATAGGCAATTTTGTATTTCACTCTATCAAACATACTTAACAAGATGCATATGAAATGCTCATGAGACACTTTCCAATTGTTACGTTGTTGT
>JANTPM010000006.1:22027047-22048908 GCA_025434745.1 Erythroxylum divaricatum
TAGGCGGATAAGAAGCGTTCGGACAAGGAATTTGAAGAAGGACAGTGGGTGTTCGTTAAATTGCAACCGTACAGGCAGCACTCGGTCCAGCGAAGGGTCAACCAGAAACTAGCACCGCTGTACTGTAGACCCTTTCCTATCATGAAGAAGGTAAACAAGGTAGCTTATACCTTGGAGTTTCCCGTAGGGGTTACTATCCATCCTACCTTCCATGTCTCTCAATTGCGGAGCTCGGTGTTGGAAGGTACAACTGTATCTAGCTAGTTACCCACGGTAGTGAAGGACGTGAAGAAAATTCCGGTGGCTATTTGGGGACGCCGGATGGTTAAGAAAAACAACAGAGCAGTCACATAGATACTAGTACAGTGGCAAGGCGAAACAAGAGAAGACGCAACCTGAGAAATGTTTTATGAATTACAGAAGAAGTATCCAGGCGTCAATTTGATGGACAAGGTGGCTTTTGAAGACGGAGGGGATGTCGCGATAATATGAAGACGAAAAGGCGATGAGAAGGACGGTGTCATAGAAGAGGGGCAGAAATAAAAACGAAAACACTGCGTACGTAATGAACACCTTCTGGACTCACGTGCGAGGGTCTAAAATATTCGATGTATCGTTATATATCTTTTGCAACCGAAAGAGAAGGTAGCCAATGATTAATTGAAGAATCTTCTTCTCTAATTTCTCACTTCCTCTCTCCCTCCCTCGTATCTGTTCCATTCATTCACGTAACGAATAACCATAACAAAATCAAGGATTAATTGAGCCAAAATCACTAATTAACACTAATATAATAGAAAATATATATATTTAAAAAAAACTATCTATTCTGCTTTTTTTTTTCCAGTTCCGGTGCTTCTGCATGCTTTAGGCAATTGATCAAATCAAATAGATATCACTTCAGCACAGCATGTCATCAAAAGATCTCATAGTCTCACCTAAGCACGAAAGCCGTTATTAAATTTTTACTAAAGAAATTTGAAGGTATTTTGACTTTGAAGAGCAAAGGGTTCTGAAAATATGACAAAAATTGCAAACTAATAAATAGCAATAAGCGTGAGGAAAAAGAAAAGAAAAACATGATTGTGACAAGAAAACATTACAACTACTGGATTTACGAGGGTTTGGATCACTAGTTCCGATCGATATAACTAATGAAATGCGTCTAGACTTTATAGAATGATAATCAGGACTTATTTTCCTGACTATAAATTGAATTTGATTAATCTCAAATTCCACTTAAATTATAAAGATATAAATGAGCTCTTGATAGAATTTAAGGCACTAATATTTTTAATGTACCAGGCAAGCTTTTATCTACTACCAGGCTACATAAGAGCAGAAAGCAAGCAGCAAAGCAAATTCCGCGCAAGACACCAATTTTCACATTCGCACTGGTGACTTGGTTCGTTTGCAGATTTCTACTCAGCAGTTTGTACATGCAAAAAACTAAACAACAGTACTATTCAGCAGCAGGATCAATACAAGTAATAACTTAGCATCGTTTTCTTTCTGCATTGCATTGATTTACGTATTCAAAACCACTCGACCATACACTTTGGGTATAAACCTTTATCTGTGGCAACAGAAGACAGGCCTTGAAGTGCCTTCTGAACCTTGCGTCTCTCATAGAACACCGAGCACGCAAGTGAGGTGCACTTGACCCCACCTTCCACCAGCCAGTCACCACCTCCACAATGTCGGCATATCTGCAAAAGTATCCATAGTCTCAATTAATCCAATGTTTCAGTTGTGATACTTACACCAACAATGTACAATGTATGAGAGAATAGTAGTGACACTTACAGCAGCAAGATGTTGCATCTCCCTCTCCAATTTTGATGTTCTTCCAATAAGAACTGCAGCAATAGCAGTTTCTTTCCCTGCACATTGATCACATATATGTGTGGATGCTCGAACTAAGTCACCACACAAAAAACAATGTTTTGACAGATAGTAATAGTCAATTCTGGTTTTTTGAGGATTCTGAACAGATAATGGTCGCTTAGCAAAAGCTTCCCTGGAAGGGCGGGGTACTTGAGAAAACCACTGGTTTAAGTCGGCACGAACCAGTCCAAATACTCTCTGCAATGCTGGAATTATTTGTTTATTGATGTAATATAAATTGTTTAATCTATATGGTGAATCAACAGCCAAAAGGTCCAACGGGTCCACAACCATATCAACCAAGCGGGCACCAGGCTCTGCATTGATCACAACGTAAGGAACTCGCTCTGCATATCGTGGTTCTGCCCGGGGATCAACTCTCATTGCTTTAGTAGCTACAATCGCTGCTGGTGGCAGTGATGAAGATGACCTTGTACTGTAGGTACCCAAGCGAACCTCCTTTGCAAAAACAAAATCTTGAACTGAAACCCTGCCTGATAGAATTCGTGCCCACTGCCGCTGTAGATATTCTCTAACCTGTAAAAGGAATATGGACAGTTAAATCCAAAGAAAAAGAAAACATACCTAACAATATAAGAGGACAAGATCAGGTGTAGCAAAGAAAAAAGCTTCATAGAAGTCAAAATATGAAGAAATATGCCTAGATAGGGCTACCACACATGACTTCGATAGTCATGATGATATTATGGAGGAACGCCTTTTTCCAAATAATTTTTGTTTCTCACTTTGGGCAATTAGCAATAATTTTTCTGTGGACTTCCAGAAATCTGACAAATGTAGCTTGGCAAGGAAGCACACATTACTGAATAAAGCCATTCACTAACAAAGTTTTAGATCATTATGAAGATGAATGAAGACATGCACAAAATGCAAGTGTTCACACCTCAGAGATATCCTTATGTTCAAAAAAGAGCCTTAAGGATTGCTCCATTGTTTTGGCAACAGCATCACAACTGTCCCTGCGAACTGTCTCAATACCTTTGGCATCAAATATAGGTTTAACCTGATCAGCACTTTCATAACTGTATCCAACATAGCGTTTCTTGGTGAGGAGGAAGCATGGATGATATACTTTCTCCAATTTCAATGTGACTGGATTTGGGTTCATTGCAGTTACTGCAGATGCTATCTCTTGGCCAATTTTGAAAGATTCTTTGATAGAGCGTCCCCTGAGAAGGACGAACATGCTGCATAAAGCAAACATCAACAATTGGAATTAAAGGGAAAAAACAGAGTTAAATCATAAATTAAAAACCATTTCAAAAAATTCAGTCTTTCTAAAAACTTTTGCAGCACCAGGCAATTTAATCATTCAGAGAATTGTGTTTAAGTGTTCCTGTGCAATTGGATCCTTTAAATGTTAGTAGCTGACATGAAAATCACGTTCTGAGAATAAATTCAATTGAATTTCAAAATTATGACAATGATTACATTTAGAGAGTGGTGGTTTGAAGAAACTAAACCACAAGTTTGTTACATAATAGCATAATACCCATCCAAACATCTAAAATAGTTTCAGTTTAAAATGAATACCGAGAAAGTAACAGTTATCACTGAAGTCAGACAAGCCTAAACTTTACTGTCTAGGTAAGTGCAAATAACATGCAAGTCACCACACAAGTTGCAAGGATACAAGCACACTTGCCGCATCTAATTTCTTAAATCTGCCAACAACAATTTCATTTTAAGCCATAGTTAGGATAGAAAATTTTCAGCAAAGTGAAGCTGATAGAAATATCCAGTTCAAAAATCTGACTTGTTAGAATTTAACAGTTTTTTTTATCATGGCATATTTCTCAGACAGCATCATTCAGGAATGACTAAAAAAGATCTTATTAATGTCAATCGGATCACAGATTTGCTTTTATATTACAAGGCCAATCACTACACAGTAAAAAGGTATGATATACCTGTCAGTATCACCATAGACAACTCTAGCTTTCCACTTATCATTTGCATTTACTAAGGAAATAGCGTTTTCCAGTGTGCTACGTCCACATTGGACTATACTATCAGCAAGCTCTGCACAAGGCATACGACCACTAAACCCAGCAGCAGTATAACCATAAGTTACATTTGCAATCAGCTTTAAAGCAAGCTGTCTTGCATTAAATATCTGAAACAGATCAACGTGCAAAAGTTAGAAATGCACACCATGACAAAAATTGGTTTAGATGTCAGAAAAGCAATTCATCCAGTCCAGGGCATATATAGCAGTGAGAAGATTTCCTGCAACAACCACTATATGCTAAATTTGCACTGAGCAATAAATAATATAACCTCATGTGGGTACTTACATGCTCAAATTAAAAAAGAAAAAAGAAAAATAAAGATGTGGATTATAGGACCTGCTAAGACAATCCAGCAATAATTGATCACTTTTTGGACAAGCACAATACCCTACACATTATCCACTTCCGGATACTGCATAGTAACTTATTTACAGCCAAGTAAAAATGACACAATATTCAAAATGTCAAAATTTTCCCATAAGAAAATGGGAAAAGTAGAAAAACCACGTAAATTCAAGCAGGAAAAAACTCAGGATACTTGAGTTTGCTTCTAATAGGAATTTGGATCCCAGTCATACCCTGTGTAGGATTTGCTGTGCTGGAGCCAATTTCTTCATCGCTTGTTTCACCATGACTCTGGTTGACAGTATTTCTTCCAGTAACCTAGGTAGTATGCCCTGACGAATCTGTTAAGCATATGATATGAAAGTAAGATTTCCATTTTTTTTAATCATCATGTTGGGAAAGGAAGAGAAAGCACAAAAGGGTCCATGAGGGAAACCAAATGTGAAATAAAGAATGAGGATACAAAGAATCTGTTACGCTACTAAGGCTAAAACATTAAAGCTACAAAGACTAGCAATCTCTTGCAAGCCTTAGATTAGATCTAGTCACATGATGATTCTATTTGGGTTCTTTTTTTCTTTATGGAAATCTATGGCGAGAGGAGTGGTGGAAGGGTAGAACTAATCAAAGGGGCTACATACCTTGGATCTTGAAGGAAAACAAAGATGCATGTCTCAAGGTGATAAACTTTTCTGATTGACTTTCTCATTATGTTCAGCTGTTTGAATAACCAAGCTAGGCTGCTATTTTAGATGATAAATGATAATAGGAATTTTAATCCCTTTATTATAGGTAAGAAATAAAAGGCATAATCCTAATAAAACTGTTAGGACCAATAACAATAACAATAAGCCTAGGATATGGAGAGCGTACTTGAGGATAAAGAAAGAGGGGGCTGAGAGGAATGATGTCAGAGTTAGTTAGGAGTATGGGGGCTGAATGGGTATAAGGAAATAACAGAATGTACGTAGGGGTAGTTAAGAGGGGGAGAGAGAATGGGTATTCGGGAAAAAAGAAGTGAGAAGTGAGGAGAGTAATATTGTAGACAAAGAGAATGTATTCTCTTTGAGGAGCTATATTAACCTCTGGGAAGGAAGGTGTTCAGTAGATCACCTTGTAATAGCAGTAAGTATCCTCTATTATAATCAATAATATACACTATCTCTGGCTTATTAAGCTAGAGTTCTAACAAAAATTCTATAATGTTTTGTAGGATAATTTTACAATATGATTAACTAATATCATCTTCATTGTTTCCTTAATTTATGGACCTATGGTTGTAGCCCTGATTATTCTCATCCTTCTTGACTTTGTTTTACCCTATCATCCTTCTTTCCTTTGTGAGCTTGATCTCTCATGATTCCACTTAAATGCTTGCCCCAAAATGTGTCTATACCAACACCCCCGGCCTCAATCATGAGCTTGTCCTTAAACTCAAATTTGGGTAAAGTTGGTGAAATTAATCCAAGGGTTCCCAGGTGACCTCAGTGGGTGGTATAGCATCCCATTGAACCAAAATTCCTAAGGCACCACGATTGAGGAAAGAGTGGAGAATGTGGAGAGAAATAGGCTTCACACATCTTTTCATTAAGGCTAATAGTGGTAGTATTGCAAAAGATAGCTCACCAATGAACTTGAGAGAAACATGGAAGACATCATATATGCAACTATTGAGAGGAAGCTATAGCTGATAGGCAACCTACTCAACGTGGTAGAAAATCCTATAGGCCACATAAAAACATTGTGTCAATTTATGATGTAAATGGCATAGTAGATAGAGCCTTTTCTGTGGGTGCAACCTCAACAAAACCAAGGTTGAAGGACAACTCCCTATTTGCCCCATTATGCTACCTCTTCATTTGAACAAGGTTTTAGTTAAGCCAACTGTAAACCCCATCAAAATCTAGTCACACTGTTGTAAGATGTCCTCTATTGCTCTCAACTTCATTATGACCCTTAGTATAAGAGAGAAGGCATATAGGGGCCCTACCATATACCACCCTGAAATGAAATAGCATGTAAGATAATGATCCTCTACAAAGCATCTTTAGTACATATCAAAGATCCAAATGACCATCTCGGTTTGCCCATTTAATTGTGGGTGTGCAAATGAGAGATTGAGCTTGAACCTATTTAGTCGAAACAACTCTAAACAAAATTTACTTGCGAACACAAGATTACAATCACTAATAATGGACTCAAAGAGATCATGAAATTCATCTAATAACTCATCCATCAAAGGAATTGGAAACTTGTCCTTCACCATTTTTTCATTAAACTCCCAGTGGTCTACACAAAAACACCATAATCCATATTATTCCTTTTACCAATAAAGCTACCAAGGGAAAAGGGGATTGACTAGGATGAATGGTTCCTTTATTACGCATGTCTTCACATGACTCGTTCCCAAAAAAAAGGGAATGTAGTGGTCTTCTATGAGCTAGTGGCAGTCCTAATTCCCGAAACAAATCCTAATACTACACCAATAATTTCTCTAACACTAGATGAGGACTTGTCAAATACTAAATTGAGAACACCTTAGGCATGACTTTCATACTTTCCCCTACCATGTTACCTATTTATCATTGAGCCAAAGGACATTGTCAATTGTATCCAATGTGGGCTGCCAATTCACACCTAACACAACAACAAAATCGTCCAATGATATCATATAAAAATCAACACAAAGAGTCAAAAGGAACTTGTAACCACACCCCTTCACACATGTCGGGACTTGGAATTGCTTCACCATGCACTACAGAGACTTGAAGGCTTGATTGTTTTTGGTAAGGAAGACCAAGTTAATGCACTACTCCTTCACTTACAAAATTACGAATGACTCCATAATCCACTAAAACCAAAACCCATCACCCTTGTATGCATGCCTTAATATGCATAGTTTGTGCATTTAACTTATAATTGCATGGAAAGAGACCTCAGTCTCTAAGGCAACATAACTTTATCCTCATTTGCACCTTGTTTCAAGTTTGTTACTTCCAACAAAAAAAAGGCATTTGCCTTTGTGGCCACTAGTGTATGCCTCATCGGAATTGTAACACAACCCTTGGCCCTTCTTTTTGCCATTTCAACTTAATTTAGACATTTGATAAAGGCTGGTTGGTGCACCTCCTATTATCCATATTGCTATTCTACCTTAGTCCTCTCTGACTTCCCATGATAATCTAAGTTTGTCTCAATGCTATCCAGTTATAACCTTGGTGTGCCCCTTTATTTAGTTGTAGCTTCCTCTCAAATGCCCTAGCAAGGGTCATGGCTAAAATCAAATTTATAGGGCGATAAATTTTCACATCGAGGGAGATGGATTGAAACAATCCCACTATGAAAATATCCACCTGCTAATCCACGTGATCCTATTGGCCTACACAAGCAAACTCTGAAATTTGCTCATGTATCTTTGTCTAACCCTATTTGCTGAAGGGTGATGAATTCTCCAAAGGGAATGCTTCACATTGGTGGTCCAGAACGAAGATGGCACAATTCCTTGAAATTCTCCAGTGATAAATCCCAATTTTAATAGGATAAATTAAAAACCAAAGTTGGTGTCTCTAGTCATATAGAATGAAATGAATCCAACCTTGTCCTACTCAAGTATTTGTTGGTTGTAAAAGAACTAATCACATCTATATAAACATCCCATATAGGTATCACAACTAGGCTTGGTCCTTGTCCTACCCAATTGTTTGTTGGCTGTGAAAGAACTAATTACATCTATATAAACATCCTAGTTAGGTATCACATATGAGTTAAGCTCGGCCTTGCGAAGTCAATTGACCAAGCTCGATTCGATCAAACTTTGAACAAGCTTGGATGGCCCAACCGCTTACCCAAAATGTCATTTGGACCTAAGTTCATAGAAACTTAAGACCAAAACAATGTTGTTGTAGGAATGTCCGCCTAATGCAAATTCTAGTCAAGCAAGCATTGGTACCTTATTGCTGGTTTCCTGCTCAAGTCTTCGGCTTACTGAGCCTTCTTGATTATAGGCATATTGTCAATTATGGCGGTTAGGGCATCAATTGCAGCCTAACGCTGAACTTCGTTTCCTCCAACATATGATTTATCAGCTTCATTATTTGGTTCATTAAGTTGCTTAAATCTCCTGTGACTCCAAGCTTTGATACCAAAATGTTGAAAGACTTAGATTGTGATCTAGTCACATGACAATTCTGCTTGGGTTTTCTAGGGGACCTATGGTCAGGAAAGTGTTGTAAATGTGGAGCTTATCAAAGTGGGCTACCTACCTTGGAGCTTAAAGGAAGACAGAGCTAAACTTTTCTACTTGCTCTTTCATTATGTTCAGTTGTTTAAATAAAAAAGCTAGGCTACTACTTTAGGTAGTACATAATAATAGTTTACAAGACTTGACTTGGAAATAAAGACATAATCATAATAGAATCCGAGAATATTTTGTAGAATACTTTTGCAGCCTAATTAATTGCTATCCTCTTCATTGTCGCCTTAATTTAAGGGCACTTGATTACATCCTTGATTCTTGCCATCATTTTCTTGATTATGTTTTGCCGTATCATCTTCTTTCCTTTGTGAGCTTGATCTCCCTTGATTCTACCTGATCTATTTTGTCTTCTTCCATAATGCGTCTATAACAATCACCATTTAGCAATACAGAAACAATGGACAATGTAACAATCTCTTTTTTTTATTACCAAAAAAAAATTCATATGACTTACTCCCACAACTAAAAAGTGAATAGAGATCCACACAAGGATGAATGGCCAACAGCAGAGAAGGGAGGCCATGAGTAGGAGACCATAATCAAGAATGGAGGAAGGAGTGAAAAGATGCAACTTTTACATATGCCTCAATGAAAAAGGAGACAAAGTGAAGAACCACGAGTACCCAAAGAAACTAAATCAAGGCCAGATGATGTTTATAAAGGATAAATAATAGTTCAATCAGCCACATAGGTAACAAGTTAACATGTAAGAGAGAGAAAATAAAAAGTAGTTCAATTGAGCATATAAGCTAATATTAAAGCTTTTAAGTTTGCAATCTTATTAACTAAGATATATGGAAAATGATTGAGGTGTCTGCTAAAAGTTTTTATAAGAAAATTTTCAAAGGTGGTAAAATAGGGAAAAAGACACAAGAAAATACATTGATAGTACTTACTTCAGCTGGAACATACAGCACTCCATTGGGAGTAATCAACATTTTGTCTTTCAAGCTGCGCACAACATTTGGATCTGGTGAAAATGAAGAAACCCCTAGAGTATTTACCTTTGAAGGTGAAATATTTCCAAGACAAGTACAAAAACAAAGGTTGTAGGCAATAATCATTGAGGGATAAAGAGACTGAAAGTCAAGGACAACAACTGGATCTGCATAAAAACCAGATTCTGGCTCCATCACAAGTGGCAAACACTCCATTGCTGGTTGAGAAGCAACCTGTATAACATACGGACAATTTGATATTCAGAACCAAAGCTTCTCATCATTTCATGAAAGCTGTGAAGGTCATCAGCAGCCACAATGCAACATGATCCTTCCCTTACCAGCTCCCAAAATTATGCGGAAAAAATTTAGGATCTATCAAATAAGATTGGATCTTGTGTGAGTTTATCTATGCAGGGTGAATGGTTAACTCAAACTATTGTACAGATGCTTAAAGTAAATGCAAATATGGTCACTGCTTTGATGCCAAGAAAGTTTGTAAAGTATTGCAAGAAAAGAAAAGGCAGAATGAAGCATCATTAAGAAGAAATTGTTACAGACAAACTCACAGCAAATAACTTGGGTACTCATTGAACAAACAATGAGGGAAAATTTTGACCATTTTTTTAAAATTTAGTGGCCTCCAATACTTCCCAGTAATAGGCACAAAGAAGATTAAAAAAGTACAAATAAAATCCATACAAGTACAAGGAATCTAAATGATGTAAAAACACTAATCTAGAAAGCAAGACTTGGGATAATCATCACCTGTTGATACCCTGGAGAAATGGCCAGATAATTTTGAGTATGTGCCAATCTTAGAAGCATGGATTCAACACGGTATTGTGAACCTCGAGAGATAACTGAAAAGAAGTCAATGCCAAATATGCGAGCAAGTTCTGATGTCCGATTGATCTGAAAAAGCATGCACATCATAATCATGTGAAAGTTTGTTTGAAACCAAACCATCTTTGTCACTACATTCATATATTTATCTAGCACTATATCCTTTCAATAGTTCAAAAAATTAAGTGATAAAGACATTCCTTAACATTGAAAGGGTTGATTTTTAATATACTTTGATTAATTGCAGACAAGCAACAGACAACAAATTGACCTATTGCATCTAACAGAAATAAAAGAAGGCACTCTTTTCCAAGTTACAGTGAAATACTTACTAGGAGCCTACCAAAATGTTTTAATCTCATGAAATCATTCTTAATATCTTATTCAACATCACAAGTAATATATGAACAATAACCAAACGTCATCTAGAAAACAACAATATTGAAACATACAGATTTAGCCTATGTTATTTTATATCACTAGAAACTGTGCGATTAAGCTAATAAAAGCTTCATGGACGTAGTTAATCTATTATGGAAAATGAAAAGAATAATAAAAAATTAACAACAATGTTGTAGCAAATACAAAATGCCAATGGGATGAGAATTCAGAATGGTGCTCTACCGTATCAAGTTGATTCATGATCTCAAGGTTTAGATTTGCTCTTTCTATCACATATCCAATACATTTATATCTTGCTCTGCCAGGACCACTACAAAACCAATTTGTTAAAACCTTGCAGGGAATAGAGGGAATTTTTTGTCTTAAAACAGCTTCGCCCACAGCTTCAACAGTATACATATTAAGTTTAACTTCTCCACGCATGAGCCGCCATACATTGAGGATGATTCTGCCACCAACATGGATACCACTAGCATGAGTCCGACCCCACTCATCCTCAACTATTGCATCTTCTGAAAAAGCAGGGTCAGCAACCAAATTCTCTTGCAAAATGGTATCCATGTTGGAAGTTTTATCCTTGGTAGGGCCTCTGTTACTTTTCATTGGTATCCGAGAAATGTCATTAAGTAGGCCAATACCAAGATGGCCAGCCCTCTCAGCCAAAAAGCCAAGCGAACCACCTTGTATATCCCAACCCACGATGATGTCAGGATCCAATGAACCAACCACTGTTATAAAATGGTCAAACAGTTCCTTCTCTTCAGAGAAAAAGAGTATCTTTTTCGCAGAAATTCCATCAAAACTCCTGCATACAAACAATTTATTATGAATGGTAAGATAGATTTGTTGTGTAAATGATTTTTTTTTTTACATGATGTAGAACCACAGATGAAAAAAGGGATTTATCTTGTCACAAGAAAAAGGATGAGAACTGTCCAATCTAGATTTTGTTAGTCATGTTCAGCAAAATCAAAGTTATAACCAATGAGATCTAAACTGTGCAAACAATCAAAGGTTCACACACACCAAACCCAAATAATCAACCAACATTCACATTTCAAAACAACTTAAAAGCACTAACCCTAAAATCAGTTTTCCATAGACTAATAGTAACAACTTTGCAAATCTTACTATTCAAAAATCCATCTACATATAAAGAGAAAAGACCAGGAGATAATAGCAAATTCCTACTAATCATATACCTTAAAGCAGTTAAAGACAAATGTTAAGCAAAGGAAAAAGATTTCTCTCTTAATGCAGATAGTCGCTTATATGTAATAAAAACAAAACAGATAGCAAACCAACAAATTCCAATACCTGTGATCAGCACCAGTATTACTGTACAAAAGTATGTAATGCTCAAAAGTAACATCATTATCGTGTTGAAAAGCAACAGCTAAAACGTTGATGGAATCAAAGCAAGGATCTGGCCGAAGATCTCCTCTGGAATTCGCATGCACCTATCAACAAGTGTAGCATAAGGAAGATTTATAGGATTATTTTATTCTCCAGTTAAAACCAATAACGCATGCACCACCAGGTAACATGAAGTATTAAGTTCTAAATAACATGTCAAAGGGCATGCAACTAAAGGGACATGAAAAATACAAACACAAAGAACAAAAAAATGGAGAAAGCATTTCCATGACGTTAGTAATACCTCCACACTTAGCAATGTTAGTTGTTGTCCTGCACCAACACTGGCAGGATCTCGAAATCCGATTTGACTCAAGGGAGTAGGCGTTGATCTCTGCTCTGGCCCCGAAATATGAGACATATCTACAAGTTCATGAGCACATACATTTCGTGGTACAACATGTCCTTCATTTTGCAACATTTTTTCAGTCCTATCACCACTATGGTCAAATCCCACATCATGATCATCATTTCCCCGTTGAATTTCATCAAGTGTAGGCATCAAATGTGATGCAGAACCTGGTTCAGTTGAGGCCTTGTTGCCAACTATGGGTGATGAATTATGCAAACCAATCTCAGAAGGGCCTGCAAAATGCTCAATGTTGAGAAAGACTTCTAAACTTTCATACCCATTGGACTAACGAAACAAGTTACCTTTCATCAGTGCAGGCTTAACTAATGCCTCTTTAGGCTCTCGAGAAGCATCTGAACAACCAGAACCAAAAAGTTCAAATGATATATAAAAGCAATTTTTGTAGACTAACAAAATTCCCACTAACTCATTCCTTACCTTGTAAAAATGATCTGTATACACAATCTGCCGAAGGGGGTGAAAAGACTGGTGTCAAAAGATACAAAACTGAACCATCATTTTGAACATGAGTTGGAACACCTATGCTAGCTTCTTGCAGAGTTTTGGAATCATCATTCCAAAAGTGCTTTTCATTTGCATTTTCCCCTAGACTGTACTCTCCAAAAAATGGAAGATGATCCAAAGTACTTTCTTTAACTAATAACATATACAAAACAAATGAAAAAAAAGGAAGTCGATCAGCAATATTTCCAATAAGGAAATCAACAAAATCTAGAAGCATATGTACATAGGATCCAAGGATGATTTCTATAAAAACTCTCAGTCGTAGACTACAAGAGACTATTAGTCTGACCAAGGAAATCAACAAAATCTAGAGGCATATTTACATAGCATCCAAGACTTTTTTCTATAAAAACTCTCAGTCGTAGACTACAAGAGACTATTAGTTTGATCAACCAAAATTCTACCCATATATCAGAGAGGAAGTGAAAGCCAAAGGGTCTAATAAGAATGTGAAAAGTGCAACCTGACATGTCATCTTTATTGTGCTCATTGACAAGAGAAGGGTAGGAGGATACAGCAGGTGACGAAGAAGCATTTTCGCATGCAGCATCTTTACAATCTGCCACAGGGGGGTTTTTGAGACTCAATCCAATAGTGTCTGGAGAAGGTGAGTTGTCAGCTATGTGCAAATCAGAATCTGCTCGCTCTTTTGAAGAACAAGAGATCTGGGACTGAATGACACAACCTTCAAAATAGTTTATCTGTGATTAGGAAGCTGGTAGAACATTGTTGGGATAATGAACATGCTTATTAACATGTCTACCTATATCCAATTGTTTTAGCAAAAGACCATTATCTTCATCTCCTCCTCCTCCTAAATTAACTTTACTAACCCTAAGATGCCCATAATCCTCCTCAACTACACGTCGACATCGTTTAATCCTCATCAAGTCTCGCAAAGAGCATCCACCCAAAGAATTTGATTCAAATATATCCATTTTTGGATGTGTCATCAAGGCATCGGAAAGTTTCCTCTCAACATTTTTTACTCTCGTATCAACACAACATTTATTTTCACAAACTTCTATATCAGTAACGTGGGGCCTCTCGGTTTCTAACTCATCATTAACCTCTTTAGTTGTGTTGAATGGTAAAGAACCCCATAATGACTCCTTCCCTTTGTTCTTCTTGGTAAACCTTGTGCCAGGATTCTTCCATGCCCTCTCTGGTGTACAACTTTGGTAGTCATCTTTCATCTCTATCACAGATGAAGGAGATAAGTGCTTGAGAGCCACCTGAGTGGTCCGCTTGTCAGATGATGTTGGAGAACAATGGCTAAAATCAGAAGAATCCAAAGTTTTTGTCTGAAATCTCTCAAAGTCAACAATATCTTCAACTGAATCAAGAATATCCTGGCATTCTCTTTGGGATTCACTCTCATAATCCATGTTGGCCTTTTCCAGCACTTTATCCAAGCTTGTTGCAGGTAACAAGGGACTCAGAATGGTTTCGCAAACAAGTTCATCATCCGAATGCATCTCCTCAGCAGTTTGGTAAGTGGCAAGCCATTTTAAAAGGCCCAAGGCTTCTGTATCCGCAACCTGAAAAGAAACAATTTTTAATAACATATTATGCCCCCTTTATTACAAAATCATGTTAATGATAAAAAAAGTCTCTCCTTTCTATTACATAGCTAGCAGATGTTCTATACTCCTTTGTCAAGTGATAAATGATCATCCATGAACTAGTTCTTATGCTGTTTGGCAATACTTATCACATGGATATTAACAATGAAAATAATTTTATATCATTCCCTTTGTTGAAATTGATCACAGTAGCAATTTAGATTGTAATGGATGTTGGAGATGCTTCTCTGCCAAATTCATTTGATTATAGCAGCCAATGAAAACCTAATACGAGGCTGATTAGCACACCAAAATTTTAGGTTCCACTTAGAAAGATGAAGGAAAAATAAATATCCTAATAAAAATGGCTTTCATTTAGTTTTATATGAAATTCAAATAACTACCTCTGGATCTCGATTTCCAACTCTATCACATGACGACATTTCACCTTGAGACAATGGCATATTATGTTCATCCTTGATTTCCAAATATGCAGAACCAACAGCATCTTGTACAGAACAATTCGCTGATTCTACACCATCACCTTTGTAAATTAGATTTTCACATTTGACACCATTTTCTTTGTTAGAGGAAGTTGTCATTGAGACCAGAGCTTCCAAATTATTCGGAGTTGAAAATTCATTGTCTACTAATTTGTTACACCAATGTTTAATTTTCCTATCAAATTCAAGGTCATGTGACAAAGTTTTCAAAACATCTAAAGGGTGTGGTTTGCTTGGATCAGGAAGCATAACTGATCCATGTATGCCAGTTCTTTCATACTCCTCCTGCATCAAAATACAATGGTTAACATGGGACAGCTAGCAAAAATATTGTCATTCTTAGAATAGTTACAAAGAAGAAGCGCTGAAAGAGCAAACCTCCCAAATTGGTACAAGTGATTGCACCATTTTCAGATCAGAATGTCCTCCTGAGAGAGATGTGTACACTTTGAATTGTTGATTTAGAATTTCTGCAAATTAAAAATAGGCGATCATGTTGATGAAAATCATGAATATATATAGTTCATACACAAAAGGGTAGTAATGCAAACCATCAACAATAGCATCTCCCTCGAGTTCACAAACACTTTGACGCTGAAAAAGGAAAGTTTCATCAAATTCACCAGAACTGCGCCACATCCAGTCACTTGGAATGGTAGAAGATGTCCAAGATGGGAGACCCAACCCCTCAAAACCACCCAAGTCTGCCTAATATGAATGGGCAACAATGTCATAGAGCATCAGGAACAAACTAAAGAATTTTTAAGTGTACTGGTACTTCAACATGCCTAATTGACACAAAAGGCATACAAATATGACCTGAATATCAGAAGAAAATGGTTGTGGCTTGTCCAAATCCTGCCCATATGGATCACTAGATGTAAACGTTCTTGGACTAAAATTACTTGGAACAGGATTACGAAATTTAATTTTCGATAAATGTACGTGACCCATTCCAGATAAGTTGTAATCAACCTACAAACAAGAGAAGGTGGTAGTTTACAAATGAAATATAGATGCAAAGTCACAAGACAATGATGTCCAAGCACACCCCAAACGACTTCACGGAGCATACAAGACACAGCTAAGCAAGGCCGAGCGATAAAAAATCAATATCGATAATTAATGATAATCCAAGAAAATACACAAGTCAATGTGAAGAGACCAATAATTAGATACTTCATAACAAAAAGGTGGAGCATACAACAACAAATAGTTAAGGCCCACAAAGTAATGGAAGTCAATATCCAGCCTACGAAAGACTTGAATACTGAAAGTCTGAACCAACAAACAATGTAATTGAAAGTGCAACCAATAGAGTTAAATCCATAGCTAGAACTGGAAGCGTTATAGTTGTTTGAAACAACTTTTTCAGTCTTAGAAGTGGTCAAGCATTTAACGAGAGATACAGATGGATAGAACGAGATGGTTAGAAGAATTGTCACCATGATTATAAGGAAAGGTCTATTTAATGCGTGTTAAAACCTGATTCAACAATTTTAAAGTTTGGGACGTAGCTCCCGTGACCAAGATGAACAATTTAAAAAGACAACAACATGGTGCTTAAATGGGTTTGGAACAACTAAACAAGGTGGCAAAAGAAAATTATGAACTTAGCTACAAGTTTAAGAAACAAGGAGTCTCAGGACTATTTTACCATAAACTGAAGTATAAAAGGAATATGAGATTCGTGAGGCTGCACACTTCTCTCAAGCACTGCACCGCTCTAAACAAGAAATAGCAAGCATGATCAAAATCAATCTCATTATGTGATTATCAAAACAAGATTATATTATTGTAAGTTTTGAATAATTTATCCTAGTAGATGCATCTGTTTGATAAAAATTGGAAGCATCTTTGGCATTTAATATCAGGTTGATAAATTTAGAGAATTGCTTTTCTCTATGAATTGAACTGCAGAGCTTTGTTTTTGCAGGTTATAGGAGTTTCTTCATATAAGCCGTACCAAAAGAAGATTGGCAGCCCGCAACACATCATGTGGGTAATAGCTACAATTATGTCAAGGAGTTCCAAAATGCAATAAAAATTTTGAAAATATGCAACAGTAGCAGAGGCAAACTATTTGGATACAGGTATATTTTGACAAACAACTCCTCTGATGGATGGTAACCATAAAATTTCTTTGCCCGCACAAGACTACACCCATGTACATGTTGTCTTTTCAAGCCAGCACTACCTTTAAGCTGCAAATTCATAGCAGTTACATACCCAAATCATATGAACAGTGTCAGTTACGCAATTGAAACTGCCAGATAAAAAAAAAGGCAACTCAAAAGTAGAATTAATAAAATATACCTTTAAGGCTTTTTCAAGAGAAAAAGCTAATGAATTTGTGTAAGCATCTCCTGCATAATTTGAACTTGTTAAAGCATCAATTTAACATCTCAAGAATAATTCTATCAAACACTAAAGAAAAATTGCAACTTATTCCTGAAAGCAATACCTTCCTGATTTGAATTTAATGGTATATCTGAACACGGAACATATAAATAGGGAAAAGCCTACAAGCAAGGAAAAAAGAACAATTACGGAACTCATTACAGGAAAAGTTCAAAACTAATTAACAATGCGTTCCATAACAGAACTACACCACAGTGAATTAAACTCCATAAAATCTCGGGCCCATTATTCTCCTGCCATTCACAGACTTATCCAAGTTTGACTCGTCACAAATTCGATTCCAAACACTTATAAAAACAGTAAAGCGTGAAAGAGATACCGAAAATGCATACAGATGAATAAAAACTATCTAGTGCCATTTCGTGGTTAAAAGAAAGAAGTAAAACCTTACCCGATGAACGTGCAAGCAAGTCTTCTGACCAGCAGGCGTCGACCCATAAATCCTAATCACCGGCACCTCATTCACTTTGCCACCTTCAATTTTGCCACTAACTCAATCTCAGATACACCATTAATACAACAGTGACGATATCTTTCGGGCAGCCAACAAATCCATGGAAACAAAAACGCCTAATATATGGAACTAAGGAAACAACACGTACTTCCAAAGGCAAAGATCATATAAAAATGTTGGTTTGGCAGGAGTAACAGTAGCAGTACCTTGGACGCTACTGTAACAGACATCGAGTCCAGGGATCGGCGGCGCCATACAATAGTCGATAGAAACGATTCGAACACTAAAAACCTTGGAATCCGCCATAGATTATTATAAACGAATCACATGAAGTAAAGAAGAAGAGGAAACTGGAAATGAAACGAGCAAGGTCTCTATTTGGCGCCACGATGAAGGTTTGATTTAGTTTTATACAGAATGCTGGAGGATTGTAGAAGAAGCGTCACATTCAATTTTTTGTTCTCTTTATTTAATTTCTAGACTGTTATTTGTTTTGTAATTTCGTAAAATTGGATAATTAATTTCGAGACTTTGTTTGGAGCAAAGAAAGGCAGTGTTTGGTTACTGACCCAGGCATGGGGTCAGTAAACAAAACAACAAAATCCTGTCACCTTAGAATGTTTGGTTGTCGTCCCCAGCTTTTTGTTCACTGACACCGATAAACAGGGAAGGTTAAATTTTGTTCACTCCAAACTCGTGGAACAAAAGCTCCTGCCTCCTGTCTACCGTCTAACGCTCCCGAAGTTCACGCCTGTTTCCTACTCTTGCCCTTCTTTCTTTTTCGCAACCCGTCCTTCCCATCTTCCCTCTGCGCCCTCCCACGCCGTCGTTACATCTTCATATTCAGTCGTCTCTCGCACGGTGAGCTTCTCTGAACGACTCTCTGTAGCACGGTCGGCAAGAGTCTTCACGGTGGGTCTGCTCTTCGATTGGTAAAAGTTTTTATATTTCGGGAAAAATTGCAGCCTTTTAGCTCCACTGGTAGAGTCTTCACGCTGGGTCTCACAAGCTCGTAACATTATCTTCTTTTTCTGTTTAGGGTTTGGCTGGGTTTTCCGTCATCGGTGTCAGGTCGATCAAGCTCAAAAGAATTCGTTTTGAACAGGTAATTCCTTTTTTTTGAGATGAGTTAGTGTAATGCTGATGACATTGGGGTTGAAATCCAGACCAAAACTATATCTATTGATCGCAAAACGGTCAAAGCACAAATTTGGGACATTCTGAATTGTCTGCATTTAGGAGAGTACGAAAATGGGTGATCGTCCTGTATGATTATTACAAGCTAATTGGTTTCGAATAATATTAATTGTGGGTTTGCTGCTTTTGATTTGCTCAGCTTTCCTGAGCAATGTTTTGAAGGATATTAACTCTGGTTATGATCTCTCCCAGGAAAATGATGATATGAAATTGACAGAATATAGCATATATTGTGGCAGCTTTGTTAACCTAAAGCAAAAAATAGTTACTTCTATTGTTGTTGATTTAGGGGTAATAGTTTATGCTTAAGCTCTTAGAAAACTAAAATTAGCAGGCACCAGATTTGAGAAATTAGAAAGGAGATTTGGTCTCAAAATAATTCGCCTCATCTCCTTGCCCACTGTGCGCAGAGGGTGAGAAGTGTGGCATGGAGGAGGTTGGTAGGTCTTTTCACATGTAGATATACGAACTCTGGAATCTAATTATGACAAGGTTTTTTAGATATATGTTGTTTTGGTATTATATTTTGGCATTATCTTTTGGTTGACATTATTGGGATTTATATCAATTAGTTTTCTCAAAATATCCATACAAAGGAAAACCAGTTTTTGCAAGAATTTGTAGCAGCAAGGTGTACATTATTCAGTGCTTGTGATAATGTTTCTGCAATTCGTACATTGGGACCCTTGCCTCCATTCTTGGGTTCCATGAATATGGATCCTAACTATATTTTTGGAATCCATTCAAGCAGCAACAGTTTGTGGTACGAGTTGTACACCATCTCATATATCCTGCCTTCATTTCTTTGCTTTCCCTTTAATTTCTGCGGTGGAAAGTACATATACCAGACAGTTACGAAGTGAGTCTGAATTGAAATGAGTTGATAAAAACATACAAAAGAAAAATTAGCGACTCCAAATTTTGAACCCTTCAAACAATAATCGATGCTCATGATATATTCAGTGAGAGCTAGTATACGTGAATCAGGATATGTTCTTCTAGAATTGCTACACAAGTTATATATTGAAAATTGGAAATATCTGGATTCTGTTTTGTGGTTCTGGATTAAGAAAAGTGGAAGTGAAGAGCATTAGTTTAGTTATATGGAAGGTAAAGAAGTTGAAATGGGTAGGCTTTACTCTCTTAACACTTTGGTAATAATGCATTGTCCCTCTCTTTCTGTAGCTAATGTTTGTTTTTAAATAACGCTATAGTCATCCACTTATAAAGCATAGCCATGTAATTTGTAAGTTAAGCAAAACTAGAAGTTAACCTACACTTGCATCTGAGTCAAATGATTTAATTAAAATACTTTTCTATAGCACTCGAATGGTATGACTGTGTGTTTTAAGTGGGTTTTATCACTCCCTTTAAATTACCTTGATCATCTTTCTTCTATGTACATCTAAAAGGAAAATTAAGCATTAAGCAAAAAAGAATATAAATGCAGTAGAATACAACCTTTGCACTGAAATTTATCCCAACTATAGTATCACTTGGCATGAACTTTGCTCTTCTATTTTCATATGTGTCTGTTTTCTTGTCAGATACGCCCAAGAATGTATGTTTATGCATACGCAACTTTTTAATAATGTCTGACACTGTTTCAGGGTCTGCATTAAACATAAAATGCAAAAGTGAGAAGCAATTATTAGAGACTGAAACACAATTTTACCTTTTTTCTGGATAATCTATGTTTTGGGAGGTTATTTAAGGTTAGACATTTTGTTATATGATATAGACAAAGCAACCCAGTACAGAAAAACGAAAGCAACCCAGTACAGATATAAAATAACATATATCACATTTTGTTATATGATATAGACATTTAAGGTTAGACATTTTGTTATATCATTAGCTGCATTATATAAATCATTTACGTAACCCTTACCTATTAACGATAATCATTTAAGATTTAGTAAATCAAAGTAATTTGGAGCTTATCAAGCTTCTTTTTACATATACTTGATCATTGACATGGTGCAAATTTATGTTACAAATTTGTGATGTCGATGTATTGTTCCTTTTCATATCAAATTTCAGGAACAAATTGTTTTCTTAATATGATATGAACTAAATTACCATATGTTGTGATGGTGATGAATATGTCTCTTTACTTACTTCATTTTCCATCATCAACTTAAAAAGATTGATGCATGCCCTTCACTCGACACTAAAAAGGATAACCTTTCAACACTCATATAATCCAATTACTCAGTTTTTTTCTCGAGTTATTTGAATGACAAATAAAATCATAAACAACAAAACCAATGTATAAAAAGTACATAAGAGAGAATAATAATATCATCTTAACAATGCCTTGTGAACTCTTTGCAGATAGTTTTTGTGCCCAAAAATGGATAAATCGCGTCGTGATGCGATATTAAAGGCTTTGACTGTTCTTGATGTTTGGAATGGGCAGTTGGAATTAATGAAAGTGGTAATTGCGGTAGTGTTGGCAGTGTACAGTAGAAAACGGAAGAGGAGTGATTTTGCATTAGGGAGTAGAGCTTTGACAGTGCCATTAAGGGAAGCTAATATACATAGGATTTTGCATGAGGGTGATAGGAATAGTCAGTGGGATTTAAGGATGGACGTTAAGACATTTACAGTGTTATGTGAAATGCTTCAAGCCCACGGTGGACTGGCAAATACTGGCCATCTGCCTATTGAAGAAAAGGTGCTAATCTTCCTACGAATATTAGCACAAAATGAAACTAAT
>JANTPM010000006.1:22062333-22082621 GCA_025434745.1 Erythroxylum divaricatum
AGCTTTGTAATGATGTATAATATGCTATTTTTGGATGTAAGAATTGTAAGTTATGGATTTTTAAAGTATGGATATGGCTTAGGTGATATCTTTATTTAACAATCTTTAACAGGGCAGCCATAATCATGTGAGAAATTGACCTAGTTAGAGTTGGAATTTTCTTCTAAGTTCTTCATGAGAATTGTAACTTGTTTTTTGATCTTTTCATTGATATAAAGCATGGAATTTTTTGACAATGTTGTTGTGGTATTGTTAGGATGACATGTGCAGGGTAGAAACTTTGATTGAGATTTTGACCTATTTAGAGGTTGAATTTGCATCCAAGTTATTCATGAAAGTTGCAGAATATGTTCTGATATTTCTTTTGATATAAAGCTTGGAATTTTTTGCAAAGGGAATGGGAAGATATGATTTTTAGAAGAATGTTGCACTGTTTTGGAAAATTCGTGATTAGGCAGAAACTTTGATTACATTTTAGACACCCTTAGGGGTGAAATTGTTTTGTGAGTCCTCCATAGAACTTGTAGGGTTTTTTGTGATCTTTTCAATGAGACCTTATTTGTCAGTTTTGGTTACTTGTGTGAAAAGATAGGTTTTGTGAAAGGAGAGAAAGAGTTAAGTGAAAAATTGGTTTTAAAAAAAAAAATTGGGCGATTTCGCCCTCGCAATATTGCGAGGGTGCGAGAAGCTGGTTGCGAAACCCAGCTTCTGCTTTTTTATTTTATTCTTTTTAATTTTTTAATTTTTAATTTTTTTTATTTTTATTTTTAGGAAATCTGACCCTTTCTCATTCTTTTGTGAATAACTTTTTCATCTGACCTCCGATTGACTTGGCTCTCGAGGCATCATATTCGTGAGATATTTAATTTCATTTCTCTGTGAAATTGTGAATTTTTGGAGATAAAATTGACATTGATTGATTAAGCCAAAGTGAGAGGACCGAGCGATTATTTTTCTGGTCCGTGTTTTAGCAATAATTAGACTTATAGAGATCCGAATTGAGTGATTTTAGTGTCTATGGATTCCTAATGCATAGAGGAATTTTTCTATCAGGGAGAGGTTGCCTAGGTTACCTTATGTGGATTGGTTTATCGATCGGGACTAGTAGACCCGAAAGTATGGTTTTTGAAAAATTGCAATAAACATAAATTGCGAGTGTAAGGATTTTAGTGCGGCTAAACCCTAAGCATACTTGAGTTGTGCTAACGAAATGGTTTTTAAGTTAAAATTTATAGATTGATACCGAGATAGTCATGAACATGCATCGTACATATATGTGCATCAATGAGTATAATTGTGCAAAATTATTAATATGTGTGCAACGTATTGAAAAAATGGGTTGTGCAGGCTAAGAGTTTGCAGTCAGGCATTTCCAGAATTTGGAAACAAATGCTAATCTGGAGCATACTATGAGTAGACCGAGATGGTCTCATTTCACCTTTTGTTCTATTTTGTTTCATTTTGTCTAAATTGATTGCTGAATGCGGTGAACAATGGTGGGTTTGAGGTTTGCTGTGATTGTGGATTCTGGACAAAAGGTCCGATGATTGTGTACTGGGGAGTTGGTTATAGAAGTGCTACTTGTATGTGAATTTACGACCTATGTGCCTATGATGTGACTAATTGGGATACATGTGATTAATTGTGATACATAAATGTTGATTGTGACATACGCATACGTGCATAGTAATATGATTAATTGTGGCATATGCATTTCACTCATGAATATATAACCAAATAATGACAGTTGTGACCGGAGCAGCCACCGAGAGCTAAAAGCTCAACGATTGTACTCGGGCCTTAAGCCTTATAGTGATTTAGAGCCTCAGGCTCAACGATTAATGTGCCCATATTGGGATAGTTCAGGCGCTCGGTCACAACACCGTAATAAATTGAAAAAAGAGTCACATGAATATTTCATATGCATTTGCTTACATATATTTGATTGAGTGAAAGGCAAATTGCTTTATGCTTATGTGAAAATAAAATGTATTACTGATGTGATCATTTGATACTTCTGATTGAT
Organism: Erythroxylum divaricatum; assembly: GCA_025434745.1. NCBI lineage: Eukaryota > Viridiplantae > Streptophyta > Magnoliopsida > Malpighiales > Erythroxylaceae > Erythroxylum > Erythroxylum divaricatum. The sequence continues at coordinate 22,064,360 of JANTPM010000006.1, forward strand.
GTGAAATTATGAAATACCTGTGACATGCTTGATTGTTGTATGAATTGAGTGAACTATCGATGATGGTTATCTCACTGAGTTTGCAAACTCACTAAAAATTGTAACCTATTTTTCAAGACCGAGAGTAGACTCATAGCTCCAGAGAGACTTTTCCTGCCGTGTAGATTGTGTTGGCGAGAGAAGTCATGGCTCGCAGGTCGGTCAGCTGGGACTTTTGGGATGACCTAGTTAGAGTTGATGTATTTTCCCTATTCATATAATATTTTGTACTAGGTTTTTGGAGTGATGACGATGACAGATATATAAACTTCTGAATTTGATGAAATGAAATGGGGAAAATTTTGGTTTTAAAAAAGTTGTTATTTTGTAATGATGTTTTATTATTTTGATGCCATGTGAAGTCCAGTAGTGATTGTTCGTAGCTCACCCTTATCGTAGGATATGTATCGAAATGACCTACGGGCGTCCCTGTACCCTGGGGTAAGGGGGCACTACATATATTATATTAAATGTAGGGGTGGACTTGAGATTAATCTAGTTGCATCTTAATTTTTAAAATTTTGATTTTTTTGTTTCCTTTTTGGTTTTGCATTTATGAACTCATTTATTACTTAAAGTTATTTAAGTTAACTGGATAACTTTATGAATAATTCTTAGTAAAAATTGACTGTTAAAGGTTAAGTGCATAATATGATTAAGTGACTGCAATTCGAACTTGAGTTTGTTAACGATGGGAAAACAAATATGCTCAGTGAATAATACTTTATTTGACTTAAGTGATCTTGTAAGAATTAGACCTTCATGCAAAATCTTTCATTTTGAACATGGACATCTTCTTTGATTTTGAATTTCTAGAACTTGTATTTATCTTTTTGAGATTACATAAAAGATATGTATAAGCATTAAAATGATAATGAAACTTATGATTGAGTTTGAGCTATATTGCTTATCATTTATGCATAATCCATTAATGAGGACTTTTAAGCCTTATATGAACCTTAATATTAAAAGGTTAAGTGCATAATTTGATTAAGTCATTGTAATGTGAACTTGACTTTGTTAATGATAGGAAACTAAATACGTTAAGTGAATAATACATTGATTTTACTTGAATGATCTTGTGAGAATTAAACCTTTAGGCAAAATCTGTCATTTTGAATGTGGACATCTTCTTTGATTTTGAATTTCTAGAATTTATATTTCATCTTTTCGAGATTACATGAAAAATATGTAAAAGAATTAAAATGATAATGGATCTTATGATTGAGTTTGATCTAAATTGCATAACATTTATACAATACTCCATTAATAAGGACTTTTAAGCCTTATATGAACCTTATGCTTAAAAGAAAAAAAGTAGTAGTCACTATTTGATAATTAGTGGAGCTTTTGTATGTGATTTAATGTGGTTATTGGGTATGGTATGCAAAGAAATAAATATAAGGGAGATGGATCTGTGTCTGAAGTGGTAATGAAAAAATAAATTTCATGAGAATTTGAAAAATAAAAAAAGAAAGGAAAGATTAAAAATAAATAAAGGAATGAGAAAGTGTTGAAAATCAAATGGCATGGATTTTGGTGCTTGAAAAGAATGAAGGAAAAATGGTTGTTACAAAGATATGTACAATTAGTATGATGTTTTTCTCTTCATTTACTTGTTCTTGGTCTATTAATTATTAATATTTTTCCCTTTTCCTTAATTAACCTACTTATCCTTTTAGCCTTATTGCAACTCTATTCAAGTTCATTTTGATTTTTCATTATATATATATATATATAATATATATATGTATGTATGTATATATCTATTAAAGTAGTGGAGATTAGATGATTTTTAAGCATACGTAAGTTTAATTTCACTAAAAGATGATAAGAGTACCTCATCAAATTTTCAACATTTATGTCAATGAGCAATATTTTATAAGAAGAATTCAGATTAAAGTGTTTGAACTAGATGGAGTTAATATATGAGTACCTCATAAAATTTTCAAAATTTATGTCAATTAGCGATACTTTATAAAAAGAATTCAAATTAAAGTGTTTGAACCTGATGGAGTTAGAATAATATTCACTTTGTTTTAGTTGTATAATAATTTTTTAAAATAATTATTACATCTACAATTCAATTTGGACTTGAATATGCATTAATTATGTTACTAACCATGAAGTTACCCGTTTTGTTTAGGTTGTTATTTGTGGATATAATTTCTCCATTAAAGACACCTAGGGGTTTAAAGGCTTTTATCATATGCTAAATGTCACTGTGCACCTACAAAAGTAGAATTAATTTTTGTTGTAGTTAGTTTAGGTTAGTTAAGAATTCTTGTTGTCAATTGCTTGAGGACAAATAATCAATTGAGTGTAGGGGAATATGATAATTCTATTATTTATATGTTGTTAGGAGTTAAACTAGTTATGATTTTATGTCTATATAATATGTTTTGTATAGATCATATGATTTTTCCTATGCTTAGTTCATTTTCTTATAAATGATGAATCGAAAGAGAATTCTCGATTTTGGGTGAAACTTTCTCCATGTTATTCAATCAAGGTGATTTTAGGCACTGGAAGCTAACTTTAAGGGAAATAAATTTTTAAAAGGCATAGGAGATTAATTTAAGTTTAAAGATGTAAAAAAATTAGAGAAGATAGTGGAAAAGACCCAACATGCACCATACACACTAAAGGTGACATATGCCTATCTCTCATGTGGTTTAAGATTTGAAAAAATAGAACACAATATGTGACAATTACAATTTGGTATTAGGAACTAATTATATATTACTTTGAAATGTAAAAAAGTTCAAAAACAAAATCAATGCCTATGTAGATGATGGTCATATGCCAATTCTTAGAGAAAATTTCAAAGATATGCAAAAATAAAAAATTAAGTACTTTGTAACTCTATTTTGTCATCTTGGCTATAAATATTCCAATTGGAGTTAGTTAAGGGGACTTTTGAAAGGTTGATGATAGTCACTTTATAGTTATTTTCATAGTTTTATTACTTTTGAACATGAAACAAGGATTTGGTTTAAGATTGGAGGAGAATCGAGATAACTCTTATAGTTCTTTCTTTCCTTTCTTTCATTTATGTTAAGAATGGATTATTTTATTTTTGTTTTCACTATATTTACTGGATAAAATCCTAGCTATTTTCATAAAAAGGGAAAAAAACTTTCTTTTAAGAATGCATTTGGTTCTATTTTCTTTCCCTAGATAAGCCACCTTTTTAAAAAAGTGATTGTTGTAATTATGGTTTTATATTGCTAGGAATGGCTCTCTCATATTGTGAAATTTTGTCTAGTGATTGGGTTGATCAAACTAAGAAAGGATGATTCAAGTGGGGGGATAAGAGTTATTATAATATGGAACCATAAAAAACAATCTTCCCAACAAAGTTCTTTCTATTTAAACAATAATGTATATTTGGAGCTTAATATGAAATCTATTTTCCTGCAAGAGTCATTTGGATAAAGGAAAACTCTAGAAATTGCTTTGAAGGAAGATTAAGGTGTTGACCCTTTCTTGAACTAGAAGGGGTGGTGAGAGAAAAAAGGGATCACCTTATCAAAAAGGTTAGGGCTTTCAGTACCTTCCTAACCCCTCCCCTTTTTATTCTTCTTTCCCTCTCACTCCCCCTTTTAGATAAAGATCTTACTACATAGCTCTTCCTCATATCTAATTAGTTTATATACTGATGTACGCAAATTTTGAATTATAAAGATATTCTATTGAAAACCTTTTCAAACTAAAAAAAACTACCCTTTCTTAGTTAAATTGAAAAACTAGATTCAGAAAGGTGCTCCGCCCTTCAACTTCAAAAGAAAGGGCTTATTTCTTTTATATGCCCTTCCCAATAGATTTCTTTCGAAACTTTAGAGTGACTACAAAGATCTTGCCTCTCATATAGCTTAAAGATTGATTGGCTAGCTTCGATTTGCTACTACAAAAATGATATAACTTAAGATAGATTCTTTATAATGCATAATGGATTATTTGATTGGTTGAATTATTATTTTTTATTTATTGGATTTATACCCGATCATCATAAATTCAATATTACAAATAATATAAATGACTAAAAGGAGAAGTATGATCCATGCACTAGGAATAAACATTTTAGATTTAAAGAAAGAAATTATCCTAAACTTTGATAACTAAATATATTAACTATGCGTAATGAGTTTGAATAGGTTAAATTGCACATCAAGAGGTGATTGTTACCCAATTAAATACATCTGTGTGCCTCGAGAGAGGGCATATATGCATTAAGTTAAATTTTATTTTAACAATGGTAATGAATCTTGTATAATAATTAGAATTTCATATAAGTTAACCCTGAAGCCCTAACATTTATCTTATTTATTTATTTTCTCTAGTTCAAATGTTGATTTTTATTATTTTAGCAATTTAATTATATTTTATAAATTTTTATTTCAATTAGTTTTATTATTAGGATATGATTAATAAATATAATAGTATCTTCCTTGTAGGATTGATACTCTAGAATACTCCAATTTTAATATCTTACCACACTTGATTATGCTCATTTTTAGATATGTTTGATCTCCTTAAACTATCAGTAATATCCAAGGAAGTAAATGATAGGACCAATGTTTTAAATTTTGAAAGAAAATTAAACTATTAAGATAATATGTTTAAGGTTTAGAAGGTTCAATGTGTATTAACTATTATAAAATCGATATACAATAAATATTAGAACCAATTGAAGAATTTGAAATAGGATTGAAGAAGGAGAATATCCTTGTCTATCAAGGAAATTAAAATTTAATTGAAGAAGGGGTATGTTAAATGAAAATCTAATGGTTTATTATGGTTTATGAAAATGATTAATTTAACAAAATGAACTAGTTATTTGATAAACTAATTGATTCTTAATAATAAGGGTTATTATGGTAAACTCAACTAGGAACTTAGTTTAAGGTTTTTGTAGTTGAATCAGCTAGACTGGTTTGATCTTTTAGTCATTAGAAAAGATAATTAATCAAAAGATAATACAATAACTATATCTACATGAATACTTCCCCTAATAAAACTTTACATTTTTGATTTAATTAACCTGTAATGGATATATTCTCTATACTGGAAGGACTTCCTAAGTATTGAAATTACACTTTCTTGAGATCTACTCTTTCATTGGTTAATCTATATCTTTACCTATACTAGCCCCCTCTGAATGCATGATGCTATATGAAAACCAATGAAGTTTTCACCCTAACACCATCAAGATCATAAAGGTCTCCTTTGAGCACCCTTTCTACCTCTTTATTTAAGCCATAATCCATTCAAAAGTAAGCTCTCACGAGCCATCCTTAGGTTAATTAAAATTAAATTTAGTAGCTAATATGAATAAATTAGTAACAAGATTAACAAAGACAAGTCAAATAAACAATTTAATAAATTAAATTAAGTCAATTCGTAAAAAAATATCTACTAAGTTTTTCCCTATATAAGTATAGAAAAAACCTACTAAGCATGTCTAAAACTTCAAAATCAAAGACAAAGATAGATAAATTATAGTAAAAGTAAATGTAGACTAACTCCCTAAATCTATCAATACCTTAATCCATTAAGATGTTTCTCATAATTGTTTTCTCAAAAAGATAGTTCAACTATCCTAGAAATTATGTTTTCCCCCTTTAGTATATTTTACTTCTCCTATACCATGATTGAGGCCCAAAATGTTGGTCTTTAATTCTTTTTTTGGGTGATAAATTTGACCTCTAGCATGATATGTCTCCAAGCTATAGATCTTACTTTTTCTTAATGATAAACACATGACCTTTAATATGACCGTGTCTTTAATCATGGATCAAACTATTTTCTCTCAATCTCACACACGATGTTCTACATGGTTGTGGCTCTTGCCATATTAGTTATGGCGCTCAATCCTTTTAGAGCACTGACACACATGAATGGGCCAGAATGTGTTCCTCCAAGAATTATAAATTTCTTTGTATTTTTGCTTTAACTTATCTTCAATTCTTGAATAATGTCATCTCAATAACCAATTTGTATAACAACTAAAAAATGTAACAAAAACTAAGTAAAAAAGACAATTTAGAAACAAAATCAAGCAAAATATTTAACAAAATATGATTATATTTCAGGCATATTAAATATCCCCACACGTAAGATTTTACTTGTCCTTAAACAAATCAATTCCATCGTTTTCAAATTAGGATGATTTCTCTATCCTAAATTATACCTTACTATTAGGTGACTAACTTTAGTTAGGTTAATATTAAATTTACCGCTTGTGTATGTCATACTTATAGCTAGCATAGGCAAGTATGGGGCGATCCCACAAAGACTATAAGTACTAATAATTACCCTTTTGCTATTTATGAATCCTACTAAGAATCCTTTATTATAAACCTTTTATCATGCAATTACATTATTGATTATTGGACAGTGGAAAGTTCTATCTTATGTTAATATCTTTCTCAAGCCTATTAACAACTAATCCATCAGTTGATTAATAGACTCTCTCATTAAAACCCTAGGTTTGAATTTTCAATTCGTGAATTTTACTATTAGGTTTAACCTTAATCTGGAGGATTTATGTCAAATTATCTTTAGGTTTTCTTGGAACTTCTTCCAATTATAGTAGATCTATTCATATAAAAGGATTTCTCAATCTCAATCATATGAAGCCAAATCATGCACTAATGTTCTAGATATATTAGAATAATAATAAAGCACATAATTGAATCGTAATAAATCAATCAATATAATTGGATTGAATAAAAGATTAAAATATATTGTTATCACAAACTAGGGTTCATCACACCTAGACACTAAACACATCTAGTTACTTATAGATAATGAAATTGATAACAAAAAATGCAAAAGAAAAACTAGAAAATAAAGATATCATAATTTTAAATCTTTCTTTTTCTTCTAATGAATCTTCTTGCAACTTTGGATTAGGTGTAGCTTTTTATTGGATCTCTTGATGTTAATTTCATGTTATCCTCATCCTTTGATCAAAATTTTCACCTTTAAATGTTGTTTATGACTTAAATTTTTTTAGAAATTTAGCTATCCCTTTTTTGCCTCTACTCATATCCTTTTATAGTAAAAACTAAGGTTTTTGGGATTTACACGGTTACTTACACGTGCATGTGCAAAATCATGATTAATAAAAAACACTTGAATTTTTGATTTTGCATAGGCACAAAAACTTACACGGGTAACATACACGGCTGTGTATCTTAGTATATAGGGGTGTGTACCTCCACAAGACAAGAAATAAAATTCTTCAATCTTCACAAATTTAGAAAGACTTACATAGTCATTGTATGCTGTTGTGTAGGTCCCTAATTGCTTCAACTCTTCGTTTCATGCCACGATTTCATCCAAATTCTTCTACTTTTTATCCATGAAGACAAATACAAACAATAAACATACTTGTAGAGAATTAAGTTTCAAAAATAAAAAACCTATTAAATAAAAAAAACATGTTAAATATAGATGTGTAATTTTAGTCAAATTAACATCTTTAATTAGGGTTATTTTGATCCTTGAAAGCTCCCTACAACATCAACTTACTTTACTAATTCTTCTATGGTATCCCCAGCTTGTCTTTATTCATTGATATCCCTCCCTAGCAAAATTCATAACTTATAACTCGAGTTGTATGACATAATGAGCATAGATTATTAAGTTTCCTTATTATTAACTCCATTTGAGCAATCAACATAGGCATGACATATATATTTTGAATTCCAGCTTTTCACCTAGTCCTTTCTTGAATTGATTTGCCATTGTAATTGTTCATTTCATCTATTTATTAATTATAAAATTGTTTCTAGAGTCTTATTGTTTAGTGTTTCACCTGTTATAATATCTATCATCTACTTTATGAGATCATCCAACTAATTATAGAAAGTTTGGACTTGCACATATATGGGGAGGCCATTTGAGGGAATTTCTTTAATAGATCCTTGCATCTCTCCTATATCTCATATAGACTTTCATTTGATAATTGATGAAAATAAGAGATATATTATTTAATTTTGTTGTTTTAGATGGTGGATAGGATTTGTTAAGGAATTTCTTTACAAGACTCTCCTACATGTTACTTATCTTACAGATAATGCTTTTAGCTACTATTTTATCTAATCCTTAATGTGAACATCCTCAACCTAATGACATCTTCAATTGCTTTATTGATTTTAAATATGTCACATATCTCTAATAAATTGACGATGTGTGCATTGAGACCCTCATCAAATATTCCATCAAAATTTACATATTATTGAAACATCTACATTTTATTAGGCTTAATTTAAAAACAATGAGCATATGAGAGATGCTTTTATTTACCCCACCATATTTCATTTTTTGTTCTACCATTTCAAGTTGTAACTCTAAGGTTTTTTCTGGGTTCTATCCCTTTTATTTTGATACTAAATTATCTTAAGTTTTAAATCTTCTTCCAAGAAATACGAATTATTAGCTTCTTATCATACACCATAATCACTCTAAAAATCATAACGAAAAAATGAAACAAAATATAACAAGATATTAAAGTTAAACAAAAAGATAATAAAAAGAACTCTAATAAAACTACAATACGAAAAATATATACAAAACTAGAAAAGCAATCAAAAAGTTTGTTAAAACTCGTTGATTCCCTGAAAATGATGTTGAAAACTTAATGTGAGTGTAAATAGATATATATTTTAATGAAATCAATATTTTACCTATTAAAAATCTATCAATCACTAACTAGGAAACTGTACTAATGCTAAATAGGGTACTGATCCTATAAAGAAATTATGTGGATGAAAATTTTAAAACCATTAACTAGCTTAAAGGCAATAAGTAAAAATTTAGTTTTTATATAGATTTTTGAATAAAGGAGAATAAATAAAACTAATATAGATAATATCTAAGGAAATAAATGATAATACAATTATTCAAAGAGTAGGCAATCAAATAACTACACTTAGTGATATGTCTAATTTCTATTGATTTGGCTTGCATTCATATCTTGATTTTGGTTACAAATTCTTATGTTTTATTCTAAAGTTTAAATGAATTTAGTGAAAATGACAAGAATATTGCATGAATGATGAGTGAAGTGTCTTGTAAATATTGCATGAAAACAAGAAAAAATTATCCATGAAAGAATGAAAGATGGCATGACTTATGCATGAAAGAGTGAAATATATGTTAATTATGCATGAAAATGACTCACACCCGTGACCATGAAAGTCACTGGTGTGATAATGGCAATCACAAACATGACTCCCAAGGCATGGCCTAACAACTTATTCTGCACTCGCTTTTAAATATAACTCGTACAAGTTTTGACAACATAACAACCTTAAACCTTGACTTAAGCTATAAATAGAAAGGGGAAAGTCAGCTAAAGGGAGGACGGACTGAAAGGTTAGAAAAAAATAGAGAGAATGTTTGGAGGGTAAGAAGCAAAGAGCTTTGGCTCAGAAGAAAGAAGAGAGAAAGAGAAGAAAAAGGAAGTAGAGGTGAAAGCCAGTGTGAGCATTTGATCATCTAGGTGAGAACCAAGTGAAGGCAAAAGGCAAGAGCTGATGCAGAGAGCTTGACACCCACCATCTACTCTCTCATCCAAACATCCTTTGTTTATTTATTATGTTTTATATATGTTGTTTTATTTCTCTATTACATTATGGAGCTTCTCTGTTGAACTTTTCTTTGTTAAAGTCTGATAGTCCATTTTGGTTTTCACTCTATTGATTTCTTTAATACTTCTCTGATACTGATAAAGATGAGATTGAAGTATATGAAGATGATGAACCTTGATTATTCCATGATGGGCTGATTTCTTTTTGATGAGAATTAATGTAGCTAATTTAGTAGATTATACATGAAGAAGGGATTGTTTTATTGTCTTATTATTTGCTATAGTTTCTAAGCTTATTAGATGTGATAGTATAACCAAACTTTGCATCATTTTGGTATTAAATTAAGGATCAAGAGAATAAATTTAATACAGAACAAGAAATTATAGACGTTTAAGCTACGAATCAGAAATATATTAACTTAAGTGGTGATTTTAGATGGGTTTCCATAATTAATTTGGATGACAAACTTGTTGAATACAAAAGTTAGATTAGTTTGTTATTTGAATTGATTTTAAAATCCAACTGTTAATTTTATTAAGATAATTATCCAATCATTTCCCCTTAGTCATGCATAGGAGATTAAATTAGTGAAATTAATTCTCAAGAGTTTCCACTTCGATTAATCAATTTGTTTTTACTTCTAGTTAATTTAGTTCACTTTTTAGTCTAATTACGTAATTTTCTTTAAATCCTTTACTCAAAAAATTAGGATAGAATGTTTAGGATGGCATTTTTGTATATTTATTGAAGATTAATTTGACTAGAACAATTTCACCTCCAGGGGAGACGACCCTGGGTAATCAACTACAACTACCTCGTAGACTTGCAAATATGATAGCCTAGGTATTTTTAGAACTTATTTTGGCATAACAATTAGATGAGAACTTCCGCTAATAGCACTTTTGAAATTTTTATTTAATTAAACTAGAATGGAAATATTCTCTGGACCAACAATACTTGCGAGATACTGAAACTAATCTCTCTAAAGTTAGAATCATTTACTCTTTGATTAGTTGATCTCTCTACCTATATAAATAATTCACTAAATGCATGATGCTCTAAGAAATCTAAGAAAGGTTTTACCCTAACTTTAGGAAGCTCACATAAGTCTCTCTCAAGTACCACGTTGAACCCCCTCTAAGTTATGGTTCACTTGATTTATTGAGATGATATTTGGATCTTTATTATTTAGTGAAACAAAACTTAAAATTGAATGCCCAAGGGCTAGAGAAGCCTTCAGATAACTAATTAATAGACGATTATTATACTATATTTTTATATCCATATTGTGTTTCACTTGTTATTTGAGATTTTTACCTTATTTTTGGTACTTATTTTTTCAAGTGGAATTTTAGGTCTCAATTGCCTTTATAAATCAAAAGGAGAAGAATTCACGAGAAATCATGGAAAAAAATGGAAGAATGCTAGTTGTTTTAGTGACATGCATGTGTGAATATGTACATGCCCATGTGAGTAACATACACAACCATGTATAAGGACCATGTAAGAGACTAAAATGTGAAAAGTTTTAAAGATCTTATTCTAGCCTATGTGGAGAGACATACCCATGTAAGTAACACACACGACCATGTCCCTTACCATGTAAGTAATATACACAACTAGTTGATTGACCTTGTATAACCCAATAACCCTAGTTTTGTAATATAAAAGGCAATTATAAAGAGGAGAGAAAGAAGAAGTTGCTAGAGTCAAAAGCTACAACCAAAGTTAAAGTAGGAAATAAGATTATAATATAAGATGAGTAAATCATGAAGATACTTTAAGAGATCTAATAGAGAAAAAATTTCATCAAGGATTTAAAGGGATTTTATTAGAGAGAAGGGGGATATACGTGTCTATAAATTATTTTATTTTTAATTCTTTTTTTAAACTTTTGATGATTGTCTTGTTTTATGTTTAAGGACTAAGTTTGTTTAGTGCCTAGTTATGATAAACCCTAAGATGGGATTGATATTATGAGTTGATTATTTATTTAATGCAATTTAATTGATTGATTTATTAAGATTCAATTATCTGTTTCTATTCTTGAATTAATATGTCTAAGATAATAGTTCAATGTTTGATTTCATATGAATGAGATTGAGAAATCTTCTTATATAAATAGATCTACTATGATTGGAAGGAGTTATATGCAAACCTAGATATAGATTGACATAAATCATATGGATTTGGGTTAATCCTAATAGAGAAATCGACGAATCAAAGTAACACGACCTTAGGTGTTTTAACTAAAAAGAGCTTTCAATTAATCAACCAACGATTATTTGTTAGCAGTTTTAATAAAGATATTAAAATAAGATAAGAATTTCCATGACCCTGCACCTCAATGGGATTTCAACTAAGTGTTGATGATGATAATAAAGAATTTCCATGGCCCAATGATCGATAATCGATTTGCATGATAAAGGTTAATACTTAAAAGATATCTTAGGGGGATTCATTACCTAGGTACTAGTTATTTGATATTGAATTAATCTTTGTAATATCTTTGTTTTGATTTATTATTGTGTTAAGATTGAGCTTAGTTTCGTTTTAAATTAAATAATCTTATTTGATGGTTAGATAATAGAAAAAAAGGACATTACTAATACTTGTAATTCCTGTGGGATCGATCTGTACTTGCTAGAGCTAGCTACAGATGCACTGCGCACTTGTGATTTAAAACATAAAAGTTACATCAATCAAGTTTTTGGTGCCCTTATTAGGGAATAGAATAATAGGAAATCCATGCTTTTAATAATCTAAACGTTATTACTTGTTTTATTTTGTTTTTAGTTTGCTTACTTATATTACAAACTCTTTAGTTATATTACCTCTACAGTTATTGAGGTTAGTTTAAAACCCAAGGTAATCTATCACATCTAGTCAATGAAGATCCAAAAATTAAGAGGACAGCTCGTAGAAATCTCATTAGAACCCTACTTAGAGAGTTTGAGTTAGATGATAGATAAAGGACTTGGAAGGTTAGATTGATAATTGCAAGTCAGGAGCTACTGCAATCTAACAAAGGACCATGTTTCATTACACTAGACCGGACTTGACGGGAACAAAGTACAATATCATAAGACTGGCTATTGATGCTAACAATTTTAAGATTAAACTAAGTATTATACAGATGGTATAGTAGTTTGTCCAATTATGGGCTATGAGATGAGGGCCCTAATGCACAAATCACAAACTTTTTGGAGATTTGTGATACTTGTAAGATCAATGGTGCTAATGATGATGTAATCAAAATGAGGTTATTCCTGTTTTCAATGAGGGATAGGTAGAAGTAATGGTTAAACTCTCTACCTAAGGACCAAGTGATTGAGAAGTTCCTTCTAAAATTCTTTTAGCTAGCCAAGATTGTTAAATTGAGGTCTAGGAAATTGACTCGATATAAGACATGGGTATGTCCTAAGTCATGTTCAATATTATAATTCAACACTTACATAATTTTAAACTTTCCATTGGTCTATTTCTTAGATGTTTCATCTCTAATGCTATTCAAAGTTTCTTACGAAGCTTATATATTCCTTCTTTTGTATTTATAAGTTTTTAGAATAAAATTATATTTCTTTAAAGAAGGTGAGAGTACAAAAAAATTGGGACTACGCTGGAAGAAATTACCTCATGTTACATTACAAATCAAAACACAAACATAACCATCCTAATCCTTAATTTGACTTGAGTTCCATCTATGTAATTGTCCAATTAGTATTGATTCCTAAGTTAATTCTACGTTTGTTCTTGAAAAGGCTTATGTACAATATGGTTTTATCTCTTATAAGCCTTCAGAACTCCTCCTTATTTCAAATTGAATTAGTGAACACTCTTTAATTTCTTCAATTCCATACACTTGTGACCAGATATGATAAAGATATGTGAATAACCCATCTATCTCCTTCATTTATGTTGTAAGCTTCACACTCCATCATATTATCTCATTCCACCTTCTAGGAGGGATGTCCATATTGCCATACTCATTATAAATTTCCAAGTTTTATTTGAGAATATAGATTAAAAATAAGTGGCCATGAGATTCTAGTTAAATTTTGCATAAAGCACATCAATTTGGAATGTGCAAGTACTTTCCTAAATTGTCCAGTGTGGGGAGCTTATGTTGAACCGTCATCCATAATGTATTTACTGCTATAAAAAATTGTCTTTACACTAGACTACCATGTACCTACTTGTGGATTGGCCTTATTATATAATAGTATATGTAAAGCATTGGAGTAGAAAATAGAGGCTTCTAATTTCCATGTTACTTTGTCTTTAGTACTATTTTTCAATCTAAAATTTGGCTAATTAATTTAATTATTAAAATTCCTAAACCTCCTTGATTTCTTGGTTGGCACACATTAGAATATTTGATCTTATTCCTTATGTTTTCCAGCTTGCATCCTAACCATAAGAACTTTTTGAAGATTCTATCAATTGTTTTTATGACACTTTAAGGGAACATTACATGAGAGGCTTAATATACATTTATAAATGAGACTGTTGATTTGGTTATTTGATCCTTACCAGCTAAAGATAGCTTCTACAAGTTCAATTGTTAATTCTAGTTAGGTATCTATGAGAGGCTTAAAGTCCATTTACGTTGGCCTAATTGATGATATTAGTACTCTAAGATACTAAAGTGATGGTTGATGTGGCTTGAACTCAATTACGATTGATAACCATAAGCTCACACTAAGGGCACTTGCTGAGACATACAAATCAATCTTTTTTTTATTGATACAAAGTGTAGAAATCCTGTTGAACATTTTAAAAACAAAATAAAAGGAGGATATTGAATTGCTATCATCTTTATAAAATAAAAACAAATAATCAACAAAGTTTAAGCTCAAAATTCTTAGCTTCTTTTACTTGTCATAGATTTTGAATGACTAATTTCTCTCCAGAGTTCTTCTTAACAACATTTTGAATGCTTACATTACTAATGAGAATAGAAAGGGGATAAAGGGTCTCCTACGCTAATTCCCCTAACTCCTTTAATTAGACTTGAAGTCTTTCCATTCACTAATATGTTAGAAGATATTGTTTGTATGCATTGCTAAATCAAAGCTATAAATGTACTAGGAAAAACAAATGCAAGCAAAGTATTGATAACGAAGGACTAATCAATATTATGATAGGATTTTTAGAAATCAATCTTTAATGCACATTTCTTATGAACTCTTTTCTTATTGTAATGCTTGAAAATTTCCTAAACAATGGTAATAGTATCACCAATGCATATGCTAGGTATGTAAGCTCCCTAATTCTAATTAATATGATTTAGAAGAATTGATTTCATCCTCTGTGCTAGGACTTTACAGATGGCTTTGTAAATTGTGTTGCAATATGCAACTAGGCGAAAGTTATTCATGGTCCTTTGATCCTTTCCTTTAAGAACAAGGGTGATAAATGTGCAGTTAATTTCCTTCAACATTTTATCTCCATAAAGAACCCAAGAGTTGTATATATATCCAATTGATTAATGATAGGACAAGTTTTGATAAAGAAATTAATATTAAGTCCATCAGACCCTAGTGCCTTGTGTAAGGATCTTAGAGCTATAACAATTTTGTAAGCAGTGACTAGTTTAGCTAACTTGTTAGCTTCTTAAGAAGTGAATAGAAAATATAATTAAGCACAAAATACGAAAACTAAATAAATAATTAAGATATAGAACATACAATGAAAATAAATTCAAATTAAATTTTAAACAAAAGCATAAATTATTGGTATATAATGCCAATAATAACTCCAATAAAACTTAAAAAGAAACTAAACTTGTGGTTGGGTTTTC
Organism: Erythroxylum divaricatum; assembly: GCA_025434745.1. NCBI lineage: Eukaryota > Viridiplantae > Streptophyta > Magnoliopsida > Malpighiales > Erythroxylaceae > Erythroxylum > Erythroxylum divaricatum. The sequence goes on from JANTPM010000006.1 coordinate 22,079,804, forward strand.
TCCTAATAAATGCTTTTTGGGAGTTTTCACTTGGACTCTTTCCTCAAACATTGATTAATTATTAAAGCAATATAGTTGCTTCCTTTTTCATCACCACCAAATATGCTACTCAAAGGGTCATTATCTCTTTTATAGACATTTTTTTTCTTACTCTTGCATTCATCCTCACTTTTGTTGGCCCTATGTATAAGATTATAACAATTAGCTTGTCTTAAGTATTTAATAAGAATAAATTGCATCTCATAATTTTAAAAAGAGTTTTTCATTTCTAACCCAATGTATAATTACACCTTCCTTAACATTAATTACATTAATACTTGCTCCAAAATTTAATAATTCCTTGTTGATATAAATATCACGAGATGTGAATGAAATGTTAAAACTCCCTAGGTCATTTAGCTTTGGTAGTAAGATGTTTTTAAGGATTTCAATGTTGCTTTATTTGAATTTTTCCTTTGCATTTTTCTCCTCAAAGTCCTCTTCTCTTGGATTTTCAAAAAAATACTCTTTGTAGTTATCTTAAGTAATATTCTCTTATTGATTATTCAAAATAATCTTATAGGGTAAGGAGTTCTTAGTTGATACTCTATATCCTTACCTTACTCTCTTCTTTCTCTTTAGAATTGGTCAACTTCTTACCCTTTAAACCAATTCCTTCATATATTCCCTAACATTTGGTACTATGTCACTAGGCAAGGTAACTTGTGGTCTTCTCCATTATCCCTTAGTTAGCTAATCTATTTGAGCTTCAAGATTCTTCATCAAAGCTTTATAATTCTAAAATAGATAAGTAGTTTGTTAAATGAAGTCTCTCATGATATCTTCCAAATTTAGTTTTTTGTCTTTTTATATATGCTACTGAAAACTTGGTGGTGTCTTTCTTTGAGCTTGCTAATTTTTCTATAAGAAATTTGGATGATATCTCCACCCTAAAAAATATTATTGCAGAGTTTTTTTCCTCTAAAAGCTTCCTATAAAAGAAACTTTCTACATTAATTCAGTCATAGGAATCCTAACTTTGCACTTTATTCTTAATGTCCTCCCTTACAGAATTCATATACGCACAAGTTGATTTATTTTTGTTGCAAGAATGATTTGAGATATTACTGTAAATATAACTTCTATTATTGATTTTAATTAATCAGTTCACTCTAGTTGATCTCAACTAGTACTTATGGTTTTTCATTGTCATATTTTCTATCAATTGTAAGCTTACATACAAAGTTCATTATTTATCATTCCATAAGTTGAATCATCAATAATCCACTGTGTATAATCAATCAAACCATTATAGAAATTTTGTTCTTGCATCCATATGGGAAGGTCATGGTGTTAAAAATTCCTTAACAAATCCTTGTGTCTCTATCATTTTTCATTTAAACCTTCATTGTTAAGTTGCATAAAAGTAGAGATATCATTTATTATCTATATTATCGTAAATGCTGGAAAGTATTTAGCAAGGAATTTCTCTTAAAGACTCTCCTAAGTGGTAATTGATGCAACTTGCTTTTAACCATTACTTAGTATGATCTAATAATGTAAAGGAAACAACCTCAACCTAATGGTATCATCAATTGCTTTATTGATTTTGTACGCATAAAAAAACCTCAAAAAATTAGTTTTGTGTGCATTGGGATCCTTGTCATATAATCAATCAAAATGTACATTCTATTTAATCATCAAAATTATGTTGTTCTTAACCTCAAAATAATGAGAATTTATCTTTATTCTTAAAATGCTAAATAATTTTCATATGAGATACAATTTAACACTCTCCATAATTTTTTTACCTTCCATATTTTTAGGTTTTACTTCTAATGTATCTTTAAATTTCTTAATTGGTTTGTTCCTTTCAATTTTAACTTAATAATATCTTAAGGTTTATATCTTCTTTAGGAAATATGAATTATTGGTTTTCTTATCATACACCACATTCCTCATTAACAATGCCAAAACTTGTTCGCAATTATATGTTATGCACATATATATTAATGCTACTAAGTGGCTTCATTAATACAAGTCTTTCACTTACTAACCAAGTAAGTGTGCCTATCAATGATGGGTAATAAGGTAGAATTCTAAAAAGAAGTGATGTGGATTAGAAAGCCTAATAATAATTAGTATAAGGAGAAAATTAGAAAGAATATTTTATGATCTTTTACTACCAAAAATATAAAGTAAAACTAAAACCTTGATGATAGCCAAGATAATCAATGATAAGATAATTTGTCAAAAGAGAATTTAATTAGTACTGTTAACCCGGAATTTTTTATTTAATTAAGCATGATTAGATTAATTAAGTAAGTTAAGTTAGCGTAAATTGAATTGAGATTAATTAATGTGAGATAGCATTAATGAGTTAGGTGGTGAATTAATGAAATTAAATGAGTTAGTTGGGCCTTAATGAGGTAGGAAGGAAAAGAGATAAGATGGGCTTGAGAGATAAGTGGGCTTAAGTAGTTAAAGAGGAAATAAGAAGGAAGGAAGGAGGAGAGTTGGATTTTGGGCTTATGGGCTTAAGTGAGTTAGGAAAGAGTATAAAAGGAAGGAGTTAAGTGAGTTGTGGGAGAAAGAAGAGGGAAATCACGAAATTTTAGAGGGAGAGAAGGAGAAATGTCGTGGAAGGTGGAGAAAGAAGGAGAAAAGAAGAGTTCTTGCTAGGGTTTGATTCTCCATGAGATTTAGAGGGTTTTTGAAGAAAGTTCAAGAGGAAAAAGTGTGGAGGAAGGTTCAAGCTACACTTTGAACCAAGAAATCACTTGGTTAGCTAAAGATTCAAGGTAAGCTTCTTGATTAAGGTTAAGCTTTTGTTGGTTTT
>JANTPM010000006.1:22097946-22110771 GCA_025434745.1 Erythroxylum divaricatum
CCTCAAAATCTCTCTTATAGGCTAAGGAAATTGAAACCCTAGCTTGTTTTCTCTTCTTTCTCTCATTCTCTTCTTCTATTTATATTTTTCTCTCTTTTTCATGACATTCTTTCTTTCTCCTTTCATTATTCTCTTCTGCTTATCCCTCCATTCATGTTTTCCTTCTTCATTTATAAGCAAGACAATACTTTTTCTTTCAATTATGCCCTTAATGATTGAGAAATGTCCTATTTGTCCTTCCATTTAAGCCTTATGTATTTTATACTTAAGTATCTTGTCAAAAATACCCTTGAAAATTTTGACATAACACTTGATTCTATAAGAATCTTCTCTATTGTTTTACATTTCTAAGGACACAAAAAATCATTCAATTCGGCTCAGTGATTCGAAAGATACACTTCAAATATTTTTGGACTGCTCTTGTCCAAATTAGTATACTATACACAACTTCTATCAGAAATTTAAACATCTGAATTAGATTTCAACTTCTTTGTATCATTTGTAGCACCATGTCTCTAGTTTATCTTAAAACTAGAATAATCTCATTCGGAGCTCTACAGATCCAAAAATTATCAAAACACTGAAGCATGTTCAGTAAAATATCTAATTCCTTCTTTTCCAATCGATACCCTTACTTGATTCAATCCATATGTTGCACATCAATAACAAAAGCTCTCAAAATCTATGGAGGGATAGAAAAATGGGTTAAGAAAACTAGTGATTCAAGAATCACTTCATTTGGAGGTCGGATAACAAAATTATAGCCGGAAGAATCAAACAAAATTTTGGTCCTCAATCATATCAAACTTGTCTTGGGACAAATGACATAACTTTCACTAGAGATGTTGGATTTAGATTATCTTGGGACGATTTTGAAAGAGGATTTCAAGATCTACAAATTTCATGAAGACTTTGAAAAGAGATTCTATCATTTGAAGGATTGAAAATGAAACAGAAGATAAGTTATGTGGAAAAACAGAAGAAACAAAACACAGAAGATAGCAAAAGACAGAAGAAGTTCATAAATAGTAACCCAGAAGAAGTTTATGAACCGTAACCCAGAAGGAACAAAAAATAGAAGAAGCGAGTCAGCAAAACATAGAAGATAGCAAAGATAAAAGAAGTTCATAAACAATAACCTAGAAGAAGTTTATAAACAGTAACCCAAAAGGAGAAAAAGACAGAAGAAGCGAGTCGGCAAAATATAGAAGAAGACATGTCAGCAAAACTTAGAAGAAGACACGTCAGCAAAACACAGAAGAAGACGCGTCAATAAAACATAAAAGAAGACGTGTTAGTAAAACCCAGAAGAAGACGCGTCAGTAAAAACTCAGAAGAAAACGCGTCAGCAAAACACAGACGATAGCAAAACACAGAAGATAAAAAGGCAAACGATATAAAAGGTAGAAGATACAAAAGGCAGACGATATAAAACACAGAAGAATATGACGTCATCGCAAGGAAACACAGAAGGAGATGACGTCATCACAGAAGAAGTAAGAAGGCAGAAGATCTAACTTCTCTCTTGTACATCTTCCCTTGTAAGGACCCTGACTTTCAGCTCAGACGTCCAAAATTACATACTATAAATCGTTGGAAAGCTAAAAGAAAGGTCTACAACTCTCAAGGAGGGAACTTTGCCAAAATCTATCTAGATCAATCCCCAATTTCTCCTAAAGTCCGAAGATGAATTTTACATTCATCCCCCCAATGTGTTGCATTCAATTCTCACTTCATGACAAATTTTGAGACTCTAAGCGACAAAATTGAAATTTGATGTCTTCATAAGAAATGTAGCAATGTGTTTCTAGTTTAATCTAAATTAAGAATCATCTCGTTTAGATAACTAGAGAAAAAGATATGGCTAACAAACCGAAGCACACTCAATAAACATTTTCCAGATCAACCACTCATTTTGTTTCACATTCTTTCCTTAATACAAATCATACTAAGACCACCTTTTCTACTTCATTTACTCCTCATTCTCAACTCCATCTTAAATCAATATCATCTATAAAGAAATTATAATCCATGGTTAATCATGAACACCAATGACAGAATATACACCTATATACATATCCTTCATCAACTTACTACACATATGCAACTTCATTTTTGGCTTTCATTCTACTTCTAACTTTCACCTTAATTCTTTTCATTTCAAAATTTCTTACCCACCAGAAACACCAAAGTAGACATAGTCATATCCACCTTTCTCATTTGTTAGTTTACTCTTGTCTATCATTTCTGATTCAAGAATTTTCATTCATTTGTTCTTTACTCATGACCACTTGCCAAAATTTCTCATTCAAATAGTTTTAACTTCTATGAAACATTCGAGGTTCAACATATACTTAGAATTATTCATGAATGCATATACGACTAGTTTCATGTGTAAAAATTTTCACTATTCATGTGTATGTGTATGACATATTATGCATAAACATGAAAATGTATTTCGAATCTCTCATTAATCTTTTATGTACCATATTTAGAGTTCTAACCCTCAATCTAAGAACAGGATGTTACATTCATTCCATAAGAAACTCATCCAAATAGGGATGTTTAGGAGACTGGATGGTAAAGGCTAAATAGTGCAAGTTAGTGAGGATCGGAGAAAAAAAAAATCTTAGGCTAGCATTTTAAACTCGCCCAAAAGAGAAGTAAAGAGGTGGAAGAGAACGTAGCTTCTTCAACTTAAGGAAGCCTAGCTGTGCACATGATTACCGTTAACTATCAATATATTTAAAGTTGATGGAAGAAATATGTCAATACTTTAATGTAAAATCAAAGTTTTTATAAATTTGTTATGTCTTTGATTTATGGTCACCTTACTCAATTATCCTTATTCTTTTGTGTGTATATGCAAAGCCAATATTTTAGGGTATAAATAAAAATTTTCTTTAATTTTTCAAAAAACATACAAATTATTTAAATTATGGCAATCCTATTGAAATTTCAGGCTATAAATAATTTTTTAATTTTTCTATCAAACATACTAAGTATTTAAGTTTAGTAGTCCTATTAATATTTTATGTGTCATATCTACAAAATCATAACTAACTGTTACTTAAATGCAATAGACTTAATAAGCCGTATAAGCAAATGAATATAGCACAACTTCAAAATCATAGAATAAGTATCAGTATATGCATAAGCACTTTGGCAAGTAAACCTCATTTCTTCTTAACCAATCTGGGCAACAACAAAAGGAAAATTGTTCCATTGTATCAATACAAATCCGTAGAATTATTAAATTGATATTATTTTCAATACATTCTTTTTTCTTTTCTTGTAGGTGCATTTTTTTTAGGAAAGATGATATTAGATAAAGTTGTGATCCTACACTGAATCAAATGAAAATCTTTTATACTAGTTTGAGATTAGATTTACACAAGAAGTATGTTAAACGTTATAACCATAAAATAGGTAAAGCCTCATAAGAGGGTCTCTAAATAGATGTACAAGCCGTTGGGAATGACTTTTTCTTGCCAAGAAGTATAAAGGAAGTACATTTTCAATTATTTTCATAATTGTATTGAATTATTATTTCCTTTTTACCTAAATTTTTATGGTTACTTTTGACGTATAAATGTAGTAACTTGGGTTCATACTTTAGTATATTATTAACCCTTTTATATAAAGAAAAAACCCAAATATAAGATTGTTATCCATAGTATGGAAAAGAGGAGAAAAAAAAATAGTTAAACGTATCATAAATGTCATTACAAGTTTATTATCTTAAGTACGAGTACACAAAGAAATACAATTCTGCTATTAAAGAAGAGTTCATTTATTTATGTACTGGAGTTATAAGAATCATGTCTTACGCAAGAGATCCAACAAGGGAATCTTTAGATGGAAACACTGTTGGGAATTCCTCTGCCTGTAAGTCCAGTTTCGCTAGTGGGAAATAGCAGTGTGTATGGCATCTTCACAGGACCAACACGGTTCTTAAAGTTTACATCTTTGTTCATGTCAAGGATCCTGTCCTCAATCTCTGCCAACTTCTTACCAAATTCTTCAAATGCTTTTAATGGTTCTGAGTCTGTTGTCCATTCAGGGGTGTCTCGCTGTCCAAGGTATACTTCATCAGATGAATGTCTTGAAAGGATTTCTATCAGAGATATACCAAGAAGCGTCTGAAGTTCGGCAGTAATAGTTTTCAGGAATGCCTTGTCAGGATTTGACTTCAGCTCTTCATATTCAGGAGACCCTTCTTCGGGCATGAACCTGCGGCTTATGGTTGGACGGTTAGGCAAGTATCCAGCATAAGGGTATTGTCCGAAATTGACAGCAGCATGAAGTGCAGAGGCAATCCAGATGATAATGGTGCACGATTCTATCAATTCTTCCCGATTCTGCATCTTCGGCCACCATGGTTCGTCTTTCTTGTCTCCATGGCCTATTTCCCGGAGCTCCTTCCACCACGATTGGAGTTCGAGGTCTTCTCGAACCATTTCATTCCTTGGATAATAGAAGCAGCAGTAGTTCTTCACCCATTCTCTGATTGCCGACCATATCTCAAGCCCATCAACAGCATAAGGGTAGTCTTGTATCAAAAGGCGAACACCGTGTGGAGAGTTTTCATCCTCAACTGCCACTCCCCTAGAAATGGAAAAGCAGTTATATGGCCATATATTACCGAAATGAAATAGCTACAGTGATAATGAAACGCAATGAATAACCTTTACCTCTTTTTGAGATCTTTAGGCAGAGCTTGTTCAGGGAAAACCCAGTTGTTTTTGTAAATTGCGGATGACATTTCCATGGCATACCTTCCAGGAAAAACAGTTGCCTCAAAGAGTCCACCACCATTAATGAGAATCTGCCTAGCCAATGCATTAATATTCATTGTATCCCTGAAGTGAGGATGCAAAAGTTTATATATTGGATGAAGTACACTCAGTTGCCTATTGGTTGCGATCACAAATGGCTCAATTACTGCATGAGTATGCAACCTATCATGAACAGAACATTATGTGTTAGAAAACTCATGTGAAAGAATTTTGGTCTAAAACTTAAGCCTTGTTCAGTAGTTTCATACCAGTGGCTTATAAGCTGATGATTTCCCGAGTCATTTACAGTCACATAGGCTTTGGCCAGCTGCCAAATGGAACCTTCCATACCATCTTCAGCAGGGGTGAAGACTTTGCTAATAGCTCCAAACTGATCTCCATCAGGATGAGGCAAGCTCAACTCAATTACAAGCGGCTTCAAGGTCCCATCATCTTTCAAGAAAAGTAGTGTTCTTGAAGCATAAATCTTCCTGGAAGCAATTGTGTTTATACGCCTCACATATGGCATCAGTGAATCGTGATGATCCAGTATGAAAAGCTTATTTTTCTCGATTGCCTATTTGAACAAAAATTATTAGTTGAATCAGCCGGCTCGAGCTGAGAACTACTGCCAGATCAAATATTTCCATAAGAAAGAAATAAGATCAACAAAAGGAATGTCAGGAACATCACCGTCATTATGCTCAGTCCATCTATATTATTCTTTATGTGCTCCTCGGTTATGAAACTATTTTGATTGCCATATACTTCCCTGCTTAGGTGGCTTTTCGGAGGGAATTCCTGTCATCCAATTAATATTGATGAACCAAGAATAGAAAGGTAGAGAGCAAGAAAAGAAATAGAACACAAGATGAGTTCTTTTCTCCATAATCTGTAAGTGCTTGAATCTACCTCTAAGCGGCGGAGAACAACAGGGTTCACTCCAGCCAACATTTCTCTGGCAAATTCCTCGTCAGTCCTCCAAGCAAAAACATTATCTACACCAATAAGAATAAATAAATGGTGGCTCGTATGCAATTAAAACATTGTAACATTATTTATGTTCATTTTTGTACCTTCGATTACTTGAGGCATTGGGAATTTAAGAAACCCTTCCCCATCAGTTCTGAAAATTTCTTTGAGCATTTCCAGAGGAATGTTTTTCTTGATATTGTCTAGTAGGGGACCATCAGGTGCCTGAATCCCTCCCTCATAAAGTCTTAGGACATCATCAAAAGAGTCAAACTCACTGGGTGTGCTGTCACAAAGCGACTCTAGCTCAGGCTTAATAAATTGGACGATGGATTTCAGCGCATAGGCAAGGAAGTCGGACATCTTCAAATGACCAAATCTTTCATCCCTCGGAACATATATGTCCAAACTCGAGAGAGTCGACAGCCTGCTTTCGGTTCTTGGATCTGCTCGGTCAAGATAAACGAACTCATGATCATGTCATAAAGATATTTAACCATAATTAATTAGTTTTTGGTATGATTTCTTAACTTTCAGGGATGAGGCTAACTATAATGATAGTGATTTTGAGAGATCTTTAATTACCTGTCTTTGTTGGTGGTCGGCCTGTTCTTCCTCTGCGAGGGTAAGGATGTGCACTGGACCCCCCAAGAACTGGTCGGGCATACATTTGATCCTTGTCGGGATCCCCCAAGTCATTGTAATATGCATAATCATACACACGGTCCCATTCCTGGAGCTCTCCAAATCCATCCCCTCTCAAGCTCAAAAGCTCTTCTTCTCTGTACTTTCTCAATGGCAATGGTGTCTCATGAGGCAGGTATGTCTACACAAATATAACAAACCCGTTATCTTAGAATACAATAATCAAACTAGCTCCAACTTAGTCAGATAGCAGGATAGAAGTGAAACTCTTTTGTCATCAAAGTTTGATAGATTGTCTCTTAACAATTTCCAAGTGTAATTTAAGTCACTGCCAGTTACATTAGTGGTCGAAGTAAGTCACCAACCAACCGGAGATTTCAAACTAAAAAAAGAATAGATTACCCTGTTAGCAAAGAAGACACGATCTTTCTTGTAACGTTTGGCAGGATAAACCCAGGAGTTGCAAACAAAGTGGACGCGACCTTCTCCAGGAACATCTTCAAGTGTGAGGGTTTTAAGGTAGAATTGACTATGATGATTATTTCTTATGATGAATGCCCCTGGAACTCCAAAATCATCATCATTCCATTCAAAGGTAACTCCGAAAACTGACTCTCCCGGGGTCAAGGGTGGGATCTCTGTGTCCCAGTCTTCCAAATTTGCAGGCTTTCCTAGTTTCAAGCCATGCTCTAAAACGTAAACCAATATCCACATTACACTTGGTTAGCTACCCGTAACAAATAACATCAGCATAAATTATATCCCAAAAGCTTATGCAAGTTGTTGCACAGCAATCATAAAAGGATTTTAATTTTTAAATGAGGGCCCATAATCATGACAAGCCTAGACAATTATTATTGTTTTTAATAAGACAATGAAGACAAACTATAAAGATTTATTGGAGATTCTGGCTCCTTCTCGCTCATTATCCTTTCTGGGACATAGATGCCTCCTCCATAAGATTAAGATACACATCACAGGTACGTGGGTTTTGATCAAGGCATGTATGTAACTAATCCAGTAGAAAATTGACCTGTTGCCGAGTGTTATAATATAAGGCATTTAGCATCACTTCGTATATATGTTTGGTATTAATTAAACATTGTCAGCTTTTGCATGTCTGTTCACTGGGATAAACTAGTCATCTTCTCACGATCGAAACAAGAATAAGATGGCTTTTGCAGGGAAGGAAAAGGTCTCACTTGAAGAAAATTCAATTCAAATTCTACATTTAAAAATTCACATTATAAAACTGCGTACATATGTAGGAAAACTCTTTAGTACTAGAAAAATATAAACAGAGTTAGGATAGAAATATAATCTATTGGATTACGCCAAACGAAACTTAAAAAATGTGCCTAAACCTTCTTATTATAGAAAGAAAACAATAAATAGGGGACACGAGAATATGCAACGAAAAATTGACTCATTTTCTAGGACGGTGCCCCATGACCTGGTAGGCCAGACCAGAAATTCTTTTAATAAACAGTTAATTTATCATGAGATCACAAGGTATAATTAATTAATAAACCTTACCTGCTCCTATCCCAACTGCCACTTCGAATTTATTCCTTTTAAAATGATTTCAGTGCCGAGATAAGAAAGTAATGAAAAAGATAAGGAAAACATGTAAGCTTTCCATCTTCAGGAATGAAAGTGTAGGAATTTGATTCCTCTTGTCAATATGATGGTAATTAACTATGTGAAAAGGTAACATTTCTCAATGCTAATTCGTTCTTTATCTTAAACTCTACATTCAAAATATATACAAAAAGTAATTTATATCTCCTTCTTGCTGCCAACAGACTTGATGATGAACTTGGCTTCTCATATAATTTTCTTGAAATGCATGGCATGCATATGTGCTGTCTTCTTGTTTAACTATGCTTTCAGTCGGATATTTCACAATAATAAGCTGAAATTAACTAGCAAATTTACCTCACAACGCAGATGGGGTTCAGGAAGCCATTGAAACACGAAAAGAGTTCATCAGCAAAGCTAATTAATTATATGCAATTATTATGAAAGGGAACGTACCAGGATCACCATGAACAGAAGTACTAATGAGTTGCAGAGACACGCCTTGGCCGACAAACTCGTGGAAACGATCAAGAACCTCTGCGTTAAAGTCGTTGAAGTCCAAAGTGTTCTTCTTCATCAATACAACGCTTCCTTTGATCTTTCTACTGGTATCAGCATCACCACCGGTGATCGCTTCGATGATATTTTGCAACATATCTCTTGCTTGAAGGGACCTTGCCAGCTTGCTAGAACAAGTTCTTGAAGATTTACAATAAAAAAGAAAAGTATAAATTGGCTTTTTAATTGTGAAGATGCGAATTGCCGTGGTGTGTGGGTTGGCATTTATAGATAGGCTTTATGATCAAGTACTACTGTATGGATGGCACTGACAAGGAATTTTAACTTGACGTAGTAAAATGTTTCTTCTGTTTTTTTCCAGGAATTTTAATTTGACATGGTAAAATGTTTCTTTTGTTTTTTTTACTGAGCTTATTGTACAAGACTGCCAATTCAACTCCAAGACATTTTTCTATATACCAATGTTGCTATATAGTGGATTAAATATGAAAATCATTTTTTTTCATACATATAAACTTGATACAAGTTAAAGTTAGTTCTGTGCGTTAAGAAGTAATGCTTTTGTTAACTTGTGAAATATTTTATTTTTGAATCTCATCAACACCAACAATCTGTAAGTGCCATTGTAGTTGGAATGATTTCATTTATGAAAATTCTATGATCTAGTTAGAATAATTAGAGGTGTATGAAACTGATATATAAAAGCATTATACGTATCTATATCTTCTAGGTTAAATCTAGATCAGGGTTTTAAAGAAAACAAAAAATTGTACGTTGGAAACAGAAATGGGTTATTATGTTAGAAGAAGTTAATGTTGCAGGGAAAGATAATGTGTGTTATGAGGTGGAATCCATTAGTGTGAGCCTTTTCCATTTCCTGAAGTGTAATGGAAATATCTTCCAAATCATCCAGGCCTTTTCGTAGTAATCTTGCGAAACGTGAGACATGTTTGGTTGAGACAACGAAGCTGACGACAAAATTTCACCATGACTTTTTCTTGAGGAATTCTAGTCAAAAATCTCTCGTTTCGTAGGCCATTTTTTTAAAAACCAAATCATAGCTACCCAACCTACAAAACTTGACCTGGAGATTTATCGTACATTGATATAGATCCGTTGCATGGACTAAATCGTTCTTTATGCGTGTCGTAACAGATCTGAGTTTCTAAAAAGTGGATCGGTCCGATTAAAAATAGTCTGAGCCAATTAGATATTTAGTTCGGTTCTAATTATTAGAAATAGTCTAAACCATTAGTTATTCAATTCGATACTAATTAATAACTTCTGTGTATAAAAACTAGCTGGTTTATTATACCACAAGAAATTAGTGGTTTACCGACGGAACAAAGCGTCGGTAAATGGCGGAATTCTATCAGTAAAATAAAATACCGACATAAATGAACAACGGACGAAATCGTTGTTAAAACGACCGTAGTTAAAGTTACCAACGAACTATATTTCGTCGGTATATCTACCGATGGAAAAGTAAATCTCACAACCATCGATAAAGTTTACTAACGGGAGATTTTCTGTCAGTAACTTGTAGTTAATGTAATGGGAGTGATATCATAATTACAGATGAAATATAAAATACCGTCGAAAAAATATATTGTTACCAACGGTATTTTATATTCCGTTGTTAACTAATATGCAAAGGTTTTAATATTTACCGATAGAATTAGGATTTCTGTTGGTAAAATATATTGATATTTCCGATGGTATATTATATTCCATCGGTAATAAGTAGTAAGAATTTTTTTAAAAATTTTCGGTTTCATGATCTTGTGATAAATGCATAATTTTAACAGTTATCAATTATTTGTGCATAATAAATTAATTTGTATATATATATATATATATAATTTGTTGAATCAGAAAATTAATTAATGATATAATGTTAAAATTATTTTAATTGATAATAAAAATAGTACAGTGTACGTAACTTATGTTTGTAATTGAAAGCAAATGACTAGGACAAGGTAATGTCGTGGTGATCGCAGGTGCTCTGAGCTGCTAGGCCTCCCCTTCAACTATTCAATCTCTTGTCTCAACTGAGTCATCTGCTCTATCTTCTCTCTCATCTTAACCATCTGCTTCATCTGCTCTCTCATCCTAATAATCTGCTTCATCTATTGATTCACATTGGCCATCTGCTCCTTTTTCATGTGAGCTATCTAGTCTATCAATGTTTGCACTGTGGCCCAAAACTCGGTGACTTCATTATTGTGTGTTGGCCTAGCAGACGCTGCTATACCGGACATAGAAGATTGAGAATAGCATGTGTTCGCACATGAACCTAGCCCGAATATCCTTCCACAACGGTCCCTACCACCCACAGCATCAAGATACATCTGGGTGTCATCTACAGGTTGTTCCTCCTGAAACTGTCGCTAAGCGATTTGTTGTATTTGGTCCTATTAGGAAACAATGTTTACATTAGTAAGGGATTATTATTAAGAAATTATAATAATGCGTTAATTTCACATATGTTCAGCTCTCCACATCGGCTGTTGATAAATGTCACACCGTTATGTTTCTTCGTGTGAGTGTACAAAAACAGCTGAATAGGTATAGGCTTGATGCCCAATGACTTTTCTTACATGTATAACCTAAAATGTTCAATGTAAACTACAATTTATAAAAATTTCGGTAGAATTTTTTCTATTTTTATAATATTTGCCCCCTATTGAACAAAGAAAATAACTCAACACAGTCATATATGGTACCATACATTTATACCATTATCATTATCTATAATACAACAAAGCAAAATATTTACAAAATAAGTATCAAGTTGAGTTACTTACAAGTCGTTGTGCATGCTCGTAGTGGGTTATTGATCCTCTCGTATGTACGAGAAGACTCTCTCCTCTCGAACCTCCATGTCTGTTGGCGAAGTTACACCCTGGGAGGGAGGAGTTACACTCTGGGATGGATATTGCCTCAGGTGATGGCCAATACTCCTGCCAACGAATCCAAATTTCCTCCGAAATATAACGTGGTCGTGCACCAGCCTTGTGTATCGCATCAATGAAGTCGCAATAACGTGTACGAGCTTGCTTCTCCCATACTTTATACATGCTAGCGTCGAGACAAGAATCCCAGAAAAATTCTTTCTGAAATAAGAAGAAAAAATTAGACTACTATATATAATGTAATAATATTTATCTAATTAGTGTATATAAATCAATATAAAAAGAAATTAAATATATATTGTACCTCAAACTCTTAAAAGTAAAATTGCTTTGTAGCCTCAGATATTTTCTTCCACCCATAACCCTCAAGATCAATCCTTTGCTTAAATGTGGAAGTCATATTTCTGGAACTCAGTCCAAACAGAACTAACCTAATATAAGAAGTAATTTGATGCTGTAAAAAAAACTAATAAACCTTAGATTTAATTAAAAGTAAATAGTGATTAATGTGATTTCACTTACTATTAATTGACAACTATTATATACTTTCTTCCATCAGGTCCCTCAGCTCCAGGGTTACGGACCTCTCCTTCATTTGAACTTAACAAATCCCCTCTAAAGACAACCTAAAGTATCACTACTTGCCTAATCGGTAAACTCTTGGAGTGATGTCTTAAAAGAAGAACAAATTGTTTCGTTCTTTTATAAAGCCCAAAGTAAAGCCTCGTTATCTTCATCCTATAAAGTCAATATTCATAAATGGCTTTGTCATTTGTCAACAACTACAAAGCTAGTAAAAACTCTAAGGGACTACCATGATAAAAGACCTAAAAATAAATCTTACAGAAGTGGTTGCTAAAAATGGGATTATAAAAGTCTTTTTACATAAAACAAAGACCCTTTTAAATGATAAATTCTAAAGCTAAAAGTCATTATTTCTTAAAGATTTTACTAATACACCATCTTAAAAAAACCCTCTTTTCAAAGTTGTACTTTGAAACATTCTTTCCAAATAATTTGCTGAATTGAAAATGATTTTTATAATGCCAATCCTTCTGAAGAAATAAAAAAATTTTGCCCAAGGGATGGCATTACAAATCCTTAGGATTTGTTAAAACCTTAAAGATATTATTTGTACCTTCTAGAAGAAATAGACTATATAAAAGTAAAACATCACTTTATGGAACCCAAAAAATCATCTTATTTATTCAACTTGTACAATTAATAAAGTCATATATCTTATTATTTTCAACCATCTTGTTATATTAATCCACATAATTATTACCACTAACGAAAAATCTGGTATAACAACTTTCTATTAACGTATACTACAAAATGCCACTCCTAGCTATTTTTCTTCAACACTAGAACTACTTTCAACTTCTTTATTAGTTTATCAATTAGTGAAAATGGTA
>JANTPM010000006.1:22119356-22129542 GCA_025434745.1 Erythroxylum divaricatum
GTCATGTATCTCCCTTATGGCAAGTTCATTGCACGAAAATTCACTTGAAATGGCTTCAGAATGTCTCAATTCCTATTTTTGATTGATTATCATGCAATCCCGAACACTAAAAATGAGACTCGAGACACGACACCTCATGTATCTCCCTCATACGAAGTCCAAAGCATGAAAATTCAATCGAAATCAGATTCAGAATATCTTAATTCATTTTTCTGGAGTTAAACTTTAATTTATCACAAATGTAATACATCCAGAAAAATAGAAAAAGGTTACTTTATAAATTTCTCGGACCCGAAAACTGACCCAAAACATCCCCGGGAAGCTTTACGGGAAATTTGTAATTTTTACTTTTTTTTTAAATGAGTACTGTACCTGACCGTACGACTGACATCATGCGCAGACGTCATTGCTGACTTTGGTGCGCGTGGCGGGCGCGTAGCGCCTAACGCACTGGCCACTGTGGGCGCATGCCTTGCATGCGCGCCACGTGGCTTGCATCGGCCAGGCCGCATGCGCTCTCGCATGGATGGCCCGGATGGGCACGTGCGTGACGTGTGCAGCGCGTGCGTTGCACGCTCGACACTCGTCGCGCAACCGCTGGAGCCATGCGGCGCGCCACTGTTGACAAGTGCGATGCACACGCCATCCGAACGGGTGCGCCCCACGCCTAGGAACAATTTCGGGTGCATGTAGCACACGCGCCCGATGATCTTCTCGGCTTCCGACATAGGAGGCGATTTCTGGCATCCCGGGAGCCTATTTTTCTCTCCGTTCGTCCGTTTTCAACCCATTTTCCGTAGCTAACCTGATGTATACTGCTTTTACGCAATCAATCACGCAAAAAAATTAAAAAACAAATTAAAAATCAAGGAAAACCAAATGAGAGGAAAAACCAAAAAACTTTCATTTCCGGCAATCCGATCAGGTAACCGCTCTGATACCACGTGATAGTACATAGAGGAGACCTTATTACGTTCCCCAGGATCACGTGAAAAGATTAAAAACGAAGGTAATGCGGAATACCTGGATTTGGTTCCATCTCGAATTTCTATGCCGATTTCGAGCTCCAAACGTCTCTGAATCTCCCAGGTCCTGTAGTGGAAAGCGCTCACCGACTCACGAGCTAGGCCTTTCTATAGTTTCCTTAGCGTTCTGAGCTACCTTAATGGGTCAGGAACCTTATGTTCGTGAACATTCTCTTTTCTTAAGAATAACTATAGGATACCTAACCTTTATATAGCTTCCATATAGGGCTTTCCCATCACAAGGCCGATATGTCCACACTGATTAGGACCCATTTTTTATCCGGACTTCGACCCATTAATCTAGATCATTTATTGGGCCACTTTATTATCTTTATCTGGATCAAATGGCGCAACTTAACTGATAATTTATTTAAAAATCAAAATTGCAATTAATGTTAGTTGTAAAGAAATGCAGAAAATCATGTACAGAACTTGTAACTTCAAAGAGGAAGGAGAATAGGATCAATGAAGAGCTATATCTTTCATTGCAAAAAACAGAACATATATCAGTTGAGTGACAGCATATGTTTGCTTCAAATTTAAAAATGCAATGATGCTTGGACTTGACAGTACATGATGATTTACTCCTAATACAAGTAATCTATACCTACTACATTACAATACAACTTAAACTTTTCAATAGCACTAAATCAAGTTACATTCTAACATTAGTCCAACTTTAAGAGACATTGACAAAATCGCCCCTAAGGGCAAAAATGTCTAACAAATGTAGCATCACATGGAGCTAAACGACAATAGAATTTGGGCATTTCATGCAACTAACGTGTATTTCATGTAAAACAAAATGCAACAACTAGCAACACAGTAGATAGGAAGCATGCCAAGGCCAAAATACAATGCAGAAGCAAAGAGCAACTAGGAGGAAAACGTAGTGCAGTAGGATAAGAAAGGATAAGCAAAACGTAGTGGAGGCAGGACTGAAACGCTACAGGAGAAATGGCGTAGCAATTGGGAAGCAAGGAGGAGGAAATGACGACGTGAAAATGTTTTCTAGAATGGCTGGACTTGAATTGAACTCACTTATAACAAAGCAATAGATCAAGAAGCAATGATACTTGGAGTTACAAGTTTCAATAGAAATGAATCGCCAATTACATATCTAGGGATTCCTATTTCTACTTCTAAGGCAACTTATGGAGATTACAAAATTCTCATCAATAAGATACAAACAAGGATCTCGGGTTGGAGTACGAAGGCTTTGCCCTTTATTGGGAGAACTCGACCCATTTCCTCTGTACTCAATGCAGTGACTCTACATTGGGCCGCTCACATGTCTCTTCCCAAGGATATATCAAGACAATTGATACCATTCTCAAAAATGTGGTTTGGAAAGATAACAGGTAAATACTCAACTCCTATTAAATGGTCTAAGGTATGTTATTTAAAGAAGCATGGTGGTTTGAATGCGATCCTTTCGAAATCCTATAATCTGGTCATGCTTTCTGAAAGGTTATGGATAATCATTAAAGAAAAGCAATCCTTATGAGTTAGGTAGATACATGCTTATTACATTAAAGGGAGGAGTTTATAGAAGATCAAAATACCTGAAAAAATGCTTCAAGCACAACAAAAACAATCTTCAAACTAAGAAGCAAAGTGAGGCCACATTTAGTTAGATTGTTGGGCAACGGTATCAATACACTCTTTTGGTATGAAAGATGGTTGGCTACTAGAGTTTATGATGATATTAGTGAACTTAATTCAATCAGAAATATCATTAGTGAATATTAATATGTTGCTTATGCTTGAGCACACAAAACTAAGATTTCATTAAGGATTTAACGCTCTAGTTTGCATAATCAGATCAACAACAATGAACTGAATGAAAATAAGATAGATCTTAACTAGTAGGCTTTGTCTAAACATGGTAAATTCATCAATGTGCCTTAAAGCTTTTTCAAGAGTGGGGAAATACAATATCATAGTATAAACTAGTCTGGTGCAAGTATATGTTACCTAGAGTTTCAATCACAATGTGAAGAGCTATCAAAAATAGATTGCTTACCATTGATAAATTGAACAAGTATATCGCAATACCAAATAGATGTGTATTCTGCAAGCAAGAGCAAGAAAGTAGCACTCATTTATTCTTCAGATGTCAATTCACTCAAATCTTGGTAGAAGGACATTACTAGAAGACGCTTGTTAGGAGATACGCCAAATGAATGGGAGTGGATTAAACAAGACAGTAGTGTTTCTTTTTTACTTTATCATGTCTGGCATATGCTTTGTGGGATGAAATAAATAAGAGAACCTTCAAAGGCACTGAGAAGCAACATTGAAGGCTAAACAGAGAAACACTTAATGCAATCAAGTTACACCTTATCACATTTGAAGATAAAATGCAGATTCCTTCTAGTCTTATGTTAGGATGGGGTTAATGACTAGTATGCGCAATTGAATATTAATTTATAATGTAATATAATATTTTCCTGTTATTTTGTTAACCCATTCATAATAATGAGTTGGTTTATGCTTGTAACACTTATTATTGTCTTTAATGGCTAAATTTAATTTGCAATTTTTCAAAAATAAAGTCTTAACAACGAATTATATTTATGATAAATTAAAATTTTTAATATTTTATTGATGTAATTTGTAGTGAAACACTAATATAACTGAATGAACTTCGGCCTTCCTAATGAGATGTATGTTACCATTTTGACATGTACAAGTGGAGTCTGGTGATTACTTGGCAGACTGCTCTGCTAATTCTCTTGCACCAGATTTAATAAGCTGCTTTCTCAGCGGGAATTGTTAAGTAGAAAGCTGAATCTTTGTCTCTGATGCGCCATTTTCATGGATGAAATCCAAATGGGTCATTCACAAACTCAATACCTATCTTCCCTTTTGCCCAAATTCCCTCAGGTCTCCATTCAAGACCGAAATCCTTGGCAACCTAACTTCAAAGACTTCCACTTTTGTGCTAGACCATGTAGATATAAGCCTCCTCTTGTCCCTTTGTTCAAGAGAAGGCTATCTCCACCTGGGTTCTTCTCTTCATGCATCCATTGTCAAAAATCATGAATTTGATCTTCACGACCACTCTGGTTCTCGTAATGCTGTTGTTGTATGGAACTCCATCTTGTCAATGTATTCGAAATGTGGGGTGCTAGTAGATGCTGTTAAGTTGTTTGAGGAAATACCTAAGAGAGATACCGTGTCGTGGAATACCATTATTTCAGGATTTTTACGGCATGGGGACATGAGTGTAGGTTTTAGTTTCTTTAAACAGATGCAGTATTTAGGTATTTGTCGGTTAGATCAAGCCACTTTAACTACTACGTTATCAGCATGTGACGGGACTGAGTTCATTTATATTAGTAAGATGCTGCATGGTTTAGCTTTTTCAATTGGCCTCGAGTGGGAAATAACTGTCGGGAATGCATTGATAACGTCCTACTTTAGATGTGGGTGTTATGGTTCTGGGAGGCAAGTATTTGATGAGATGCTTGAAAGGAATGTGGTCACGTGGACTGCCATTATGTCGGGGTTGGCGCGAAATAAATTGTATGAGGATAGCTTGAGAATGCTTGTCAAAATGCGTCACCAATTGGTTGAACCTAATCTTTTGACATATTTGAGTTCGTTGGTGGCATGTTCAGGCTTGCAAGCATTAATGGGAGGGCGTCAAATTCATGGTCTTGTTTGCAAACTTGGAATTGAATCAGAAATGTGCATCGAGAGTGCACTAATGGATATGTACGCAAAATGTGGCATTGTGGAAGATGCATGGCAGATCTTCGAGTGTGCTGAAGAATTTGATGAGGTTTCCATGACAGTAATTCTTACAGGCTTTGTGCAAAATGGTTTTGAGGAACAAGCTGTACACATGTTTGTGAAAATAATGAAGGCAGGATATGAAATTGATCCAAACATGGTTTCAGCTGTCCTAGGAGTATTTGGTGAAGATAATTCTTTAGCTCTTGGTAAACAAATTCATTCACTTATTATCAAACGAAGCTTTGGCTCAAATGTGTTTGTCGGAAATGGTCTTATCAATATGTATTCGAAATGTGGAGATATTGATGAGTCAGTGAAAATCTTTAATCGAATGCAAAGAAGGAATTTAGTTTCTTGGAATTCTATGATTGCTACTTTTGCTTGTCATGGGGTTGGCATTAGAGCCCTGCAACTTTATGAAGTGATGAGATTAGAACGAGTAGAGCCAACAGATGTCACATTCCTGTCCTTGCTTCATGCTTGTAGCCATGTGGGCTTGGTTGATAAGGGTATGGAGTTCTTAAAGTCCATGACTGAAGTTTATGGAATTAGACCTCGATCAGAGCACTATTCTTGTGTTGTTGACATGCTTGGCCGGGCTGGTCATCTGACTGAAGCCAAGAATTTCATTGAGGGATTACCTGTGAAATCTGATGCACTTGTTTGGCAGGCCTTGCTTGGTGCTTGCAGTGTCTATGGAAATGCTGAAATAGGAAAATATGCTGCTGAGCAGTTGTTCCTGTTAGAACCTGGTAAGCCAGCACCATACATTCTGCTGGCAAATATGTATTCTTCCGAAGGTAGGTGGAAGGAAAGAGCAAGAACTATTAAAAGAATGAAAGAAGCTAGGGTGGCAAAAGAAACAGGTATAAGTTGGATTGAGATTGAAAATAAAGTTCACAAGTTTGTTGTTGGGGACAGGATGCATCCACAATCCGAAATCATAAACTTAGTTTTGGCGAAGTTGTTTGAACCTATGCGAGACGAAGGTTATGAGCCAGAAAAGAGGCTTTTGGAATCCTGCCTTGATGAAGGGGAAAGCAATAACTGATGATTAACATGCTTGCTACAAGACCTGAGTTAAACATTTTGTAGAAACAAAGAGGAACAGATGCTTTAACATTTCTCTCTTTAATATCTATTGTTACAACGTAATGTAAATTTAGCAAGCAAAAATAATCATTTGGTGTAAGTTGCCTATTTATTTGATTACAAGGATGATAGTACAATACTGAATCCAATAATCAGTTAATCAAATGATAACAACATAGTTTGAGAAGCAATGATTCAAACGCATCACTTCAACGAAAGTATTGAATGTTGAGGAAGTAATAACAACTAAAAAGTTGCTCCTATTTTATGTAAAATCTCAGGTGAACAAAAATCATTTCTACTTAGTATACAACCGCGGTTTGCAACATCCACTGCTTGAAAAATATAATGATATCTAACTAATTGAATAATGAAGTCAAGTCCTTGTCTTCTTTCTTTTTTTTAAGATAAAAGACATCAATAAGAGTGCTTTTATGATTTTTATTAAATTTTCCTGTAATTTATAAATTTCGTGAGCCTGGTCTATTTTATAAAAAAATTTAAAATAAATCATTTTTATTATCTTTTTCATTAAGTGCTATTGAAATGACCTATAATGTCATATCAATATAGTAAGTTCTACTTCATATATAAAATAACAAATTTCATTAACATAATACCAACTTGATCGGTCATCAATTTTTTATTCTATTCAATTTATTATCATTTTCTTAAATTTTATTTTCCACTAGCCCAAAAATTATTATACTTTCCTCCATTTTTCCTAAAACTTTGTTTTGCGGACGACTCATGATGGTGCAACAATCAATGGTTTGTAATTGAATGATAGTTGTGGCTGCGATGAGATGTAATGATGGCGTAAGTATGATTGTTGTGGCTGCGATGAGGTGTAACGATGGTGTGAGCATGATTGGTGCAGTCTGCGATAATGAATGTGCACAATGGTAATGAATGTGCACAATTGGATATGTATCGAGTTATTTTTGCACTATCTATTGTTAATGTTATCAAGTGATAAGTGTTAATTAGATTATATTTTTAGCATAATTTTGACAACATTTTACTTGTGTTTGGATGTTTTTCTTGGATTTGGTACTCATTGGAACTTGTATTTTATTTACAAATATTGTTTTAGCTCCACAATGGAGAAGGAATGAATTTGAGTAAGTTAGATCTACTTTGAAGAAGTTTTGACATAATTTTAGAGAAACATCTATCCAAAAAAGACCTAGGTGAACAAAGGATTACGGAACCACTTAGAAAATTATCAAGATCGAGAATTAATATCTAGGTTTCGAATTCTCTTAAACTCTTAACAGATTGATCTTTTATCGTGCAATTGCTTTATTGATTAGTTAGACCATAGAGACTCGTACGGTTATAGCCGACTTTGAGTCTACTAACAAGTAATCCTAATGTCTCTAATCAAATTACTCAAGTTAATTCTTATAGAATTGCATTATCAATTTATGAGTCCCTCTATTAGATTTGACCATAATTTGGAAGATTTATGTCATCGTATTTCTAGGTTGCAGTCAACTCTTTTTAATTATAGTAAATCTATTCCCAATATGATTTCCCAATCTTTATTTATGAAATTAGATTATGATATAATATTATTGGGTTATTAGAACATAAATAAAGTCCGTAATCAGATCACAATATATTAAACAACCAATTGTATTAGTAAAAGAATCAGATTATATCAAAGTATTAACATAAGATTTGTCTAATCTAAATACTAACTGGACATTTAGTTACGCATGATAATACGAAATCAAACATATAAAAACTGAAATACGAATAAAAAACAATGGGTTAATAATTCTAAGTCTTCCTAATTGTCTTCTATCGAATATTCTTGAATTGTAGAGGCTTGATCTTATATTTTGAT
Organism: Erythroxylum divaricatum; assembly: GCA_025434745.1. Classification (NCBI taxonomy): domain Eukaryota; kingdom Viridiplantae; phylum Streptophyta; class Magnoliopsida; order Malpighiales; family Erythroxylaceae; genus Erythroxylum; species Erythroxylum divaricatum. Next base: position 22,127,073 of record JANTPM010000006.1, read on the forward strand.
GGATCTTTCGATTATTTCTTCATATTTTTATACTTTTTTGAACCAAAATCATCACTTAAGAACGAACTCCACATCTGGAATCACCTCCAAGAGCTTGCTCTAGCTACCCCCTACTGACTGCCTCCTCTTTCACCTCCGAAAATATCTCTTTATAAAGAAATTTAGGGTTATGGGGAGATGTATGGCCTCTTTCACTATTGTGCATTAGACCGTGTATAACCAAAAATCTCTAAATATGGTCAAACTGCACAACTTTGGAGAAGTGAAAGCACACATGCATGACTGTGCATCTCTTCTTGCATGTCGACTATTTGTTTTATGTCATGTTTTCGTCTAGATTCTTCTTCTTTAAGTCTATGAAGGCAATTATACTCTGTATATACACTTGTAGCGAATTAAGTACTTAATATACAATAAAAATATAAAATATCAAGCAAAATACATTAAACATGGGTGGTAACATACAGTCAAATATCCATCTATTAAACATCCTCACACTTAAGTTTTTGTCTATCCTTAAGAAATCAATAATTAAATTTATAAATTTACAACATCAATCCATCATTGATTGCAACCTGTCTATTTATACTATGCATCATCATATCATATCGAATCAAATTAATATACAAGCATAATCAAATTATCCTAAAATTAATTTTGTAAGAAATATTAATAGTAATCACCTCAATAATCGCATTGAAATCCAAATCATATATCTTTACACCTTTACCAAGATTTCACTCAATACACTCAGGTGTTTAGAGTGAAAAGTATCAGGACTCTTAATTAATGCATAGTAGAATTCTAATCATAGGCTTGCAATAAAAACACATCTCCACCACTTACGTACAAACAAGAAACAAAAATCAAAAGGTCTTTGTGGAGGTTGTATTAGGGGTTTAAGTACTGTATGATTGGGATAATAAGAAGGGTTAAGTGAAGGAAATGTACTCAAAGAAATATTACAAGACTTGTTTACAAAACACTTAGGCCCTTTCATCACAAATGTATTAGTACCATAAACTTTTTCTTTTTTTTTTCTTTTTGTTTTTTATGGTTTCTTTTTACAAAATTTCAAGTAGTACCATAATTCAACAAATATTGGACCTTTCATAAATTTCAAGTCTCAACAAGTAAATAATGTAAATAACTTTCAAGGTTCATAACAATAAAAAGATCTTCAAAGAAAATTACATAAATGTTTATAATTTGGGTTTAAACAATGAAAAAAGCTAAGGTTGAACTTAGCTATTCCTAAAGGTAAATTTTAGGGTATGGTAATTTCAAAGAAATAGGTAAAGCAAGTTGGTGAATCTAAGTTCCATTATCATGTTATTGCTTCTAATTTAACAAATATGGTCTCAATATCCATAATAAAAGCAACTTAGAGAATTATCCTATTATAGATGATATCAAACACATGACAGAATAACAAGATCTTTTAAAAATATTTGAACATATGCTCTTCAAGCTCAAAAGCTAACGAAAAAGAATGGGTATATGTGTGCAAATAATATGCAATTTCATTCAACTTGAATGTTTCAATGATTAAGAGAAGTATGATATAGAAAACTAATTTTATTCTATCATCCTTTTACACAGCAATTCAAATCAATATTTAACAAGGACGTCTAGAATTCATGGACAGATTTCAACCAATTTAAGATATCAACTACTAAAATTTATAATCAAGATTATAATAAGCTTAAAGAAATCATGTTAAGATTCATTAAACTCATCCCCACACTTAAAGTTGTACATTATCCTCAACGTACACAATATAAACATGTGTAATGAGTGAGATGGTTGAGTTGGTACTTTCATGAATATAAAGATTTCTCTTATTCTGATCCTTCAAATATGAAATATATAAAGATTTCTCTTATTCTAATCCATCTAATATGTTGGCCCCCGAATGTTTTTTTTAGTTAAGCATAATTTAGATAATTATGAGGTTTGGATAGGTGAATTTTTGGGAGTTAAATTTTTTTATTTATGTTTATGTTAGTAGAATTTATTTCATGGGTTAGTTGAATTAAATGTGGTAAAAATGCATAAAAGGGTATTTTGGTTAGTTTACCTAAGGTTAAAAACACTAAGGCATTAAAAGAAGGGCAATGTGGACTTTTCTCATTCATTAAGGGTAAAATGGGAAATGAATGGTGTTGTCTTCTTCCTAAAGGAGAGAAAAACGAAAATAGGTGAAAGAAGAAGTGAAATATGAAAATCAAAAGGTGAGAAAGAGGGGTTTCAGTGAAGTAGATAAAAGAATGGAGTTTTTGAAGTGAATCACACGTTAATACAACACTTATAAAATGATAATAGAATGCACAAGAAGGGGGGTTAAATTGTGTATTCCCCTTTTTAAAACTCTTTTCCAGAATTACTTGTTTGAAATAAAAATCTTTACAGAATTTTTATTTATTCCGATTGATCAATTTTTAATGCTATGTATATGATCAGTAAGTAA
>JANTPM010000006.1:22162797-22172949 GCA_025434745.1 Erythroxylum divaricatum
TATAGTTCTTACTTAAGGTTCCTCAACTCATCATCTTTACATAAACCCATATCAATATCATAATCATCTATAACAAACAGTATATACAAAAACACTCATTTACTTTCATTTTCATATTTCTAATTTCCACTCAAAGTTCGGGATCCAACAAAATAACACTTAGTTGCTTGATCTATTTGTCTCCAATTTCTAATCCAATTTTCTTCTAATTTTCAATGACACTTGACATTAAACCTTAATGCCATTTATAAAAATTTCCATTTCTATTTAACATTTTTTTCTATTACTTGGCACTTGGCATCTTTCCTAGTCTAGGAATACCCAACATTTTTCAAAAATTTATCCTAAATTTACCAATCTTCTAAATTAACAATTTATACACTACGATCGGTTTTCAATACAAATAAATGACAATTCTCAATAATATCACATTTATAATTCAATTATACCTAGAAAATATCAAATTAGTGCATGTACAACTATTTTATTGTGCAAAAATTCAAATTCACTTGCATGTATGCTAACATTATGCATGAGCATGAAATGCATTTTTCTTAATCTCTCATTGCAATTTTCTCAATTACAGAAATCTAGGGTTCTAACCCTTAGTATAGGAACGGGACGTTACATTTGCCACCTGAGAGGAAGGTACAATTTTTGATTGAAATTATACCTGACACTGCTCCTATTTCAAGGCCACCTTATAGAATGGCTCCTATAGAGTTAAAAGAGATGAAAACTGAGTTACAAGAGCTTTTGGACAAGGGTTTTATCCAGCCAAGTGTGTCACCATGGGAGCGTCAAGTCTTTTTTTTCAAAAAGAAGGACGACACCCTACGAATGTGTATAGACTATAGACAGTTGAGCAAGGTGACTATAAAGAATAAGTACCCATTGCCCATAATAGAAGATTTATTTGATCAGTTGAAAGGTGTACGAGTGTTCCCCAAGATTGATTTGCGGTCAAGTTATTACCATCTTCGGGTAAAAGATGTACATGTTCCAAAGACTGCGTTTAGGCCCCAGTATGGTCACTTTGAGTTTTTGGTGTTAGACCCTAGAAAATTTTTTCTTTAAAGTAAGCATGATTTAAAATAATTTTAGAGTTTTGAAAGATTTAAATTTTGGAGTTATAATTATGTCAAGGTTAGTGGGATTTGTGGAATGGGTAAGTGGAATTAAAGTGTTAATATAATAAGGATGTTCAAGGATGTTTTTGGGAGATCATTTTAGCGTAGAAGAACATAAGCTTATAAGAAAGGGAAAGATGGAATTTTTGGGCTCATTAAAGGTAGAAATGGGATAAGTATGTGTTGTTTTTCTTGTTAAGAGGAGAAAATCATCAATTGAAGAGGGAGAAGAGAGAGAAAATGAAATTAAAAGAGAGAGGAGAAAGGTTCGGAGAAAGAAGGAAAGGAGAGAAATCAAACTTATTAAGGTAGGTTAACCATCCTTCCTTCTTGCTTTATTGAAGGAAAAGAATTAGAGTAGAGAAGGGAAAAAGTTGGTGTGGGAAGAAGATGGAGTAGGAGAACCCAATTGATTTTAGGGTTCCTAAACTAGGTCTTGGGTTTTCTAACCTAGATGGGTTATGAGTAGGTTAGATTTGAGTTCAGTTTATGTTTGGTTGAAATTTTTGTAATTTTTGAAGTTTTTGAAATGTTGTTTTGAATGGAACCTTAGTTATTGTAGGCAACCAAGGAAATCCTAACCAAGAGCAAAGAGCTTGACTTGCTATTTGCAAGCTAATTAGGTGGGTAATGTATTTATATTTAACGTGTAATTAGGCAAATTCTTGCCTATGTATATGTATGCTATTCTTTGCTTGAAATTGATTTGAGAGAAATTGAAATCATTTTTGAATGTTTGGAAAGAAAAAAAGCATGAAAGTTTGAGAAGTTGATAAAATGATTCTGAACATGATTATATGCTTTTGTCAGGCAAGAGAGAAACTCGTTTTGTTAGTCACGTGCACGTTGACCCATAGCCTTCTCCTGGTTGCCTACTTGAGGCTACGAGATCCTGAGAATTCAGACTCATTTTGTTCACAGAGCAAACTTTGATTTCTCTGTTTAGTTTCACGAAACTCTCGAGCTATTTGTGTGTGCATTTCATAATTAAATTGTTAAGCATGAATAATTTTGAGTGTGATATGTTACAAATTTTTAAGCTAAATTATTGAATGCTTAAATTGTTGTATATATCTATTTGTGTACATATGCTTCACTTTGGTCAATTACTAATGTCTATGAATATATTAGCTACTGAGTTGTGTAGCTCACACAACTACTCCCTCCTCAGTTGCAAAACAAAAAGGTTAGCAATCCTTGCAACGCATCGAAAGCTCCAAGATATTAGAAACTTTTGTAATTAAGTTAGTTCAATCACTTTTGGATAGCTTCATAGCATGTTAAAAACATTGAGCATCTTATACATTGTATTTTGTGTCAAGCTTTTTATTTATAACGTTAATAATGTAATTAAAGTTATGTATGAGCTTTGGTTGTTTTGGTAAAAGAGTTAGAACTGAAAAGTTCCACAGGTGCATTTACATGTTTCTTTATAGTTATCCATTTCAAATCCAAGTCTTCTCTAGGTGTAGAAATCGTGTGCCATCTTCGGGAGAAAATCAGAGCTCAATTGAGGTAAATTTGTTAAAGTTTTTTACCGCAAAGTTGTAGCTTATCCTTCTAGCTTTCCAACAATATATAGTACGAAATTTTGGATTTCTAAGCTGAAAGTTATTGCCCTTGTAAAGGAAGAAGTATCTTCTATCTTTCGTTTCTTCTACCTTTTGCTTCTTCTATGATGACGTCATCTTCTTCTATGTTTCTTCTATGATGACATCATATTCGTATGTGTTTTGCTTCTTCTGTGATGATGTCATCTTCTTCTGTGTTTCTTCTATGATAACATAATCTTCGTCTATGTTTTGCTTCGTCTGTGTTTTGCTTCTTCTTAATTTTGTTTCTTTTGTGACGATGTCATCTTCTTCTGTGTTTTTTCTATGAAGACATCATCTCCTTCTGTGTTTTGCTTTGTTTGTGTTTCGCTTCTTCTGTGATGACGTCATCTTCTTGTGTGTTTCTTCTGTGATAAAGCCAACTTCTTCTGTGTTTTGCTTCGTCTGTGTTTCACTTCTTCTTAGTTTTGCTTCTTCTGTGATGACATCATCTTCTTCTGTGTTTTTTCTATGATGACGCCATCTGCTTCTATAATGACGTCATCTGCTTCTATGATGACGTCATCTTCTTCTGTGTTTTGCTTCATCTGTATTTTGTTTCTTCTTAGTTTTGCCTCTTCCGTGACGACGTCATCTTCTTCTGTGTTTCTTCTATGATGACGTCTTCTTCTGTGTTTTTCTTCGTCTGTGTTTTGGTTTTTCTATGTTTTGTTTCTTCTGTGTTTTGCTTATTCTATCTTTTGCTTCTTCCGTGTTTTGCTTATTTTGTCTTTTGCTTCTTCTGTGTTTTGCTGACAAGTCTTCTTCTATGCTTTGCTGACGCGTCTTCTTCTGTGTTTTCTGACGTGTCTTCGTCTGTGTTTTGCTGACGCGTCTTCTTCTACCTTTTGTTTCTTTTTAATTTCGTTTCATCTGCCTTTTTGCTTCTTTTTAGTTTCGCTTCTTCTGCCTTTTGCTTCTTCTTAGTTTCACTTCTTCTGCGTTTTTCTTCTTCTTAGTTTTGCTTCTTCTACCTTTTGCTTCTTCTTAGTTTTGCTTCGTCTGCGTTTTTCTTCTTCTTAGTTTTGTTTATTTTGCCTTTTGCTTCTTCTTAGTTTTGCTTCTTCTGCCTTTTGCTTCTTCTTAGTTTTTCTTATTCAGCCTTTTGCTTCTTCTGTGTTTTGCTCGTTCGGCCTTTCGCTTCTTCTGTGATGACGTCATCTTCTTATGTGTTTTGCCTCTTCTGCCTGTTCGCTTCTTCTGTGATGACGTCATCTTCGTTTTTGTTTTGCTTCTTTTGTTTTGCCTGGACTATCTTCTGATCTCAGTTTGACCCATTCAAAAGATAGAATCGGTCTTTGAGGTCTTCATTAAAGATGTAGACCCTAAAGTCCTCTTTTAAGTTTTTTAAAGAACACCTTAATCCGAGTTTCTCTGGAGAAAGTTTTGCTAAACGTCCCGAAATAGGCATAGTATAGTTGAGGGCAAGTATGTTCTTCTATGTTTGATTTCGAATGCTGGGCTCCAAAAGCGGGGTCTAGTATTGATTGGTATCAAAGCTTAGGTTTTTCCTAGGCTTAGAATGTATAGTAGGATGAAGTGTTATGTTATGTGGTCATGGGTTGCATGGTCAATTAATTGAATTGCATTAAGTGACATGCATGTCATGCATACATGTAGGAATTAAGACTAAAATGAAATGTAAGCTAATAGTTAGTGTTTGCATTGAAGGAGTAAGATACCACCTCGTAGGAGGACACGAGAAGTATTGCAAGGATCGATTGCACCTGAATCTCCACCAAGGGAAGAGAGTACTGATGAGTCTGTAGCCCCAATGAACGCTGAGGCTTCTGTAGGGCCTAATAGTGACCCGGTTCGGTCAGAGTCACGGGAGTCTCCTATTCTGCAGGAGCAAGTGTCTGCTCCATTGGATCCGAGGATGTTTCAGGAATTTGCTCAGGTCATGGACCAGATGTCACAATCTTTTGCCCCCAGTCAAGAAAGGGAAACAGTTTGACAAGCTCATGAAGTATGGGGCAGTGGATTTCTATGGGACAACATATCCAAAAGAAGCTGAGACTTGGTTGAGGAAGACCGAGAGGATACTAGATCAGATGGATTGTGAGGATGATGAGAAAGTGGTATACGTTGCAAGCCTACTACAAGGAGATGCTTTGCATTGATGGGAGAGTGTGCCAGGGACCCAAATAAGATCACCAGTGCTAGCATGGAAGGACTTCTTAATTGCTTACAAGAAGAAATATCTATCTGAGATGTACATTCAGCAGAAACAAAGGGATTTCTTGATTCTCACCCAGAGGGAAATGACGGTGAGTGAGTATGACCTCCGGTTTACTCAGCTATTCCAATATGCAGCAGAGATGATGACGAGTGAGGCAGCTAAGTGCCGTAGGTTCGAATCAGGGTTACATCTAGCTATTAGGGAGAAAGTGATGGTACATAATTTTTGTGATTTTCAGCAATTGGTCGAAGCGGCCTTGAGGATTGAGAACATTAAGAACATTAAGAATGCTGTGAGTAAAAAGAGAAAGGGGAGAGATCAGTTCAAGAGGGGAGGTGGTACTTCTATGTTTGAAAGGAGTGTCAAGACCTTCCCTGTGCAGTTTGAGGAGAGGAGCAGTGGGGTGAGCAAGTCCAAATCAATGAGAACTTTTACTATTCTTATCAAGCCTCTACAGCGGGAGGCAACAAAAAAGGAGATGGGGATAAGCCACCCATTCCCAAATGTGAGTATTGCGAAAGGTTTCATAGAGGGGAATGTTACCAATTGACAGGAGCATGCTTCAAATTTGGAGAGAAAGGACATATGGCAAGAGACTGTCATAAGTATGCAAGAAGAGAGGGAACACAGATGCAAGCTTCGAAGAGAACTGAAACAGTGGGGCTCAAGACTGTAAATGAAGTAGGAAGCTCTGATGCAGTAAGGAGAGTGAATTCTCCAGGAAGACCAAGGAGTCAAGCACCAGCTAGAGTGTTTGCAATGACACGAGAGGATGCAGAGACCGCTCCATAAGTTGTGACTAGTATGATTAAATTATTTGATGATGATGTGATTATTTTGATTGATCTGGTTTTTACCCACTCCTTTGTTTCATTGGGTAGAACTGTGTATGGTGGAGATTTGATCCCCTTAGATACTCCTTTGATGGTGAGTACTCCAATTGGCCAGTATATTGAGATTAGTCAAGTTTATAGAGATTGTGAGATACATATTGGTGGGAGACACTTAGTGGTGGATTTAATGCCATTGAAGATGGGAGGATTAGATGTGATTTTAGGTATGGATGCCTTAGAGAAGTATAATGCCAACTTAGATTGCAAACAGAAAACAGTGGAGTTCGAGTTGGATGATGGAAGAAAGGTGATGTTTATAGGGGACAAGAAATTTAGCTCATCGAAAATTGTTTCAGCTTTGATGGCAGAAAAAATGATGAGGAAAGGGTGTGAAGCCTTTTTGGCCCATGTGGTAGACACGTGGGCAGATAGAGGGAAGTTAGAAAATATGTCAGTGGTTAGGAAATTCCCAGATGTCTTTTCCGAGGAGTTACCAGGACAACTGTCACCTAGGAAAATTGAATTTCCTATTGAGCTTCTTCCAGGCACAACGTCAATTTCGATTCCACCTTATAGAATGACTCTAGCGGAATTGAAGGAGTTTAAGGAGCAATTAGAAGATTTGTTGGAGAAATGTTATATTAGGCCGAGCTCTTCACCTTGGGGATCTCCTGTTCTTTTTGTGAAGAAGAAAGACGAATCCTTGAGAATGTGTCTAGATTATAGGAAGCTTAACTATGTCATCATTTAAGAACAGATATCCACTCCCACGCATAGATGATTTGTTTGATCAGTTACAAAGGGCAAGGGTCTTTTCTAAGATAGATTTGAGATCGGGTTACCACCAGTTGAGGATAAAGGATTCAGATGTGTCAAAGACTGCTTTTAGAATACGATACGACCACTTTGAGTTCTTGGTCATGCCTTATGGGTTGACAAATGCACCTGCAACTTTCATGGATTTGATGAATATGAGTCTTTAGACCCTTCTTAGACCAATTTGTCATTATCTTTATTGATGATATTTTGGTCTATTCTAAGAGTGATAAGGAACATGAGGAACACTTAAGAATTTCTTTGGAGACATTGAGAAAGAATGAGTTGTATGCCAAATTTGACAGATGTGAATTTTGGCTAAAGGAGGTGACATTTTTTGGACATGTGATTTCAGAACAAGGAGTTCATGTGAATCCAAGGAAGATAGAAGCAGTTGTGAAATGAGAAGCACCTAAGAATGTAGCTAAAGTGAGAAGTTTCTTGGGATTAGCTGGGTATTATAGAAGGTTTGTGGAGAGCTTTTCGAGAATAACAGCTCCATTTTTTAAATTGACAAGAAAGAATCAGACATTTGTATGGACAAAGGAATGCCAGACCAGTTTTGAGGAATTGAAGAACAAGCTTACAACTGCACCTGTTTTGACTTTGTCTTAAGGTAGTGACAGATATACAGTGTATAGTGATGCCTCAAGGAAGGGATTAGGCTATGTGTTGCTGCAAGGTGTTGAAGTGATTGCTTATGCTTCTAAGCAATTAAAGTCTTATGAGATGAATTATCCTATGCATGATTTGGAGTTAGCGGCCATAATTTTTACTTTGAAGATTTGGAGACATTACTTATATAGAGTCACCATCAGGGTATTTACAGAACATAAGAGTCTTAAATATCTGATGAGACAAGAGGAGTTAAATTTGAGACAAAGAAGGTGGTTAGAACTATTGAACGATTATGATTTGATGATAGACTACCATATAGGGAAAGCTAATGTAGTAACAGATGCACTGAGTAGGAAGTCCACTATGGAACATGTGGAGACAATATACCTTCCTTTGTTGACGGAATTAGCCAAAATTAAAGTGACAATGAGACAAACCGAATCTGGTTGTATACTGGTTAGTTTTAGAGTAAGGCCAGTATTAAATGAGAAGATTAAGGAATTGCAGGAACAAGATGAATATTTGAGCAGGCTCCGAGAAGAGATTAAAAGTGGTAAACTTTCTGAAATAGAGATCAGAGAAGATGGATTGATGGTGGTAGGTAACAGATTGTGTATTTCAGATATGTTAGAGTTGAAACAAGAAATTCTAGATGAAGCACACAATGCACCTTATGCTATACACCCAGGAAGTACAAGAATGTATAGAAATTTGAAAGAGCATTTCTGGTGGAAAGTAATGAAGAAAGAAGTTGTATAATATACAAAAAGATGCTTAGTGTGTCAGCAAGTTAATGCTGAACACCAGGCATCTTCAGGCAAACTTAAACCTCTACCAATTCTAGAATAGAAATGGGAGAAGATTATGATGGATTTCTTGATGGGATTGCCGAGGACTAGTAGGAAGCACGATGTAATATGGGTGATTGTGGATAGGCTAATAAAGTCCGCACATTTCTTGCCAATTAAGCAGACAGATTCTCTGAATGCTTTAGCTAAGAAATATGTAGATGAAATAATCAAACTTTATGGGATACCAAGCTCTATAGTTTCAGATAGAGACCCCAGGTTCACCTCTAGATTCTGGGAAAGTTTACAAGAGGCTTTGGGAACCAAGTTGTATTTTAGTATAGCTTTTCATCCACAAACTATTGGTTAATCAGAAAGGACAATACGGACATTGGAGGTAATGTTAAGGGCTTGTGTTATGGACTTTAAAGGTTCATGGGATGATCATTTACCTTTAATCGAGTTTGCTTATAATAATTCCTCTCACTCAGGAATTCAAATGGCTCCTTATAAAGCTTTGTATGGTAGGAGGTACAAAACTCCTATTTATTGGGATGAAGAAGGTGAAAGGAGACTTGTAGGACCTGAGTTGGTGCAAGTCATAGTTAATAAAATTAAATTAGTTAAGTAAAGACTTAAAGCAGCTCAGGACAGAATGAAGAGCTATACAGATTCACATAGAAAGGAAATGGAATTCGAAGTTAGAGACAAAGTATTTTTTAGAGCTTCTCAATGGAAAGGGGTTTTAAGATTTGGTGAGAAGGGCAAGCTTAGTCCAAGATACATAAGCCCTTATGAGATCACTGAGAAGATTGGGTCTTTAGTTTATAAGTTAGCTTTACCACCAGAGTTATCTAAGATTCACAATTTCTTTTATGTATTAATGTTAAGGAAGTACCGGTTGGGTCCTTCACATATAGTTCAACTTTTAGAGGTTTAGTTAAGGGAAGATTTGACTTATGAGGAGCAATTAGTGGAGATCCTAGATTCAAAGAAAAAGGTTTTGAGGAACAAGACTGTTAAGCTGGTTAAATTTCTGTGGAGAAACCATTCTACGAAAGAGGCCATGTGGGAACCCTTGGAGGCCATGAGAGAGAAGCATCTACACCTCTTCAATGTCTCAGGTAAGAATTTCGAGGACGAAATTCTTTAAGAGGGAGAATTGTTATTTTTTTTTAAAGTAAGCATGATTTAAAATAATTTTAGAGCTTTGGTATATTTAATTTTGAAACTATAATTATGTCAAGGTTAGTAGGATTTGTTGAATGGATAAGTGGAATTAAAGTGTTGATGTAGTAAGGATGTTCAAGGACATTTTTGGGAAATCACTTAAGCATAAAAGAGAATAAGCTTATAAGGACGGGTACGATGGACTTTTTGGGCTCATTAAGGGTAGAAATAGAAAAAGAATGTGTTGTTTTGTTTGTTAAGAGGAGAAAAAAGTGAATTGAAGATGGAGAATAGTGAGAAAACGAAATTAAGAGAGAGAGAAGAGAGGTTTCGGTGAAACAAGGAAAGAAGAGAAATCAAGCTTATTAAGGTAGGTTAACCATGTTTTCTTCTTGCTTTATTAAAGGAATGAGTTGTGTTGTGGAAGAAGGAGTTAGAAAGGAAAAAGGGTTAGTTTAGAGAATGGAAAAGTTTGTGTTGGAAGAAGATGGATTAGGAGAACCCAATTGATTTTAGGGTTTTAAACTAGGTCTTGGGTTTTCTAACCTAGATGGGTTATGGATATGTTAGATTTGAGTTCAATTTGTGTTTACTAAAATTGTGTGTGATTTTTGAAGTTGTTAAATTTTATTGGAATGTTGTTTTGAATGGAACCTTGGTTATTGTAAGGAATCAAGGGAATCCTACCTAAGAGTAAGGAGAAATGCAAGCTTGACTTGGTTTTCGCAAGCTAAGTAGGTGGGTAATATATTTATAGTTATAGTGTAATTGGACAAATTCTTGCCTATGTATGTGTATGTTATTTTTTCTTGGATTTGATTTGCGAGAAATTGAAATCATTGTGAATGTTTGAAAATGCATAGTGATTATGTTATCCCTTGAAAAGGGTTATAACATTTTAAGTTAGATAAAAAGAAGATAAGCATGAAAGTTTGAGCAGTTGATAAAATAATTTTGAGCATGATTATGTGATTTTGTTTGGGCAAGAGAGGAACCCGTTTCGTTAGTCACATGCACATTGAC
>JANTPM010000006.1:22179808-22191263 GCA_025434745.1 Erythroxylum divaricatum
TAATTATTAATTATTATTATAAATTTTATTATTATTATTATAAATTTGGTTGAGATCTGTAATATAAAAACTGAAAACAAAAGAAAATTTTATTATTATTATTAAAAACTTGAAGGTGTTGAAGATTCAGAATACGAAGTCAACACAGAAAAGAAAAAAAGTTGAATATGTCATATTTTTGGGAGAAAAAAGTTTATGGAAACCTGTTTTCAAAAATCATGAAAACGTTATTTTTACGTTTTTATAAATCTATTGCAGTTTTTTTATTTTTAAAAACAAGAAACGATAACAACCCTCATCCAAACATGTTTTAACGATTTGTTTATCTTTTTTTGAAAACCACAACAAAAAATGGAAATAAAAAACGGAAACAAACGGGCCCTTAGCTTCTAAAAATGCTATTTTTATTTAAAAAGTAATTTTGAATTTTACGACCAAACACTCATTTTTTAAAAAAATAACTTTTGTGAATAAAAAATACTTTTTAGCCTCTAAAAGTTGAACCAAATAAGTACTTAGAAAGGAAATGATGTCTATATTTGACGTGTCACACCCAATCTCTAGCAACCACCCTTACAACATTTTTGGTTTATATAACTAAAATTTAAAATTTTCATTTGTTAACCATTCATAAGGTTCATTATGATGTCACAAAATTGAAAAACCAAAATACAACAATTGATATGCTAGAAAAAGATTAAAGCCAGTATTTAGCTTATTTGTGATGTTCAACTAAATTTACATTATATTTATTTATGAAATAAAATTCAAAACAAGTAAATCTTTGTTCACATCTTGCGTAGACAAATTACGCACGACGCCTTTCTTGGAGAAACATACATTTAGCCGCAGTCGCAGAAGAAAACAAAATGTCCAACTAATCTAGGACTTTTAGAAAAGCACGCATACAAGATTAGGAAGGGCTTTGTTTTAGAATCGGTTAGACAAATTACGAGTGGATGATGCGAGTGTATTCAAGTTTGATGGCTCATTTGGTGTATTTAGCATCTGTTGGATTCCTTAATTCAATTTCAATGTCCAATTCAAAAGATTCCCTGTGGAACATTGATCTAGCAAGGACACGGCAGTTTGGACCTTAACCAAGTGGGACAAAGCCGACAGGCTAATAGGTTAGGAACGATTATCATCATTTATTGTTTATAAAACCAATGACTCCAATAACTGCATTCAAATCGGTCACATCAATTTCTGAAAATCCTTGACCACCTTATGCAAGTGTCTATTAATTCTCAACTTACCAATTCATCAAATGATGATCATGAACTTACCAGGCATGGGAACTACGGAGGGTCTAGTAAAATAAGATACTGCATTCAATGAAGTAAAGAGTCTTCTTACTGTCCTAGCCAAAACGTAAAACATGTAGAGCAAAACACGCAGAGCAAGACACATAAACGTAAAACGTAAAATGCAGAGCAAAACACAACACTAGACCAAGCCAAAACGACGCAGCAGAAGGAAGGACAAAATGAATAAAACACACAGCAGAGGAACAAACACAGAAGAATAAAACACGCAACAGTAGTGTTGATTGAATTCGTGACTGAAAGATACAATCTAAAATAAACGTAGAAGAATAAAACACACACCTGTGATAGGTTTGCAAAGCAGAAGATTCTCTTGAGAAGATGGCTATGTCTCTTAAGAAATAGGTACGTCTCTTGAAAAGTCGATGGGTTTGCAAAAAGAACGTAAAGAGCTAGAAAGCAAAAGACGGAAGTTGAAGGAAGAAAAAAACGTTATAAACGTAAATGATGCAAAAAAAAAAAGGTCTACTAAAAAAAGCTTAAATGAGGGATTTTTTGAAAAATTCTAAATTTGAACTTCTTAAAAAGTTATATTTTAGCTTCTAAATAATTTTTTCTATTTAAAAAATACTTTTAAATTTTACATCCAAGCATTGATATTTTTTTAAATAACTTTCTGAAGCAATAGTATAGAATAAAGTTAAAGTAAATATGCGGTTGAATTAAAACGTGGGCATTTGTAGTGCGTAGGAAATCCAGTGCTGTCCGGTCTTCATTTCCAATATTATCGCAACAAATACAATGGGATGCTGTGGCGACAAAGGCGAAGAGGACGATCCGCTTCCGATCCTGATGCCGCACCTTGACCTCAATAATAATGATAATATTGATACTGATGCAACATCTACAACAACGATCTGTCACATGAATTCTCGCGTGTCGGTCCTCACGTGTCGCGATGTTCTCCGCCTCATCTTCCTGAATCTGCCAGTGTCTGATTTGGCGCGAGCAAGCTGCGTGAGTAGGGCGTGGAAAGCCGTTGCATCCGACTCCGAGATTGTGCGAGCCGCTTTCACGGCTCCCTGGAAGCTCAAGGCGGTCGTAGGGAAGCCTGTTTCTGCGAGTTTCTGGAGAGATAATGGAATTTCCAAGTTTGCTCTCTCTCACAAAATTCTTAGAACTGACACGGTTGCCAGTCTCGCCGTTAAGTATTCGGTTCAGGTATTAGAAACCAAAAACAAAACGATGAAAGTTATTATTTTGGTGGCTTATTGGAGATTTGCCATCCATTGAAATTTTCTTGGAAAATTAGAAGGGGTTTGTAAGATAATTGGGTTAGATGGCTGATTGAAAGACGAAATGTTTCTTTTGTTGTTGTTTGGGAGAGTATAGATGGGAATTGGAAATTCAGGTTTTCTTTCAATTGAAAGTTCTCACGCGAGGCTTCAAAGATTTAATTCTGTAAGCTGGTTTTGACTGTGTTGTTAGTGATAATATTGTCATGAATGAGATTTTGAAAACTTAGGAGAAGAAGACGTTCTCTCTTTCTACTAAATTGAGACTAATTTGAAAGAGTGAAACTGGGATGCACTTTGATATGATGCTTATCAACAATACAAACTAGCATTTCCTTTGCTTGCAACAAAGACATAACAAGATTTCATGAAGTAAGCAGAAAGCACCGGGACTTGACCACTGATTTAGTAGGGAAATGATCTTATTAGATTAATAGTTGAATGGCTTTCAGCCAAATGGTGAGCAAGGGTTAGGGTTGATATGTTTTCTGCCAGGTTCCAGCCCATATAACTTTTAGATTTGCCGATTAATCTTTTTAAATTACTTAAAAGAAAATGAATGAAAACAAAGAACAAAAAATCATCACCTGAAACACAAAATTCCAAAACCTATTTGTAATATATTCCTTTATAAGTGCTTTGCGTCCACCTGTAATCTTGTTGATTTTGTCTTTTGTCTATGTGTGGTAAGAGTTTTTCTAATATTAATTTTTAAAGTCTCTGCTCTTAGGTGGTTTTGGATAGTATTGTTATAAGAGGAAAGTTATAGTATGATCTTAAATACTTCTCTTCATCTATCCGGTATTGCAATTTGCTTATGGTTTGCAGGTCTTAGAAAACAAACTTTCCCTTTGTTTATGTTGCTAGATCTATGGAAAGCTTTCAGATGTCGATTCATATAAGCTTTAAACTTATGATCATGTAAATAAAATTTGTTTCTTGCTTCTGTAGGTTATGGACATAAGACGGTTGAATAACATGATGAGTGACCATGGAATATACTCAAGAGAGAGGTTATTGATCCCTATTAACAATCCAGCTGCTCTCATAAATGGAACATGCTACATTGAACTTGATACCTATGCGAAAAGGGAAGTGGCAGTGCTTTATCTAGAAGGTGAGCCTGATAGACAACTTAACTTTTTGTCAAGTAAAGTGTACTCTGGCCAAGGAAAGAGAAGGATTATTGAATCTTTAAGGAGAAGTATGCAAGTTGATGATGGAACCGCTCAATACTACTTGTCTATTTCAAATGGTGACCCAAGGGCTGCGCTCACTGAATTCTCCGAAGACCTCAGGTGGGAGAGGAAGGCAGGAGTGTCCTAAATATGAATGTTTTAGTGGTTAATAATTAATCTACTATGTCGGTTTCCATTCAGAGAAAGCAAGAGACCTCAGGTGGGAGAGGCAGGAGTGTCCTATATGAATGTTCTTAGTGGTTAATAATGTGATTTTGGTTTTGGATATCCTGATCATCCTACCGAACACGCTCTTGCAAATCTGGTGCAGAGAAAGCAAGAGACCTCAGGTGGGAGAGGCAGGCAAGAGTGTCCTAAGTATGAATGTTCTTAGTGGTTAATAATGTGATTTTGGTTTTGGATATCCTGATCATCCTACCGAAGATGCTCTTGCAAATCTGGTGCAGAGAAAGCAAGAGACCTCAGGTGGGAGAGGCAGACAGGAGTGTCCTAAGTATGAATGCTCATAGTGGTTAATAATGTGATTTTGGTTTTGGATATCCTGATCATCCTACCGAACATGCTCTTCCAAATCTAGTGCAGAGAAAGCTAGATGTAGATATTAACCTTGTGATTGGAATATGGAAATCTGTCAACCCCTGTAGCAGAAGTTGTCTATCACTTGTCATGGTACACCAAAGTACATAACTTTGTTTCCGTTTGCTTTGGAATACCAGAGCTGTTTCTTTAACCGCGAAATTCCGGGAAGAGTAATCTAAATTTGAGTGGAATTGTGATTTACTTTTTGAGTTTCGATGTTTTTCACCCATGAGACGTGAAACTGTTTGCGGTGATGGTTGAGTTAACTAGGAACAGGTGATGAAACAGATATTTGTTTGAATCTGATGACCGAATTGAATTGCAGCCTCCTGAAGGTTAAAAAGTTTTTCAACAAGTATAACTTATAACCATAATTTGTGGTATTATTCAATGTTTTAAAAAGCTAAAGTACACTTAACCCTCCATATGTTTAATCCTTTTGTACATTATGTCTCATTTATTTTAAAAATGAACTTATTGCCCCCGTGAATAAGACTTTATATTATGATGATATCATCGCAATTATTTTTAAAAATGAACTTATTGCCCCTGTGAATAAGACTTTATATTATGATGATATCATCGCAATTATTCATGTTGCTTTTTTTTTTGGGATAAAAATACCCTTTTTAATCTTTTGTTGAATAAAATACATTAAACTCTTATATTTTTTGCTTTATTTTATTATCTCCTCTATTTTAAAAATAAAAATTATTTTAAGCGTGGATTACATTTTGACTGTTAATAAATAATAAATAATTTTTTTTTACTAAAAATATTATTGTCTTCACAATTGTACTTCATGTCTGAAATTGATAAAAAAAATTAAAAAAGATAATTTACCTAGGAAACAAAATTAAAAAAGAAATAATTAACAATACTAAAATTAAATATCACCATTTTATGTTTCCTTTATGCTTTATAAAACTATAAATACAAAATATAAAAATTAGTTGGTAAGGGATAAGGATGGCAAATGTGGGCTGGTCCATCTTGCCTGACTCAACTCAAGTTGACCAAGTCACGGGCAGGCATGGGCTGAGATTGCTTGGCCTCATAGGGTCACTGGCTGGGCTCAGATCGGGCCTTTTCCGACTTGTTTCAAATTGTAAACTAATAGGAAGGTATAAAGCGACATCGTTTTTTCATTACTTTTTTAAACCATAAAGTCGAGCAGGGCTGGGCCAAGCAAATCAGCTTAGCTCGCCTATGACTCGTTGAGCTAGGGGTCGAGCTACAGGCCAGTCCCTCATGATTGAGTAGGGTCACGAGTTGGGAAACTCTCAACTTTTCGGGTCACTGGTCAGTCAATTCGTAGGTTGGGCCGGGCTGGGCTAAGAGTAGCCCGATCTCAAGTGAACCCTTTATCATCCCTAATAAGGGAATGACTTAGAAAACCAAAAAAGGGCTAAAAGAAGATAATTTATAGTTTTATAGGACAAAAAGGAAATATAAAAATGGTGATATTTTATTTTATTATTGTTAATTATTTTTAAATTTGTTTTATAAATAAATTTTATTTTTTTAATTTTCATAAATTAATAGTCATCAAGTACAATTGTGAAAACAATGGTATTTTTAGTAATTTTCTTTTTTTATTTATTAACTGTCACAATGTAATCCATTTTTAAAATTATTTTTATTTTTGAAATAGAAGGCATAATGAAATAAAGCAAAAAAAAAGGTTTAATGCATTTTAGTCAATAAAAGACTAAAAGGGTATTTTTATTCACAAAAATACAAAATGTACAATTGTAGTGATATCATCATAATATAAGGATAAAAAAGTCTTTTTAAATTACAATTTCTTTTAACTAGTGATCAAAGTGGATAATAAGTCTATTTTTAAAATAGAGGGAGGCATAATATATCGAGGGATAAAACACAAAGAGGGTAAATATATTTTAGCCTTTTAAAATTTAGAAAATTAGATTGCACATTAAATCAATAAGAGGAGAGACTTAAAATTTAAAAAAATTAATTGGTTTAGATATTCATAAGATTAACATTCCCAAATGAAATATTTTAAAATAAGGATATATTATATTTAAATTTTATGTTTTTATTTCACAATACTACTCAAAACTATTTAAAGTATTTATAAAATGATCGAATTTTCAATTTATTATAAAACTAGTTCGTCGTTAATCCTTGAATTAAAAATGTTGTGATACACCACATTAGTAAGGATCCATTGACAAGTTCCTATGTTACGAAAAATTTCCATGTTAACAAATTTACTAAAAAAGCCTGTAATACATAATCCTAATTTGTACCCAAAACCTAAATATAAACATTCTATCCGAATCCTTTACTTAAAGTCATCATCTCCACCATCTCCTCTTCTTGCTAATTATAGCAAAAAGTGAGTGCCACCTACACACAAAAATGCATCTAATAAAGCCATGTAAGTTTTCATAGAGGGATCAACTATGGCCCTTTACATATTCTCAAATGTTATATAAATATTTTTATGCTAGCCATTAAGTGAATATGCATGAATAAGAGTTGTATATGAATGTGAAGTGGATCTTATAGCCACTTTCTTCATTGTCAATAAATATTATTGTAAAGTGATAGTTCTATTAACCATTGACATATGTAATGAAACAAGATGTCAAGAGCTTGAAAATGCTTAAAGTATTTCTACCTTATTCATAATAAAATTTGTTCCATATAAACTATTAGAAGCTATTTCATAAATAGGTACAGGTAGGAGAAAAAAGCCATTAAAATAACACCAAGAATACTCTTTAAAATTTATATATAACACAACTTAAGAATATAAGTGATTAAAGAGGAATTGAAGGGAATGCAAAGTTTTATGGTTGAATAAAAGTAGGATGAAATTATATTCATGTTATGTGAAGCAAAAACTAAAGAAAGGTTTACATTAAGCTTTGGATAACAGGTAAGAATAGATTTCAACTTGACAATCTTGTACATTGAAAAGGAAATAGGTAGTTAAACATATTTTAAACTTTGAAGTACAGGTGGGTTGAAATTGGAATAATTTGAAACTTTACATTCATTTCATCACTAAGCTTATTAAGAAGTTTCTTTCATAAAACCCGCTTACTTCTTAGTAAATTATCTTCTTATTTCTCATTCTTTGTATCTCTAAACCACTGCTTTGTTATGTTATACCATTGATATTTAGAAAAGAAATTGAACATGTCGTTAGCTTGATTAGAGAAAAGAGTTTGGATTCAATTTCCTTTATACCTAATATATAGTCCAACTAATATAAAAATAATGTGCAAAACTAAAGTTTCCTATTGATAAAATTTTAGAAATTCCCTACCTTAATCACTAAATTTCCTAGATTACACAACAACCAAGAAAGCACACAATAAAAAGAGTAAAGAGAAAGAAACAAAAACACGAAAGATAGAAAAGCTTGGATCCATTATGGATAGAGAGAAGATATAAAAACAACTCAATAACATAGTATAAAAAGGTCTCGAAAGAAGAAGAACATCAATTAGATCTCCTAACTCGTTCAACATTTCTTTTAAAAGATTCAATAAGTTTTCATCTTAACCGATGAGTTTTATATTTAGAAAGAAGAAGGCCATCTTTAAACTAATATTTATTGTTAAAGGGATCGGAGCATTAAGTATCTACAAGCAACGAACAATACTCGACAGCTATGTATGGTTTAATTGCACGTAGGCCTTTCCTGACTCGGCAGATTGATTGTCTTGACAGTATCTCATAATGGTGACCAATGTGTCAAGGAATCATCGCTTCTCCGGTTCCAAAGCCTTTACAATAATAAGAAGAAAATTCATCCGACAAAATGGTATCGTCTAGGATCTGACACCTTGATTTTCCAATGCCCATCAGGCAAGCCAACATTCTTAGCTATTCTTCTCCATTTCCTTATCCTGGCATCCAATTGCTTCGTCAACCCACAATATCCATGCAATTCCTTTGGCATGGCCTTGTAGACCTGCCACCACTTCTTGTGGGCTGAATCACTAGCAAATTGATGTCTTGCCACCATATCCCAATTACAGTCATAGTCCTTATAACACATCCATGGTTTCAAACCTAGAAAGTGTAAAGTGTAAAGATTGTCTGGAATTTGACGACTTCCGGTAGAGAAAACCTTGAGAAAATTCACCTTCTTAGGCAACCTATGCCACCATGTAAAAAATTCGTTGAGGAACCCTTGATCACCATCGTTATATGAAGCTAATTTGGAGGTCTTCTTCATCAAATCTTCGAAAGTACAGCTTGAAGGCTCAATAACCATAAATCCCGAGTTGAACAACACCTTTTCATTTGGAGAAGCTGATAATTGTGGATAAAAGAAGAACTTATCAATGTTCTTAAGGACCAAAAGGTCTGCATCAACAAATATAACCTTTTCATATTCAGTCAATTGCCAAACCCTAAGCTTGCTGTAGTTCCATTCGTTGTAAGACCCTTTTTTAGCAAATGGACTGCGAATAGGTTCGATTTGCCTTGTTTTCCATCCTGCTTTTTTAAGACCTTTGAGCGACTTAGGACTCAAGGAGGAGTCATGAAGGAGGACTAGATCATGCGTTGAGTTGCTTTGTAATATGCTCTGAGCCAAAGCAATTGCACCGCATACATAAGCTTCTGAGGAATGCAGGAGTGTTGCATAAGCAAATTTGGCAGACAGAGGTCCATTGCCAAATGTGTAACCTTCTTGACCTGCATATATTAAATAATCATCAGTCGAGTAGAAAGAAGGTTAGAGGCTTCGATCAAGTCTTGTTAAGGTTCTTATTACTTTTAGAGACAAAGAATAAGCAATGATATGTAATAATTGGGACACTAAATATATAAAGATATCTTCCAAAAGGGTATTATATTCTAAAGTGTAAATAAAGAGAGAGTGACAAAACGCGGAATGTGAGAGCAAACCAACTCGCACCTGGCTTAGCATATGGTGAAGCAATTTGACATGAACCTACAGGCATTAGCATCTGCTGTTTCAACCTCCTTAACTCAGGCTTATATACCCAGTAAGAGTCTGTACGAGTCACCAAATCTTCACATCTAAATATCTCTTCCATTGGTCCACAAGAACTGATGAACACAGCATACACCGTCCGATAAAAATCAGGACTGACCCACCCATTTGCCACCACAAGATTAGCCACCACAAGATTCACTTGCAACCTGTACACGTCCCTAATCCCCTTCTTCTTTGCTTCGCTGCCACAAGGAACCCTGGCAACGATAACATCCAGGTCAACCTCCGCCGTCGTTGGCATCGGAATATCCGGACATTTAGCTGGACCCCACTTTCCATCTTCCTCTATCCATTCTGGGAAGAAATCGTCCCACTTCAGATCCTTTGAAACGGTTTCAAAATCAATAGAAACCGTTTCTCCTAATCCATGCATGTTACTGTATGCTCGTTGTGTGTCATCATCCACATTAACCAAACCAATCTTCAGTTTCTTGCTGCCGATACCGGAAGCAACCAGGTCGTCAAACCATTTGTGGGCAGTGATCATTGAAAAAGGTTTGTGTTTACTGAACGGCACTGATGACTTCAAAGACAAAGATAGGACCATGAGGCTTAACGAGAGGAATAAGAGAGACGGGATAAAAAGCTTAAGCCTTGAAGAGTCCCGAGACCTGGGATACGCCATTCTTGCTCAGATCGTGTTCTTCATGTCAAGCCATTTATAATGCAACTGATGATTGACTAGAAGGATCTGGTACCGGGGAGTTTTGTGCATGGCTGCACGTTTGTATGTGGAGTTGGGTTACGATGTCTATGACGACCATCCATTATAGTAAGTGACGCTTATTGTTTATTCCAGGGCATCTACTTTCCATATTTAGGATTAAGTTAGGTGAGCATTTATAAAGTCGTGATGACAATCAAAATGGAGGCAGAGAATGATTTGGAAATTGTTTGGTTTTATGAAATATATATATGTCAGGTTGATAACGGATTGTGTACATGAACTAGAATAAGAATTTATAACATAGCTGAATTGGAAGTCATTAATCTCTTCTTTTCTAAAACTAATCTTCCTCCTCCTCTCTCTTTTATTTTCATGACGGCAGTTCCTTCTCTCTTTTATTTTCACGACGGCAGTTTGTCAAATGGTATATATTAAAAAATTAGGGATGGCAATGGCTCGCAAAATAATTATTTTAAAATTAAAAATATAGAATATTTTTTAATTGGATTCAAGTTTGGATTGCCCAAGTTTAATCTTATTGAAGATCCAATTTTATAAAGTAAAACGATATTATTTTGCTTAATATAATTGAATTTCGAGTCCATTTGAGTATGGGCTTGACCTATGGGTCAGTCTATTGAAACTAACTAAATTTAAACTCATAAGTTAAAAATTGTCACCCTTATGAAAATTTGATCTAATCCTTACAAGAAAAATGTCATTTAGCGACGGATATTACTGACAGAAACTCTAAACATTCCGTTGGCATGCTAGGTTAGCAACAGAATTTACCGACAGACTAAGGTGTCATAGAAATTGCTGTAGATAATAATTTTTGACGAATAACAAAATGTACGTCAGTAAATGTACGACGAATATTTTATGTAACTGTCGGTGAATATACCAACAGTTGTTTGTGCGGTTGATCATCGGTAAATTTCCGACAGTCAAAATTTGTCTGTCAACAAATTTATAGATAGTATTTGTTATTTCGTCAATAAGTTTATTACAACATTACCGATTGTTATGTTTGTTCTATCGGTACGTATATCAACGATGATTCTGCAGCAAATCTTGTCGGTAAAGTTAGCGACGAAATTGGTTTTTTTGCCTGTTACTTAATGCCAATATTACCGATGGTTTGTTGTTTTCTGTCAGTAAATAGAATTGATTTTACCGACGCACATTTGTTTTTCTGTTGATAAATTAACTAAATTATTTTAAAAATATCCTGTTATTAAATTTTTTTTATGATCTTATAGTTAATGCATACTTTAAAAATTTATGAATTGTCTATGCATAATATTTTGGTTGTTTATTCATTTAATTTGTTTAAACAGAAAGTTGATTAATAAGATAAAGTTAAAATTATCTTAATTGATAATAAAAACATTAAATTGTACATAATAAGTATTTGTAATTCAAATGAAATGACT
>JANTPM010000006.1:22214258-22225848 GCA_025434745.1 Erythroxylum divaricatum
TTCAGAAGCAGGAGAACATGAAAGGCATGGGTTCCATGACATGCTTCACAATTTCCAAACTTTGCTTGGAGGCTTCAGTCTTGGCGACTATTTCCCTTCAATAGGATTTGTTCAAAACTTAACAAGCATGAAATCGGAACTTCAGAGGACATTCAGACGATTTGACCAATTCTTCGATGAATTAATCAACGAACACCTCAATTCTGCAAAAAAAAAAGAAAAAAGAGGAGCACAAGGACATAAGAGATAAAGGACGCTTTGCTCAATAGAAGATGTTGTCATTGATGGCTACAATATTCCAGCTAAGACAAGAATTTACGTCAATGTCTGGGCTATAGGAAAGGACTCAAGAATATGGGAAATTTTGAATTAATTTAATTTCAAAAGTTAAAGTTGAAGTGCAAAAAAAGGAGAAGTTTAGTTAAATTAGAGGATTGATTTAAAATTTTCCAGTGAACTATCCAAACGAAATTATAACTAACAAAACCTTGTTTTCCTTGTGAAATAGTGTATATAATTATAAACCTTATTTAAAATTTTAATTTCATCATTTAATATTCTAATTTGATTAATTATTTTGAATTATACGTCCATGTTTCAATACTCTATTCCCATTTTGCCCCCAATGAGCCCGCTTTTCTACGCTTATGCAATTGCCCTCCTATATACGTCTACTTAGAAGGGAAAGGGAGGGTTTTGATTGACCGGTTAGGGTTTTGATTTGTGTATTCAAGTGGCTGATTTACATGGCGAAAGCTGCGAATCTCGGTGGTAAAAGCGGAGTACGTATCGTTGTTGCCGGAGACCGTGGCACTGGGAAATCGAGCTTGATAGTAACCGCCGCTGCTGACACTTTCCCGACGAATGTCCCGCCGGTGCTACCTCCTACCCGACTTCCCGAGAATTTCTATCCTGATCGCGTTCCTGTCACCATTATCGATACTCCCTCCAGGTATATATAAATACATGATCGAGCTTTTGAAGGAATTTTTAAGGGCAGCAACTGTTGTTAGTTGTTGTGGATTGCATCTTACTGAATGGTTTGATTCAGAAATTGTCTTTGCACTGGTATAAAATGGTTGATGGCAATTTTTTGTTTTACGCATTAAAGTAGTGTTGTAACAGATGGTATGGGTGTTTATCCTTGTGATTCAGAGTTGAGGATGCTGGTAGAGTAGCTGAAGAAGTGAAGCGAGCTGATGCGGTTGTTCTTACATATGCTTGTGACAGACCAGAGACTCTAGATCGTTTGAGCACCTTCTGGCTTCCAGAGCTTCGCCGTTTGGAGGTCTTTATGCTTTGGTTGTCTTTTTTAGAAGTTTTACCAGTTATTTTCTCCATTATTGGCAGCACATATCGGATGGGAGGGTTTTTTAACGGTTCAGATTATTTTATTGCTGCTAAATGCTAATTCTTTTTCTAGTTAGTTTCTACAACTAAAATAAAGAAATTGCTGGTGCACTTTTATTGAGAGAGATTAAGACATGTATGATTCTAACTGGTCATGAATCACAAGCAGGTGAAGGTGCCAGTTATAGTTGTGGGCTGTAAGCTGGATCTAAGAGATGAGAATGAACAGGTAAACTTGGAACAGGTGATGTCACCAATAATGCAACAGTTTCGAGAGATTGAAACTTGTATAGAGTGTTCAGCATTTAAACACATTCAGGTATAGTTGATTTCTTACTGTTTTTTTAAATATTATTTTAGACTCTAGCATTGCTTAAAAATAATCTGTGGACTGGGATTTTGGTAAAGTAGATCATAATATTCTGTTTTCAGGAATTTGGTGAAGTGGATCTTGACATTTTGTTTTTGAAGTGCTAAGTGATCTGTTTAAGAGATATGTTTTGCCATTGCATTCTCTGCGTTTCCTACTGACTTGTATTCTGCCTTCTCAACTAAACCCTTTATTTACCTTGTGTAATATAATTATTGAGCTTTGTGGGTTGACTTTCGTGTACATGCTTTATGGATTTATTTCTATGTAAATGATTAACTTTCATGATTGCAGTTCCTTTTTCCCTATAATTACTTGGCTGAGTGATTTGATTGGGACATTTGAGGTGATTTTTGTGGTTCACATATAATAACGTAATCCTTTAATTTGCTTTCGGTGTGCAGATCCCTGAGGTTTTTTATTATGCACAAAAGGCAGTACTTCACCCCACTGGTCCACTATTTGATCAAGAATCGCAAACTTTGAAGCCTAGGTGCGTAAGGGCCTTGAAGCGGATTTTTATTCTTTGTGATCAAGACAGGGATGGTGCCCTTAGTGATGCAGAATTAAATGAATTTCAGGTTGTATTTATCTTCTGAAAATGTTCTTGTGTGATTTCTTTTTTACTTTTTTTTTGGTTCTCATAAACATTTGTGGATAGGGAATTGATTTTTGGTTTCAGTTTATTTTTGTGCAATATTTATCTTTTAATTAACCAAGTTTTAACTGACTTAAGTTTGAGTGAAAATCTTAGAAAAATGATTTTGGGTTTATGCTATTGGCTCTATCAAGTACTTTGACATGGCGGTAGTTTTTGGTTGGACAACTGCCAAGAAAAGGATTACATGTCTCTCTTTTAGTTTTTTTGTTCATTTTATCATTATTCTGTTTACCAGGTGAAATGTTTTAATGCTCCACTACAACCTTCTGAAATAGTGGGTGTCAAGAGGGTAGTAGAAGAAAAGCTGCCTGGTGTAGCAACAACTGACAGAGGAGTAAATGAGTGTGGGCTTACATTGACAGGATTCCTTTTTCTTCATGCACTTTTCATAGAAAAAGGGCGCCTTGAGACAACATGGACTGTCTTAAGGAAATTTGGATACAACAATGACATCAAACTTGCTGATGAACTAATTCCAACATTCAAGCGTGCCCCTGATCAGGTAACTTTTTTGTTGATTGTTGATTGTTGATTTTGTCCTATAAAAAGTCTTGAATAATCTGTAAGTTGTTGAAATTTTGCATATGTTTTTGTGCCTGAAATGGACAATTCCTTTCTCATTTTACCTTGTTCTTGGCCATGTCATGTTTGTGGATTTATTAGAATTCTTATTTATTTGGGAATAATTTGAGTACTGCTGATGAGTTCATGACTATGGATATTAGCGTAATGATCTTTTATTTCATGCAGTTGAGGTTGTTAGGGGATAATAAAGTGAAAACATTGACATTTGTTGCAGATAGCATTGACATATCTGGTTTATGAATGGATGCTTGGGCCAGAAAACTGGCCCGTAGTCATGTTAGATACAGATTCGATGGAGGGAAAGTGCTTGTACTAGTTATTTTTTTCTCTGTGTTGTACTTGTTGTTGAGCTCATTGCTGGCAAGGGATTGTATCTAAGAAAGTCATTTGTATATATAATCAAATTTACTGATCGTGAACAAAAAGGGAGTTGGATGACTGAGGTTTCTGGGACCCATAGCTAAATTTCCTTTTAAGTTCCATTGTGAAGACTTTGTCTGGGAGTGACAAACATTGGTTGAACTTGCAAGACTTTTCCTTCAACTCCAGATTTGATTTGGACCAGTCTTGAAATAGCCTAGCTTTGGCTTGACCTGGTATACCATCCTACTTGTTTCATAAGTGGAGGAGATCTTTCCTACTTTCTTTTCGCTCTCCAAAAATTTAATCATCTCATCCTGCAAGACTTTACTCCTATTTGTGCTTATTCGTCCTGTGGCTTTCAGCTACTTTTAAACTTTCTAACATTTGTTTTCATTTATACAGAGTACAGAGCTGGCAAATGAAGCTGTAGAGTTCTTACAAGCGACCTATGAATTGTATGATAGTGATTATGTACGTTTCTATCTGTATTATGATGGATGGTCATTTAGCAATTCTTTTTCCTGTTCTGATTTAGATTGAGTGGGCAAGGTTATCCTATGAACTGTTGTCCTGATTCCTAATTTGGTTGTTCTTGAAATATGAATCTTTCCCAAATGGATTTTTTTTGGCAGGATAATAACCTTCGACCGGCAGAACTTGAGGATGTGTTTTCGACTGCACCAGAGAGGTATTCAAGTTTCCTACATGTACTGGACTTGAAGATGTTTAGCAGTAATCATTTAGTGGGCACTGATGTCTCTCTCTTCAAGATAGATTCTCTATGTTTAGTCTGATGGATTATCATGTTTTCCCTAATCTTTATTCAATTGCCAGGATTGAGTTTTGCTGTAATCTTGTTTCTGGATATTATGACATTCATAGTCTATTTATTTCTATCGAGATAGTCATATTTTATTTATTTATTTCTTATCTTGACGTCCATAGTTTATTGTCTATTTCAATCTTGACATTCAGTTTATTTAGCTATTTCAATATGTCCAGGCATCCAATGAATTTGACATGCATGTGCTTGTTCTATTCTTGACAGATATAAACTTTTCTGTCTTTTAAATATTCCTCCTGTGTTTTGTTTTGACACTAATGTAATTTCAGTCCTTGGGATGAAGCCACATATAAGGATGCTGCAGAGAAAACTGCACTGGGAGGGCTATCTATGAATGCATTTTTGGCTGAGGTACTAATTTTACCTTCTTCTGAATAACATTTCCCCGAAGAAGCAAGCCCTGCAGTGCTTATCACTACTTTTCTTGTTGTACTCTTTGGTAATGTATAATTTGCATCGTGTGGATCTTTTTGCTAAGAGTGTGAAGTATTACGGTTTAACTGTGTCATACAAACCTGCTCTTTCTTTCACATAGGCAGCATCATCACATCTTGCATTTCTTTGGGCGATGGATAGGGAGAATTAACTGATGATTTTACTTTGAAGGTTCATATGATTAGCAATATTTAAATGGTAATGATACTTATATTAAAAGCAATTTTTTGCGTGCTGTGTGTTTCAGTGGGCACTTATGACACTTCTTGATCCATCTCGTGCTGTGGAAAATCTAATTTACCTTAATTATCCTGGAGATCCAGCTACTGCTGTCCGTGTAATGAGGAAAAGATGTTTAGATCGCAAGAAGCAGCAGTCAGAAAGAAATGTTTTCCAATGCTTTGTCTTTGGACCTAAACATGCTGGAAAATCTGCTTTGCTGAATTCTTTTCTTGGAAGGTTCATCCTCAGCTAATTATGTTCACCCTTGACAAATCCTTTTATTCATGGATTTTTCTTTTCTTATCTAAGCTAATGAAACTTTGATGATGATGTTTGTTGAATGTAGACCATATTCTGACAGTCACACATCATCTGCTGAGGAGTCCTATGCTACAAATGTTGTTGATCTACCTGGCGTAAGTTGAATGTTCTTGTGCTTTGAAAATTCTTGTAAAACCATAGAATATGTTCAATCTCTCAATGTGAAAAAGACAAGGAAAACTTTCAAAAGTTCTTTTCTTCCTTTGAAGTTTAATGTTTTTATATACCTTTGTTGTCCTATGTTTTTTCTTCTTTAGTCTTATGATTAGGAGTTTGGTCCTTTAGTATATAGGTTTACCAACTTTCCTGTTTTGTGGGTTTCTTTCAAATATCTTCTGATGGTTGAAATCATTTTCTTTTCGTTACTGTGAACCTGAATATCCAGCATTTCTTATATAGGGAATTAAAAAGACCCTTGTGTTAAAGGAAATTCCTGAAGGTGGAATTAAGAAACTTCTATCGAGTAAAGAATCTTTGGCACCTTGTGATATAGCAGTATTTGTTTATGACAGGTATATACTAGCCATTGCTGAATTTGACTATTAAATTGGTAGATTGTCTTAGAATTTGATCAATTATCTCATGCGAAATCTTGTACGTAATTAAAGTTTTTTGTTAATAATTATATTTGTTTTTGAAAGCCACACTTATTGTTGTAGGGACTGTTATATACCCTCTTGAAGACCAAAATAAAGAAAGCTTGAGTTAATGTTTTAGTTGTTGTTGCAGCTCTGATGAGCCCTCGTGGAAAAGGACAACCGACTTGCTTGTCGAAGTTGCAGGCCATGCTGAGGACACAGGTTATGAGGTGCCTTGCTTAGTTGTAGCAGCCAAAGATGATTTAAATTCATTTCCTATGGCAATACAAGAATCGACCAGGGTACTTTTCTTGCTTTGCAAAAATATAATTTGATGTACTGTAGGGGAATGAAGTGTGAATGCTCTTAAGAGCTGGGATAGGGTTTTATTTGCAATTTTGACTTTAGATGTCTTGCTTTGTTGAATGCTTAGTAGTAACATTCTGTTATCAAATGAAAAAAATTTGCTCCTTTGTGTTCTGACATTTTGTCTAAATTGGTTTATCGATGGCATTAGGTGGTTTGATTATGCAGATATGCTAATATCAGTGAAGCAACTATTTGCTGTTTTCAAGGAGTTCTTTAAAATTTTAATTTGAGTTTTTGTGGTTTGAAAATTTGTAAAATGCCATTTTTCAATATTTTTTTTTGAATGCAAAATTTTCCTTATAATATTATAAGTAAATGTAAATTTTAACTATTTGCAAACTCTGTTCATGATTACAAGTTTATACAAAAAGAACCTCATTGACTAAATTCAAACCACATTAGGCTTTGTGAGAAATGGTTATACCATGGGGACCTTAATGTGATCCATCATTTGCTCTTTCATCTATGCAAGGATAAATTTTGGTTAGTTAGCAAAATGGATGTTTTGATGTTAATAGCATTGGATGTGAGTTGAATTAATCCATGTTGGTACCATTTTATACCTTTACTGTCGTACATGATTTTATAATGTCCATAATGGCATTAGTATATGGTTATTTGTCTCAGTTCAGAATCGGAGTGGCGTTCCTCGTCGATTCTGAAACGGCTTGTGGAAGACGTGTTATTACTTTTTCTTATAACTGTTTTTTTGTTATATATTGCTGCTGTTGAGGAACTGAAAGGACATCAAACTTATTTCCCATACCCTCAACATTTGGTAGGTTACCCAAGACATGGGAATAGAGGCACCTATTCCTATCAGTTCAAAAATGGGTGATACCAATAATGTGTTCCGTAGAATTGTTAATGCAGCAGAGCATCCACACATGAGCATTCCTGAAACTGAAGCAGGGAAAAGTCGCAAACAATATCATCGTCTCATTAACCGCTCACTGATGTTTGTTTCAGGTATGCTAATACTATAAGCTCATCTTTTAACTTGGTTTATTGTGTATTTCTTAGAAGTATTGCTTTATTGGTATTTATGCTGCTGTTTTCCGAAGCATGATTCACTTTTGTCATTTTCTGAATCTTTTCTACCATGTACTTCTTGCACTAACTGTGTACAATTTGGCTCGAGTGCTGTAGTTGGAGCTGCAGTAGCCATTGTTGGGTTGGCAGCTTATCGTGTCTATGCTACAAGGAAGAGTTCTTCTAGCTGAATCTTAAACTTACAGTTGCAATTAGACGCAAGTGGCATGCAAGATCATCCATTAAATGGTAAGAAGGTGTTTGCTCGAGATATGTTACCTGCAGAACAGAAAATTAATGTATTCATTGTACTTCAGTTCCATGGTCCAACTATAGGAATTTGCAAGTTGCAATGGAAGAGATATTTAGTCATTGGATGTAAGCAGATGTATTATGAGACAAGTTATTGTGCAGGTGTTGTGCAATAATAAAATTTTGTCACATATCCTCTTTGGCTTGGAAATCTTTTGACTGGTAAATTATTGAGCATATCTATATCACAAGTTTATAAGGAAAAAAAGGAGTAAAAAGTTCTACCCTCTGCAGTCATTCTCTTTTCTGTTTTCTTCTCATTGATTCTGTATAATGCTGTTGGTGCTTGGGACTACTAAGCTAGTGATTGCGGCATGTTGAGGATTATATCTGTTATATGTAAAATTTCAACCTTTGCTTGCATCAAGCAGTGGTGTTTTAACTGACACAGGCTGGTTAGTATCTTGTGGGGTAAGACAGATGTAATATTTTATAGAATATTAGGAGTTGCCAAGAACAAATTTGAGAGATTTAAAATAGCCCATTTTCGTACAGGACTATTTTTGACTGAAGGTTAGATCAGTCTAGGTTATAGTACTGCCTATCAATCAGTTATTGCTGTCCTGGACCAAAAAGTGTGGAAGCATATCAGAGCAGAGAGTCATCTTATCCCGAAACCATATTACATGGCTTTGAAGCTATAACCTGCAATGGTGGATGAATGTCGAATGTCATCCTTTTTAGGCTACCCTTGTTTTTGACGACGGGAATGGATGGGTACATCGATCAGGTTCTGGCCTCCTCCTCGTTCTAGTTTCCAGCAGTAGTTCCTGAAAACCGGGACTGATACGTGGAGTCGAAAGTCTGAACTGAACAAGAACTTCATTTCCATTCTATTCATTTCTGCAATGCTTACCCCCCCAATTTTGGCATAGTAAGCATTGTTGTGGCACCTGCAAATCACATGGTAAATCAAAAAGTTGAAAGACACCTGCACTTTTTAGAGTCGGAGAACTAGGGAGAGAACTTTCGCTTCGATGACTATCGATAAATCTCAAGATAATTGTGGGGTTATATGATTATTACCAAAAGAACTTTTTGTCAAAACTTATTAATATATAGCATTGCCTAGTTAATTATTGAGAACTTCAAATTTATATTGACACTATTGCGTGTTGTAACGTGTCTATTATACTATGTATTCATTTTTAATAAATATATAATAGAAATATTTTATAAAAAAGACAAAAATCCAAAATAGTTTTTACTTTCAGTATTAATGAAATTGTAAGAGAGTTAGTAAGCCACTCAGATCATGGTGAAAAGCTTGGTGGTTGCGAGAAGTGCACATACTCATCATCCAGGAATTTGGCAGCTAACATGATGCTTGTAATGAGTATCCTGTGGGCGTTGAGGGAAGTAAGATATGTTCCTGTTCTTGCCACGAACCTATCCATGTAAATGTACCCGACTACGAAGCAAGATGTACTGCATCTTCCATACTTGAATATCCTCTCAACGTAGCTTCTGATGCTCAAACTCGGTGGCTTCGATCCATGGAAGATGGTTATCACATCCTTTACTTTTGAGAACATGGTCTCGTTCTTTTGTATCCATTTCTCCAGTATTGATGAAAGCAGATGTATCACCGGAGGAAGGGTCGTTGTTCCTGATGATGGCCCTCTGTTGTGATGCTCCTCCATTAGCCCAAGTCTTGAGATTGTTTCTGAATCAATACCGGCCATATGTCCCAGTAGTTCTTATAAATGAATCAAGGGAAGGGTTTTCGATCGACTGTCTCTCGAGATTGTTTCTGAATCAATACCGGCCATATGTCCCAGTAGTTCTTATAAATGAATCAGGGGAAGGGTTTTCGATCGACTGTCTCTCAACCGGCCAATTATACGTTCTAAGATAATTTGGATGGAAACTATGGCGTAGGATTTGTTCTTTTCCTTGAGGAAAAGTTATATATCTTGGAAGTTGGAACTAACGTATATACCTCTGTGACATCAGAAATTAAAGAAGAAATTCTGTTCCCAGTGGACCAAGTGGGACAATTATGCAAAGCCCTTTACGTTGCACCGCCAAAAGGAGATGCCCTTCATAGACTGATTGTCATCAGCATCAAGGAATGCTTTTAATGTTTATTTAACTAGAGCTAGAGCTAGAGCTACTCGGAAGGAAGGAAGGGTGCATGCCACTTTAGCAACATATGTTACTCTCTCTTTGTTGGTGCAACTTTTTGGCTTAGGGATAACTATTTAGTCATTAATACTTTGATCTAATATTATTTTTCTCGTTACAAACCACTTTGATTGCAACCAAATGAAAAATTGTTTTTATTAATTTACAAGAGACGATTAGTAATGGAAAAAAATTTCAACATCTAATTTTTATAAATAAAGTTGGAATTTTTAAATTTATCCATAAACAAATCACAACCATATTCTCTTTTTTTTTTCGAGTATTCGTGCCACCTACTCTAGCCTTTTGTATTCTTTATTTCTGTGCCATAAGCTACTTTGGAACACTTTTCTTCTCGTACCAAACCCTCTGCCGATAGTGAGATACTTATCAAATGCTCAAAGAGGGACACATTTTAACCAAGGCACAGGTGAGTTAGTAAGGGGCTTTCTTGGTTTAAATGAGGTCACGGGTTCGAATTTTCATCGTGTATGCAACTATTTAAAACTTGGGATCAGAGCTTTACCTCCCATAAGAGACCTACCCAGCTCGAGCGAAAATTAGTCTAGGTGTGGATGTCTTAAAAGTGCTTTCCATAATTGGGACCCGCCTAAGATACCTCGTGAGTGACCAAAAAAAAAGAGAAACATTTCACCTGATCATGTGTACTGAGTTTTAGAACCATTGTTAAAAATAATAAAGAAAAAATATTTCAGCTAGTGATGTGTACCGAGCTTTGGAACCACTTTTATAAATAGAAGAAAAATATTTCCCCTGCTAAGCTTGATCAACTAATTTTTAGTCAGTCAATATTGTAATAACTACAAATACACGGTATGGCTATAGCTAATATCAACAAGTACAAGTCAATCCTATGAAGACGATGAATACTAATAATTACTCTTTCTTTATTATCTAACATAAGGATTGATTTTATATTTTTAATTAAAAGGAACTAAAACTAAACAAGTGGAAAAAAAAGTAGCACAATTGAACAGAGAATTCAAGAACATTAGGAAATTATCGATATCGAGTAATTAGTATCTAGGTTTTGAAACTTCCTAAATCCTTAATAGATTGACCTTTTATTATGAAATTGTTTGATGATTTATTGGATTGTGAAGACTCTTACGATATGCTAGTAGTTGACCTTAAGTCTACTAACAACTAATTCTAAGATTTTTAATCAAATTACTCAGGTTAAATCTTAAAGGATTTGTTACCGTTTTATGAATCCCTCTACTAGGTTTGAACATAATCTTGCAATCAACTCTTTTCAATTACCATGGATCTGTAGAAACCTAAGATTTCTCAATCGCTTTGTAAGAAATCAAATTATGATCAAATATTTCAGAACATTAGAATACAAATAAAACAATTAATTAGATAGAAACAAATCATTCAATCAATTGCATTAATATAAAAATCAATACATGTTAAGGTATCAAAATAGGGTTCATCTAAACTAAATACTAACTGGACATTTAGTCACACATAATCAAACATGAAATCAAACATACATTGAAAGAAAACAAATAGAAAACATCAGGTTCATAATTCTAAATATCCCTGATTGTAGCGCCCTCTTATCACAGGGTACACACCGGAACACTCGGAGGTCATTCCGATACATATCCTACGTTAAGGGTGAGCTACGTTCGAGCACTACATTCACTTCATATGGCATCATATCAATATTCACTTATAAGAAATCATAAGAAAATCATAATATAGTTTTTTGTTTAAACCACTCTTTCCTCATTTCCTTTCACAAAATCGATGATTACATTGTATCTTTCACGTTTTCCTTATTTACACATCAAAAACCTGATACAAAAGTCCTACATAAAAGAGGAAGTGTATCAAATCTATCTAAGCTATCCAAGATGTTGGGACCCGATCCGGGAACCGGATTCCAATCGGAAAAGCGGAAAGCGAAGGAAACGGAAATCGAAAGAACGAAACATAAGGCGAAATCAAATCGAATACGTATGGAATCAAACCAAATAAATGAAGTAATT
>JANTPM010000006.1:22254878-22271723 GCA_025434745.1 Erythroxylum divaricatum
ATTCTCAGGAACCACGTTTTAGATGTATGATGATCTTAAGTTTATTGTAGTTGGGTTCCGAAATCGGGATCGGGTTCCGATAAGATGCATCACTATACATAACATATTCCTTACCAGAAGTAGGTTGAACCAACATAGGTGCTTCGGTAAGCATTCTTTTTAATTGATCAAAACTAGTTTGAGAACTAGCAGACCATTTATACTTCACTCCTTTCTATAGCAATTTAGTCAAAGAGGATGCTATCACCGAGAACCCCTTCACAAACTGGTGATAGTAACCAACCAAACTCAAATTACTTCTTACTTCGGTCACATTCCTTGGCGGCTTCTAGTTAATAATTGCTTCAATATTACTAGGATCAACCCTAATCCCTTGAGAAGAGGCAACATGTCTTAGAAAAGATACTTCCTGAAGTCAGAAATCACACTTGCTCAACTTGACATACAATTGTTTTTCTTACAGGGTTTGTAACATAATCCGTCATGTTCATTTTTGAAATAGACTAGGATATCATCTATGAATACCACAACAAACTGGTCTACATATGGCCTAAACACTTAATTCATCAAATCCATGGATGTAACTAGAGCATTACTTAGCCCAGATGGCATCGCTAAAAATTCATAATGTCCATAACAGGTCCTGAATGTAATTTTCGGAACATCCACATTCTTTACCAGCAATTGATAGTACCCTAATCGCAGATTTATCTTGGAAAATATTCCTACACTTTTTAATTAATTAAACAGATTTTTTATCCTTGGCAACGGATACTTATTCTTCACTATGACTCTGTTCAATTGCCTATAATCAATACATATCTGAAGAGTACCATCTTTCTTCTTAACAAACATATGTAGTGCTCCCTAAGGTGAGACACTGGGTCGAATGAATCCCTTATCTAAAAGCTTTTGCAACTGCACTTTCAATGCCTTCAATTCAGTGGGAGCCATCCTATATGGTGCTGTAGATATAGGAGCAGTGCTAGACATAACTTCAATGGACAACTCCACTTCCCTTTTAGGAGGGAGTCTAGGTAGCTCTTCAAGAAACACATCTGAAAATTCACTTATTACTGGAATATCTTGAAATTTACGACCCTCCTTCTTAGAATCAAACATAAAAGGTAGATAAGCTTCACATCCCTTCCTAAGGAGCTTCCGATCTTGTATAGCATATGCCACTTTAGCTCGAGAACCAGTGCGGATGTCATGTAATACTATTTCAGGCTTCCTAAGCATAACTATCTTAGCACTACAATCAACCACCGCCTGATGCTTGGACAACCAATCTATACCTAAAATCAAATCAAATTCATGAAAAGGCAATCTAATTAGATATGCTATATATTCACATCCTTGGATCATAACAGGACAATTTCTATAGACCTAATTAACCAACACACTACTACCCAAAGGACTAGTCATATGAATGTCGTAGTCCAACTGATCTACATACATCTCTTTATCAAGAATTTTTTAAACACAGATATAAGAATGAGTAAATCCAGGATCAATCAAAGCGTGCATTTTAGAGTTAAAAAGAGAAACAATACCAACAATGACTTTAAGTGCGTCCTGATCCTCGCAAGTTTTCAAAGCATAAGCTCTAGTTGGAGAAGAAGGTATGGCAGGTCAATCAATAGTTTCTGAATGAGTACTTGGATTAGGTGTAATCTAATAAGATCCTCCACGACCTCGACCTCATCCTCTGTTTCCAGCAGGTGCATGGAAGGCCTCCCTTTGCTGAGCCCTTTCTCCCTTCACCATCTCTTGCTTCTTGATATGTATTTAATTGTTGATATATTTAATCATTTAAACTTAGCGATTAATGATATGAAAATGTTTAAGATACTCCCTTTAATTCATATAGATTTTTAGGTACAATTTAGAAGTAAAGAAATTAAAGGGAGTCGAAAGTCCAACATTTAGGTCGTTTTTCTTGAGATTAATTCTCACTTGTTTTCTTGGAACAATAAGAAAAAAAAAGACAAGAAGAAGAAAAGAAAAATGAAAACACAAAATGCAATTAATCTAAGATGCAATAGGTGCAACGTGCATGCGGAAGAAATAAATGGACCAAAACACATACACAATATGAAGAAAACCCAGCAGCATAAAGAGAAGGGGAAACGACGATGTAGTGGAGAAAAAAACACAATCTATGTTTCATGCAGACCACCTGTGGAAACGCAAACCACGTCTGTGTTTCATGCATACCACCTGCAAAAACGCAGACGTTTTCTATTAGTTGGCTGAAGGTTTTGGGTGTATAGTAGTTTGGGCTAGAAACGAGGAATTGTCCCATCAATAAAACAATAAGGGTGTGTGAAGAGAGGGGGTTTCGGCTTGGTGGCTGAGAGAAATGAAGAACTGCGGCTAGGCCTAAGAGAAAAGTGAGTGAATAGTAGGGTAGACCAAAACCCCCTAAGTTTATTTGTCATATCGATGAACAGTAGATAGGAA
This sequence comes from Erythroxylum divaricatum, assembly GCA_025434745.1. Taxonomy (NCBI): domain Eukaryota; kingdom Viridiplantae; phylum Streptophyta; class Magnoliopsida; order Malpighiales; family Erythroxylaceae; genus Erythroxylum; species Erythroxylum divaricatum. The sequence goes on from JANTPM010000006.1 coordinate 22,257,345, forward strand.
TAAGAAGCTTTGGCAATGAAGGAAAAATGAGGGAGCTTCGGTAGGGTTACTAACATAGGGGTTAAAGCATTTTCTACTAAGAGATTCATGAAGGACTAGATATCCCGACGTCAGTTCGAAGACGACATCAACACCAATGACCCGAGTTAAGTATCTTTTATTGTTTTGTTATTTCGTTCTCTCATTAAAAATTGATTGTATTATCCTATTTTAATTGATTTGCGTATGGATAATCAAATTTTTGTTATTGCTCTGTTATTTGTGTATAAAAACATTGGGTATTGTGAAAAGACGATTTTAATGCGTTCATTGAATCATTTAATTACAAACTCATTGCTAGAATTTCAATATAATCCGTAATTGTTATGTTAAAATTCATGTGTAGTGACTAATGATTCGTAATCATTAGAGATAACATGATCTAAGTTAAATGACGCATCGTATGTGGTTGTTGCCTTGATTAATCGATTTTTCTAATTCGTAATGCTACTACCCAATTAAATATAGAGGTCAGATTCTAAGTTATTCGGTGGTTAGGTTTAATTAACGATCGTATCTTGATTAAATAAAAGTTAAGGAAAAACTCGAGTTAATTGTTAACCCATGATTAATAATTGATAGGCGAGGTTAGAAAACAACAAATCAATGAAATATGCTTAATTAGGGTGCAGGCCGAGATTAAATCAAAGAATCGTGTTCCTACCGAATTTTTCACTTTAATCATTTTTTGCATGTTTTCTTTAATTTATATTTATTAGTCTAGTTTCATTTTATTTTCTTGTTTTAAAAAATTCAAACATCGGTTAATTTCATTTCAACAACTTTACATACACTCTCTGCGAGATTGACCTAGAGTCACCACTGCTATAGTAGTCTAGTTATTTTATTTTGACTAGTGTTACGACGTGCGATCAATTTTGACACCATTGTCAAGGAATACGGTATTTTAATTTTTGTTTGTTATTTAATTGGTGTTTTTATATATTTGTTTGTAATTAATTTCTTTTCTATTATTTTGTAATCTTTTCATTTTTGTATTTCGTGTTTGAAAAAAAATTTATATATAGACGAAAATAATTTCTTTTATAACTCATATTCTCAATCCTATAACAATGTATGGACTGCTCAACCTAACATTTGTTATAGATGAGATAATCATCAAAATTACTTTCATGATAGTTTACAGGATACACAACAATTCCCATGTAAACTAGAAGCTTCTTGTCAAAACTGAGGTATATCTCTAGAAGAAATAATTAATATTATAACTATTAACAATCTTCAAATTCAACAAGATATGCAACAGTTTCAATAGAATATGCAACAGCTATTTCAGCAAGGTATATAGCAAATCCGACAGAACGCTCTACAATTCCAACAAAATGCATTGTCTCGATAGGAAGATATCAATCATCTGAAACTGCAAAGCGAAAAGGAGCAGTCGTATCAACCTGAGATGTACCCAATGAACGTTTGCATGAAAACTTTATAAAGTGATGAAGAGCTTGAAAATTTTGACATCAATCCTTAACAAATTGCTTGTATAGAAGAAGTTGAGAAAAAGCTCGAAGCCGAAAAAGACACCTTTTAACTCAAGGTAAATATTGAGTCTGATTCTTATTATTTAACTTAAAAAAAATTAATCTCGAATACTGACACCGAAAGGTACAATGAAAAGATGAAAATCAAATAAATAAATTTAAGCAAACATGCAGATCAAAAAGGAGCAGTCAGTAAATCTCATGCTACCTCTTGTTTTGAACCCGAAAGGGCACAAGGGTGCCCCATCTATATATTAGTCAAGCCACCAGATCGGTAAATTTCCCTCATTAATTGGTGTTACCGTCAACAGTGTATGTTTGTGAATGGTTGAAACCAAATTGAAAGGTAATACATCTTGCAGAATTTCTATACTAAAATTCACAAAGTCAAATTTCAAGGGTATATAATAACATTGCGACTATTCAGCAATTTCTCCCTCTTCTAATTCCTCCATTTGGAAGTTTGCTCCAAAAGTTGAATCTTTCTGTTCTTCCACTCCCACTACCTTGGAAAATTCACCTTCAAAATCACACAAGTCATTAGGATTCATTTCAGCAATGAGATTTGAATATGCATCTAGCAAGTCTTGATCGATGTCAAACACCATATCCTCTAAATTGCCTAATTCCATATCCCAGGAGCTGGGATGTGAACCGTTCCCTGCTGGAACCCTTGCAAACAATGAGCCACTAGATGACTCATTCAATTCGCCACTAGATGACTCATTCAATGCTCTCTCTGACATTTCATGGGAATTGAGTTGATGCCGAGGACCCAAATTTGCATTGTTTATGAAATCATAAACCTGAGGATCTGATGATTCCCCATCGTTTATTTCCTCCTCTACAAATGCAACACCTCTGGGGCTAGGATGGTCATTCCTGACACAATTCTTGGCTTCCATTGTACAGGTTATAAGATGTGCCTCATTTACAATTTCAAACTCACACCTATGCGAAGGAAGGAAAACATGTACAACAGGGTATTCCAGGATAACAATGTTTGCCAATTGTTGCCTTAATGGTGTCCTTATGTCCAACTTGTAGAATGGTGACCTGGATCCCTGAAATAATCCAAAACCATAGCAACGTTTTCAGTACACTAATAATTTCAACTTGATGAGGGCATTGCATCCATTTGGATAGCTTGGGCACTACGGCACTTCACAGCAACATAAAATTTTTATAAAAAATGGAAAACTCAAATAAGCACTAGGATAATATGCTCAGGAAAAGGTTTGAAGATACTATGGTCATGTAAAACAAAGACATCATAGTAAATGAGACTATAGCAGTTGGACCATCAATCAATGCTTTATACTTAACCCCCTTATCCAAGAATTGCAGCTTTATTGAATGTTAAACAGTTAGTGAAATGCAACCCAAAGCCTAAATTATGAGAGCTAACAAACTGCGTTGTGGCATCCAAGTGTACGAGAGTCTAACAGTAGTTATCAAGTAACAGTTTACTACTTAATGTGTTACCCAAGAACAGCAGCTTCATTGAGAAGTTGAGTCCATGAAAAGAAAGTCATATCAACTCGTTTATCGTCATTATATGATATTTTGGAACGAACAATCTACCAATGTGATGGAGGACCTGGATGTTTAACCTCATTCAACCTGATAACATGTTCATATTGGGTCTTGCAAAATTACAAGTTGGAGTGCAATGGATTTACATGGCTCGTGAAGAAAAAATGATGCATGCATCACCCTCTAGCAATATCAACCAAGTTTGGAGCCTGTATCAATCTTAGAATAAGCTAGTATAGTTGGTTCAATGCACTGGTGTCAGGAATTCAGAAAGAATTAATACCTTGGGATATTTGCGTATAAAATATTTAAGAGAATCCGGTTGCTCCAGAGAAAATTGTCTTATAGGATGATTCCGTGGTAGAGGATTCAGATGCCTCTCCATCACTGAATAAAGGATGGTGTCTTCGTGTATTCTGCAAAGATAACGAAATCCATAAGGATTAACAATCGCAATCTAAAACTAAAAGTAATAAGGTTTTGGTGACAAACAAAAATTTGAAATAACAAGGGAGCAATTTTGTAGGTAAATATAACATACCCGTGATCAAGCAGAACAACAACGTCGGTGGTAGAGTGAAAGCGCCACTCAATTGTCCAAGAGATAAATTTCTTCCTTTGGTCGTAACGAGACTGATTGATCTCTCTCTTGGACATGCCAGGAGGGAGAAGAAGGAGCTTAGTTCTACGAGCCGAAGCAGCTCCCTTAAGGATGCGAAGGTAATTAGGTAGCTTGGGGTAAGGAAAAGCACGTAATCGACCTCTCAACCTCCGAGCGGATTCAGTGACTCGCTTAGTCTCCTCCAGCAGATTATAATCTACATAACCAACAAACAAATACTTTAATACATACTCAAATGTATGTTATGTAACATTTAAGTAGTAAAAACAATTATCGTTTACCAGATAAGAGGATACGATCATTGAATTGTGAAAGAGGGACAAAAGGGGTGCCGGTTCGATTGCTTCCAGAGCAGCCAGTGCGGAGCTTGTGAGCTTTGACACAAGCGAGGCTGCAGGAGCGGAGAGAGCAGCCTGGGCATTTGTATTTTGATGGGTTTTCTTTGCACTCTTCACATTTATTCTTGCACTTATCGTCATCTTCTCCCAACTTCATTTTTCTTGCAACAATTCCTTCGGCGGAACAGAAACCAGCAGATGATTATTGTTGTGTTTCAACTCCGAAGACCAAACCCTACTAAGCCTTAGACAATTGAGCTCCAGTCCGAACCCGACTCAATTTGTTTTTAATGAAAAATAGAAAAAGATGTTTCTCGCCTAAGTCCAGCCCAAGGATCGAACCAAATCCAATAACTTTAAAGACCTTGACATCTCCCACCTTGAAACACGTGTCAGTTGTTTAAAATTTGAGATCAGAGGTTTAAGCTGTTCTCGTATATAAAGCTGTTTAAAATTTGAGATCAGAGGTTGATCTCCGATAAAGGACCTACCTAATACGAATAAGGATTAATTTAAGTGTAAATAGTTTAAATGTGCTTTCTTATAATTGAGATCCTCCTAAAATATTAATCATTTTTATTTGTTGAAAACTTGGAGCTTGAAAAGCCACGTGTTAAATGCCAATACTAAACTGAGTTACGACACCGTGGAAAGCATCTCTATTGTCTTGTCAAGTTCCAGCTTTTTGTCCAAACCCTTATAATTGAGAAATGTGACAGGGGGAGAGTTGACGGTTAGTTCGGACCTTTTGGTTCAAGTTAAAATTAATCGAATAGTTGGGTTGAATTTGAACTCATTTGAGAGCTTGAACAAATGTCAGTACAAGTGTGATCCGATACCAAGACGATAATGATTACACCCAACGTGGCGAGTACAAGTGTGAGCTGGTTCTTTTTGAGTTACGAGGCCAAGCATGCAAAGAACGTTTCAGGTAGATTACTGATTTACAGCTTAACACCAACAACAATTGTAAGTAGTAACGTCAGCCATGTCTTGTAATGCCTTCCCTACTTACAGACACACAGAGACGACAAATACTTGTATTTTCTCTCATTTACTCATTGTTGCTTCTCCTCTTCTCTGCTGTTCTTTCTCTGGGGCATTTTATCAGTCACTTAAGGAGCAAAATTGGGTGACTGTTCGAATAGAGAAGAATGAGTTTCAGGGACGATGATGACGGGAGAGGGGACCAACGGAAGCCGTTTCTTCACACTGGGAGTTGGTATCGTATGGGGTCGAGACAATCAAGCATGATGGGGTCTTCTCAGGCCATTCGGGATAGCTCCATATCTGTCCTGGCTTGTGTGCTGATTGTTGCTCTTGGTCCTATCCAATTCGGCTTCACTGTGAGGGACTTTCTCAATCTCCCATCTGCTAATTACCGTAATGAGTTTATGCTAATTACCATGTGAAGAATGAACTGAAGCTAAAGATTTATGCTGTTTTCCGATTAGCTACAAACATGGTAACGTATGGGAAAGGAAAAAACTTGGTAAAGAAACATCAAGATTAGTAAAAGCTTGGTAAAGAAGTTCTTGAAATATCAAGATTGCTAAAAGCTTGATAACGAAGTTCTTGATATATCAAGTTTTAATTTTCTTTAATTGTAGTCGGGCTATTCTTCTCCAACTCAAGCTGCCATCACCAAGGACCTTGGACTTACGGTCTCAGAGGTGTGAATATACGATTTTGCTTTAAATTTTATATTGGGCTTATTCATCGTGCGTTCTAACTCTGTTCTTCAATTTATTTTTGGGGTAGTATTCGATATTTGGCTCTCTATCGAATGTGGGTGCTATGGTTGGTGCTATAGCTAGTGGTCAAATTGCGGAGTATGTTGGAAGAAAAGGGGTAGGATTAATGATTTGCTTTATCACTAAACACAAGAATTATATACCTAGATATTTTGCTTAATTTAGGTTGTTTAAATAATGAGTCCCGTCTTTTTTGTTTCAAATGCAGTCTCTAATGATCGCTTCCATTCCAAATGTCATCGGGTGGCTTGCGATATCATTTGCCAAAGTGAGTTTAATTACGTTGCTTCACTGAAACTTCTAGCATGAACATATTCAATTGTTTCTGAAGGTAAGCTGTTCTGTGTAGGATTCTTCGTTTTTATACATGGGACGGTTGTTAGAAGGTTTTGGTGTGGGAATTATCTCATATACGGTAAGGTTTTCCGACCGAATTTGGTTGTTGAAACCTAAAAATTAATTAGGACTTCAACTGTTTTATCTTTTGCAGGTGCCTGTTTACATAGCAGAGATAGCCCCTCAAAACTTGAGAGGGTCCTTAGGGTCAGTGAATCAGGTTAGCTTTATATGCAGGGTTACTGGTTAAATTTTCATTAACAGGTACAAACACTTGAATTTCATGCAGGCTTACTGGTTAAATTTTCATTGACAGATACAAACACTTGAATTTCATGCAGGCTTACTGGTTAAATTTTCATTAACAGATACAAACACTTGAATTTCACAGTCCCTGGAGTAATTAATTTCAACTTGTCTTGTTTTGTAGCTTTCTGTCACAATTGGGATCATGCTTGCTTACCTGCTCGGAATTTTTGTTCAATGGAGAATACTTGCAGTTTTGGGTAACGCTCTGAAAGATTGTCTTCAATTGTAAACAACACATGTCAATATAAAAAAAATAACCAATCATGGAAGTCGAACTTTTGGTTAACAATTCACCTAAATATCATTGTCAATCTTGGCAGACTTTCAGTTTTGAATCATGGAACTTAATCCTCGTTTTTCAGGAATTCTTCCATGTACTGTCTTGATACCTGGTCTATTTTTCATTCCAGAGTCTCCTCGATGGCTGGTAAGTTTTCGAGAATGTTCTTTCCTTGATCAGAATCAAACTTTTTCTTAAGCCCTAATGATTCAAACTCTTTATCTTGTTTCTTCCCTAAATTGCAGGCAAAAATGGGTATGACAGAAGATTTTGAAGCTTCTTTGCAAGTTCTTCGGGGATTTGATACTGATATCTCGGTTGAAGTGAATGAAATTAAGGTAATGGCCGCCAGTGAAATAGCTGATCTGCTTTCCCACTTGCAATTTTTTTCCTTGCACAAAATTTGTAGACCAAATTTTTCTTTCGGTGTTTTACATTATTTATCAGTGTTAGATAATTTGACCTGCATCTTTGGATTGTGTAGAGAGCGGTTGCTTCAACTAGCAGAAGAACAACAATCAGATTTGCAGATCTCAAACGAAAAAGATACTGGTTTCCTTTGATGGTAATGTACTGTCATTATCTTTAACTTTGTGGAGTTAAAAATAGCATAAAACATAAGACTTTGATTTTTGATTAATCAATTTCCTGCAGGTTGGTATAGGTCTACTTGTCTTACAACAACTTAGTGGGATAAATGGTGTTCTTTTCTATTCCAGTACCATTTTTTCAGCTTCTGGTAAGCTTAATCACGTTCCTCTTCCTCACATAGACCTTTTATCATGTTCTTAACTTTGGAATATTGGAATCAAATTATTTTGGTGTAGTTACAAGCTTATTCAAATTTGAAGGCAGCAAGCTTCTCTTCTTGTTGCTACATACCTTTACTACTCAAAATCAGTTAGGTAAAATATTAACTGAATGTCCTTTGAAACCATGTTTTCTTAGAATCTTAGTCTTGAAATAATTAGTAGTACTGGTTACTACATAGTGTTGTCTGACCTCTAAAATACATCCATGGTCTATCGTCAACAGAGCTACTTCTAGTTGATGTCCATATTGACTGTCACTTTTCCCATTGATAATTCACGACTACCCTTTGACTGTCCTCAGGAAACTATATCACTTAAGATCAACTATATTTGATTACAATGGTTCTGATTAATTTCTTGATCTTAAACAGGGGTTACAAATAGTAATGTGGCTACATTCGGGCTTGGTGCGATTCAGGTACAGTTTGAAAAGAAAATCTGAAGTTATTGTCTTTAATATTATTAGTAGAGTCATTAATTTGAAATGGTCCCATGAAGCTCTTTATCTATATGGTTACGCACATGTTGTTTAGGTTGTGGCCACTGGTGTAGCTACTTGGTTGGTTGATAGAACAGGCCGTCGGGTTCTCCTTATAGTGAGTTAAAGCAAAACTATTCTGGTTAGTCTTTATAATTTGTACAGAAATGGGTGACTTTTTTCATTTCCTGTCACCATAGGTCTCCTCTTGTGGAATGACAGTTAGCTTGCTGATTGTTGCAGTGTCATTCTTTGCAAAGGTAAGTGGATTAACTCGTTGACAAGAGTTTATCTGTTAATTGTGATACAAGATTATGGAGCAATATAATATTATTCTACCTTCATAATGTTTACTCGTCCAGGATTTTCTATCAAAAGACTCTACCTTGTATACCATATTCGGAATCCTTTCAGTTGTTGGAGTTGTGGTACGTGATACAAATAGAGATATGAATTATTTCAAGGTTTTAATTTTATCATTTTTGGTAAGTTCTGATAACCTGCCTCTCCCTTCTCTTGTTTCAGGCTATGGTAATAAGCTTTTCTTTGGGAATGGGTCCTATTCCTTGGGTTATAATGTCCGAGGTACTGATATGTTCAAGTTTTGTTCTATCAATTAGGATTTCTAAAAATCACCAATGTCACTGAATCAGCCAAATTGCTCAAAAGCATCTATGATCTTTTATTAGATCAATACTGAAGACGTAGTTCAGGATTTTAGTGCTTACAGTTAGGTGTATGCATTACTTAGCCTAAAGAATTATTGCAAAGAAGTTATAAAGCTATAAAATGCCCTTCAAAAGAACAAATCATAACTATTCTGAAATGGCTGATGGATGGAACTAACATGCGAATTCAGATTCTACCGATCAACATCAAGGGCCTGGCTGGAAGTGCAGCAACACTTTCCAATTGGTTCATCTCCTGGGCGGTTACAATGACTGCAAACTTGCTTTTAAGCTGGAGCACTGGAGGTCTGTATCCTCACTGAACCTCTTTCTATTTTTTTTTTTCCCTGCAATTTTAGTGCAGATAACTACATTTCCTTCTTCAACTGCAGCAACATTTACCATTTACATGGTTGTGAGTGCCTTCACGATCGCCTTTACGAGCCTATGGGTTCCCGAGACGAAAGGAAGAACATTGGAAGAAATACAGAGTTCCTTCAGATAAGTATGTGCAAGATTTTACTTTTCTTGCACGAAATAAGTTCAATTTTCAAAGGGAAAGGCAGTCAAAATCTTTGCATTTGGAGAACTTGCAACCATTCTTGTAAAATTTTCCGGGATAAGTACGATGGTCCTTTCCCAGTCCTTCACCTGTAATTGTAGTGTATCTACCCACCACCACCAGGATGTGATTTTCCTGGAAGAGATGTACCATTTGTGTCATTATTCAATCGTTAGCAGCATCTCTTTGGTTGACCGATTTCTTTTAGGTTCTGTTTATATTTTATATTTTTTGTTTCTACTTTTGTTTCTAAATTTAATTAAAAAAATATGTTTGTTTTGAGTTTTTAGATTATACTTTTTCTGATTTAATTTATAAAAATCATAAAAATTAATTTCTGTATTTTCAATATTCTGATTTATTATCAACTAAATATATATTATTTAATTATTTGTAAAATTATGAATAATTTAATTTTATATTATTTTTAATTAATACAAATTCATTATTAAATTAATTATGAATAACTTATTTAATTTTAATTTTGTAATTAAATTAAATTTAAAAGATTTATTAATTAATAAAATTAAATTTAAAATATTTTCAAAATATAAAAATTTTAAATAAATTTTTTTTTGATAACTAAATATGGTTAAAATAAACATTAAAATTTTAAATTATTTTTTTAACAAAATAAAATATTTTATTAATAAATATTATATAAAACTAAAATAAATTTAATTAACTAAAAATAATTTATTTTAATTTTTAACTAATATATATTTATCATCAATAAGAAAATATATCTATATTAACATTAATAATCAAGGCGTTTTTGTTTTTAAAATAAAAATTTTAAAAACAACAAAAAGGAGGGAAATTAAGCTACCCTTATTTTGCTTTGAAAATTAATACTGAGTATATTAAAATTTTCACTTATTAGTTTTGCATATTAACTAACCCACAAACATTTTTTTTTTGCAACGAATGAACCCATAGTTGCTATCTTTTGGATGTGTACTGAGTAAACTTCTGGATTGATGCAATAACCTGTAAATTACACCAACCAGATATTTCGTATTAAGTAAGCTTTATACAATAGGCTCGATCAAGAGAGCGTAAATAAGGGAAATCAAAAACAAGATTTTTTGATCTTATGTCCCTCCACTTCACTCCACCAACTCGAACACTTTCTATGGAACTAATGTCACAAACATCCTAAATTCCTAATAAATGAATGAGGATATTTTGCTGCTTGGGTAGGTAAAGTCATCTTTGATCATGAGACCTCTAAACAAATATTTTACTATGGGTGAGTATTTTTTCATTGTAAGGATATGCAAAATGTCAATGATAAATATGTAAGTTTTAAAAATTAATGATTAAAACTCAAACTTTCTTTTATCAATTTTTAACTTTTTTAATTTATTTTATTTTAATAATTTTTGTTAAAAATTGATCATTTATTAAGTAATCGGTAAATTTTTGTAAATTAATAGAATTTTATAAATCAAAATATTTATTTTAATTAAATTTTAAATTTTTTGATAAGTAAGAATTTTTTCTTCAATAATATTTTAATTTCTTTAATTTTATTTAATCTTTAATAAATTTTATAACAATCTAATATCGGTTGAACTTTTTAAATTTAAATTTCTTATTTGTTAGTTTAGCTTTTTGATCTAATTTTTAAAACATTGTTGAAAATCATACAGTTAACAAGAATTTGCATCCCTAATAGATACAATAGTTTTACAATTCACACACTCCAACCTTAATTAAGGTTTCATTAATTTTTGTATAAACAAAAATAAAAAGATAATAAGTTATAAAATTTTAAATATTATCATTTTAATATTCTTTTTCAAATCAAATAATTTATTTTAAAATGTTATTTTATTAATAATTTATTAATATAATAATGATAATACTTGTGACAACTTCTTGTTCATATAATTTTTAAATATTAAACCTGTAAAGACCATTCTGATTATAGTCTTAAGGTAATAAATTATTTTAGTAAAGTATAATATTGACAAACTTTTAAATTGAATTATTTAATTTTTAAAATTAGATAATTAAAATAAAAAAAATAAACACTTGTTAATTCCCTATCCTAACTAAAAAAAGCCTTAATTTGATGTATTTATTTTTGCAAGTCAAGAAAAGTAATAACTTAATGTTAATAATATAAAATTAAACTTGTTCGGGTGATTCAATTGTAAAAATTTTTAACCAACTTTTTAGTTTGATTTTTAATTTTTTAATTCAATTTATTTTAATAACTCTTATTTTTAAAAATCGATCAGTTTATTAATTAATCTGTTAGTTTTTTAAATTAATTAATTATAAATTAAAATAAATCAATTAAATTTTTATTGAACAGTTTCCTTTTTCAATTAATTTTTAAATTTTTCGATAGATAATAAGAGTATTCTTTAATTTTATTTCAAAATTTTTAATTTTTATAATATTTAAATTAATTTTATGACAAATTAATACCAATTGAATCTTTTGAATCTTAAATTTTTTATCTTATTGGTTAACTTTCGATTATTGCTTACTATAATCAAATCAAATCAGGTATCTTAAGAAATAGATAGGAAAAGGAAAGAGTTGGCCTAATGTATTTCATGTATGTCATTGACAGAATACAAGTCCATATATACAGAGAGACTATCTATTATTCTCCTACATCTAAGCCATAGAACATGTGATCCACTATCAGCGGGATATTCAACAAACTAATAAGGAAAATATATACAAAAAGAAGGAAAGTAATTATACAATAATTTTTAGAATGATATTTCTTATCATTCCCCCTCAAGTTGGAGAGTGAATATCATGAAGTCCCAACTTGTCTCGTAACGTCTCAAATTGATCCTTTCCTAATGCTTTTGTAAAGACATCTGCTAATTGGAAATGAGTACGAACATACAATGGACTAATCATTCCATCTTGTAATTTCTCTCGGACTATATGACAATCTACTTAATATGCTTTGTACGTTCATGAAAAACAAGATTTGCCGCAATGTGTAAGGTGGCTTGACTGTCACAAAATAATGGTGTAGGAGCTATTTGCGGAACCTTTAAATCTTGTAGGATATAGCGCAACCAAGTCAGCTCCAAACATGTATTAGTCATAGGTCGATAGTCCGCTTCAGCTGATGATCTGGAAACGTTCGCTTGTTTCTTGGATTTCCATGACACAAGAGAATTTCCAAGAAAAATGCAATAACCCTATGACTGATCTTCTTATAGTACAACAACCTCCCCAATCTGAATCACAAAAAGCCTTTAAAACAAGATTGTTTGTGGAAGAAAATAGCAGACCTTGACCAGGAGAACCTTTGATGTATTTAAGAATTGGTATGGCTACATCCCAATGAAGTTTTCGAGACTCATGCATGAATTGACTAAGTGTTCGAATAGAGTAAACTATGTCAGGCATTGTCACGGTGAGATAAATCAACTTGCCAATCAGCTTTCTGTATTTAGTTGGATCATTCAACAAAGTTCCATCTGTGGTGGTGAGCTTCAAATTTTGTTCCATTGGGAATTTATCTGGGCGAGCACCAAGAAGCCCTGAATCTTCTAAAATATCTACTACATATTTTCTTTGAGACATAAAAATTCCTTTCTTTGAACGTGAGAATTCAATGCCCAAAAAAATATTTCAAGTCTCCTAGATCTTTGATGTGAAAACGTGTGAGAAGGAACTTTTTAAGGTTCGCAATTTCTTAAAGATCATTCCCTGTGAGTAGTATATCATCTACGTAAATGAGAATCGTAGTAAATGAGGTATCTTTAGCCTTGGTGAAAATGATAGCAAGGAGGCAATGAAGTGTGGTGAGTTTTGCTGTAAGAGAGAAGGTTTGCTGGTAATCAATCCCTTAATTTGTGTGTATTCTTTTGCAACAAGGCGAACCTTGTAGCGTTCAATTGTCCCATTTGATTTGTATTTGATTTTGTAAACCCATCGGCAGTCAATGGGCTTATGGCCATCAAGAAGTGGAACCAAACTCCAAGTATCATTTTGCTGCAATGCTTCTAATTCGGCATTCATAGCTAGTTGCCAATATGGATCAAGGACAACTTGAGCATTTGATTGAGGCTCGATATGACCTATAATGTTAGCTAAAAAGGTGCAACGGGTAGAAGATATATGTGAGTATGAGAGAAAATGAGAAAGAGGATACCTAGTACCTTTTACAGTGCGTGACTTCGTGGAAGGATCATTGACTTGTGCTGACAGTATATTATCTTTATGCCATGTTGGGGGTTGCTTTGGCCTAAGAGATTGACGTAAAGGTGGAGGAGAAGGTGTTTGAGTGAAGGAAACATTATCAGTGTTTTCAAAGGAAGGCATAGTAGATTGTGTAGATTAGGTAGAGATATTTTCTTTGGGAATATTTGGTGGGGAATCTATAGAAGATGTAGGTTTAGGTATGAATGCAAGTTGGTAGGAAGAGTGTTGGGATGGGTAAGTATTTATCGATGAAGGATCCCAACTGTTTGTGATGTCAATGGAAAGGTTGGAAGTCATAAATTTTGTAGCCCTTTTAACCAGTAGGGTATCCCATAAAAACACAACGTTTGGCACGAGCGTCAAATTTATGACTAGCTTGGACAACCTTTGCGTAACACAAACAACCAAAGACTTTCAAGTAATCAAGTGATGGTGGATGATTGTATAATAATTCATAAGGTGACTTTGAAGATAACAATGGGGATGACAATCAGTTAATAAGATAGACAACAGTCAATACACATTCCCCCCATAAGGTGGGAGGCATAGAAAATTGAAAGTGTAATGCTCGTGCGACATTTAGTATATGGCGATGTTTGCGTTCCACTACCACATTTTGTTGGGGAGTTGAAACACAAGTATGTTGATATTCAATGGCATGAGATTGAAAGAAATGTTTCATGGACAGGAAATCTTTTCCGTTGTCACTCTGATTGCTTTAACTGATGCATGAAATTGTGTTTTAGCAAAAGTAATAAATGACTGCAAAAGAGATTGAGTTTCAGACTTGAATTGTATAAGAAATAATCAAGTGCGCCTTGTAAAATCATCCACGATTGTGAGAGAGAAAAACGAGCCCCTGAATAAGTTGGTATTTTGTGTGGACCCCAAATATCACAATGTAGTAAATCAAATGGAGCATTTGTAGAGATAATACTTGAAGGAAATGGGA
>JANTPM010000006.1:22299233-22309417 GCA_025434745.1 Erythroxylum divaricatum
TTAAACTTCAAACGCCATATTAGGCCATACCATAACATAAACCTCAATAACAAAAGCATTTTTCGCCTATCTTAATCACATCTAACTATTCACATTCAAAATTTTCTTTTTATTTGTTCATTCTAATTTCCTCATTTTCATGTCACTTGACACTTCAAAATTTCAAGGAAAGTTCGAGGTCCAACACTGCCATCCTATGCTAGACAATATTCATGGGAGATTGAGCAAATGAAAAAATAAATTTCTAAGTAATATTGGTAAAGTGCAACTAATTAAAACTATCTTAAGTTACCTAAATGGGTATTCGGCTTCACACTTACAGTTTCCACTCTAACTAATCAAATCCACAGACAAAAGTAATGAAAATTTTCCCATGGACAATAGTGAACAAGTTTATAGTTCCAAAAGTAAATTGGTAAGACCTATGTACTACTAGGAATGAAGAGGTTTGGGAATCATCTATTTGAGAACCCTAAATAAGGCCCTTCTAACTAAAAGATTATGGAAGCTACTAACTAATAAAGAATCCCTATGGGTCAAATTGATGCATACCTAATTCTTCAAAGGAAAAAAGTATACAGGAGATTAGACATAAAATGAATACTTCATAGACTCTAAAGCATATTTTAATTCTAGGAGACAAAGTACAAGATAACACTAAATACATAATTGGTATAATTTAGAACCACCTTATAACTTTCTTAAGTACACTCATATAAAGCCTTTAGATGCTACAATTAACATAATCATCAATGGAAACAAATGGCATTAGTCTAACCATCGCTATAGAGGATTAACAAAAATCTTGAACTTGATGCCTATTCAATGTATTGACCATTATAAAGAGAACCAAGTTATATAAACTAAACATAACTTAGAAAAAATATCTAATAAATCATGCAAAGACTTTTTTATAAGAAATAACCAGTTTAATATATGGTCTAGGTTGGCTAGTAAGGATGCAGCATGCCAAAAGCCCCATTTATACTATAGCTCACAGTTAAACGAAAACTTTGGACCAAAGATAGTACGCATAGAGACTCCTCCAAACTCTCCAACTCCTTGTTATGTAACCAAGAAATAGAAACATTGAATCATCTATATTTCAATTGTGACACAACAATCCCCCATGGAATCTAGTCTTGGATATTTGTAATCTACATTGCAACGTGAGGAATTGGGATGGCATAATTGTCTAGGCAAGCAAAAGATAAGGGAAAATGGATACTAATAGGAGGGTCTTTCAAGTTGCATTCAATTGCATTATATATGCAATATAGAGGGAACACAATTGTTGGACCTCGTTTTCGGAGTCTAACTTTGGAATCATAAAGCGTGAGTGTATTATCCTGTAGGGTTATTTCAATGGAATCTCATTAGCCATCATCAGTTCATCTTCGTTCTCATATCATCCCAAAAATTCCCTATTTGATCAATTGATAACGAAAATCCATTCTTATGTTTATTTCCTCAATCATCACCCTAACATATCACTCATTTTTTTCTCTACTAAGTACATTTCGAGTTCCATTCAAGCCTAAATGTATTATAGAAAAGCATTGAGAAGTCCATAATTTATAATTGTACCTATTTTAGGACAATAGACATAACTTTCACTAGAGATGTCGGATTAAGGTCATTCTAGGACGTTTTCGAAGAGATCTACAACTTTCATGAAGACCTCGAAGAGAGATTTTGCTTCCAAAAGGGTCAAAATCGCAATTTACTATAGCTATCCCGTATATATCCTGGGCAACATCACTAACTTATAAAGAGCATATCTCTTAACTCCGATATCCAAAAATTTCATACTCTATATCATTGGAAAGCTAAGATGATAAACTACATCTTCAAAAAGAAAACTTTGTCTAAATCAGTCTAGATTAATACAGTTTTTTCCCTGAAATCAAAACACAGATTTTACCCCTATGAAATGCTTGAGAATGCAATGTGAAAACTTGGAAAGTCATGAGCAAAACATAAATATATTTCATTAACATCAAAAGAAAAGAGTTTTACAAAGCTTTAATGAGCATTTCAAGCCATAATACATCATTGGTCTCATAATCTAAAATATAAAATATACATGAACGAGTAATACTTGAAATGCGGCTAAAACCTTGTGTTTTTCCATAAACTAACTTAAAATACAAAAATATGCAGATTTGGAGTGATGCATTGACTTTCGATCACTCGATCTCTTTCTCATCACCTGGAGATGAAGAGGAATAAGGGTGAACTTAAAAGCTTGTGGGTAACAAGTATATAACAGAGAAACAAGCAAAACCATTGAAAATATTCATTGCCACAATAAATTTGCATTGAATCTGTAAAACACGTATTTCTCAAATTCTCAACTTGTCAAACAATTCATAAACAACATAAGTCATGTATTCATCAAACTTTTCAACAAATCATAAACACATAAGCAATTAAAATGGTTTGGGTAGGTCCGTAAACATGAGGGAGTTCTTGCAAATCTCCAGTAATAACAGAATGGACTATCACAAACCTACATAATGGTATTGCGTAGTTCATAAATATAAAGGAGTCCGTGAAGGAGCTCCATGTTACTAGCGGGTAGGCGGGAGAAGCCTTTAATATGGTCAAAAATCTCATTCAATAGGAATACAAATTGAGAGCCCAAAAAACATATTCACTAAAATTTATTCTAGAATACTTAAACTCATACATTTCCTAAGTTTCATGAACTAAAACCCTTCCAAAAATTCAAAGGATTAGGAATGGACTTACCTTGAATCTTCACCAAATAAAGAGATTTTTGGCTGAAATGGAAGCTCTTCTCTTCCTTTTTCTTTTTCTCTTCTTGAATAACCTTATAATCACTCTTGAAAGCTAAAAAAAGATGAAACCCTAACTTGATCTTCCTTCTTTTCTCTTAAGAACGAAACCCTCTCTTCTTTCTCTCTTCTTTTTCGTTTTTCTCTTCTGTCTCCCCCTTATTCACGTTTTTCTCCTTCTTAAGAGCAAGACTACACTTTCTTCTTTCAGTTATACCCTTAATGAGTATGAAATGTCAACCTTGCCCTTCCTTTATGCTTTATGGCTTTTATGCTTAAGTGATATGCTAAAATTGCCCTTTATACACTCTTACTACTTTAATTCAACTAACCAATGTAATAAAATCCTACTAACATTGAAATAATAATTAACTCCAAAAATTAATCTATCAAGATCTCATAATTTATTTAAATCATGCTTAACTCAACAAGAAAAAAAATTTAGAGGCCAACAACAATACTAGGTTTCAAAAAGACCAAAAGATGAATTATAATGATTTTAGCCACAAAAAAAATCAATTAAATAAGGGAATTTTTTTAGCAAATGGATTAACTAACAAAATGATTCCTAACCTCACTCTAAGTAAGATATTCTAATACAATTATGACTAACTCCTGGAATGCAAGAACTATAACACTGCTTTAGTGATAATTAAAACTTGCTACCTTATGACTTAACAAGTCTAAACTTCCTCTTTTCTCTTTTCTCGTTTAAGTTTTTAATAGCCTAATAGCTGTATAATTGGGATTAGTCAAGCTAGTTGAGCCCTTGCTGATTTTGCATTGTATTAGTATTTGGCTTCAAATTTGTAATCTCTTGTTAATCTTTAATTGTTAATCTTTTTCTCTTTAATCATTCTTTATACGTGACCCGTTAAGTTTTCAAATATATTTAAAATAGATATAAATTGTAATCCTAAACTATATTTGTATGGTTAAATAAATTAAACTCCTTTAGTTTATCTTACATTATATAATTAAAAATTTTATATCTATACATCAAGGTGAAGTATAAAAATATATTATAACCACATAAATGTTAAGAATGTCAAAAAGAGTTTTAATTAACTTTTTTGTGATTATTTTTTATATAATTCAGTATTTTCATCATATAATATTTGCATTAGACATAAAGTATGAAATCAATATTTACTCTATTTAAGTCTAATCATATCAATCTTTAGTAATAACAATTGATTGTTTTAATGATATTTGAAAATATTCAAAATATCTGTCTACCTTGAATAAAGATTTCTCTAATTAATACTAATCAAGAATAATAAAGCATTCTTTCTAATTGCTTTAAAATGGCTAATCTTATATTGATCACTTAATTTTCTCTACATAGTTTATGTCATATCTAAGGACTACCAATCAAATTACCCTTGACTAAGATAGGTTCTAAGTAGTATCAAAGCATAACAATCCCTATATGAAATACTTCAAAAGCCTTAAGTCAAATAATCACTTATACAACAATCACAATGATCATTTTCATAAACACTTAAGTAATGCTCCACGTGAAATTCTCATGTAAGATCAATTTATTGAACTTATTCTCCGAGAAGGTCCAATATGTTTGTTTAAGTATTACATACTTTGGTTTATGAAATTGACTACTTTCTTCCTAAGAAAGAAACATAATATGTGATAGTCTTTTCATTCTATTAAGTCTAGTCTTAGAGCAATGAATAGAAGCAATTTAGTAATAATACATGAATGTTATATGAATCTTATAGGTATGATCTCGTCAAAATTTTATTTACAAAGTTAGTTAATTTCATAGACTTTACCTTATATTTAGTTAATTAAACAAATATGCATAAGATAAACAATATCCTTGATTAATTACGTAAAAAAATATACAACGAAATGATTGATTAACATAATAAACCAACACATGGATATGTTGAGAGGTTCAAAACTTCTTCCTTACTTTCCAAAGTTAAGAAGAGAAATAGCATAATTTTTTATGCAATAGGAAAAGCTACAAGTTTTATTTTTTAAAATTATCTAGGATAAGCTTTATTTTGTTTTTTAGAGACAGGTTTTACGTTCTTTTGTCTAGAGACAGGTTTTGCATTTGCTTTTCTTTTAAACAAAACACATTCGTTTCATCTGCTGAAGATGTCCTATAATTGAAAAGTTTTCTAAAGTTTTCGTTTTTTCATTGCAACAACGGCTTACAAATGAGTTTTCAAGTCTTCCCATTTGGAGTGCAGAGCTCTTGACTGTGATTCTCTCATGGCTTCGGTTACTTGTGTTATTGTCGAAGTATATAAAATTTTTATGTCAGAACATCATTGTCATGAGGTAGTAGAAAATGGTTCATATTTCTGCTTGCGATCGAGTACTAATGGAAAGATTTATTAAACAACAGGTCTTTGAAATAGACCTTGGATGTTTAAATCATCAAGCGACATTCTAAACATGAATGCGCAGAGAGATAATTAAGGTAGTTTATGACGTCCCGTACTGTGCAGGTTTCTGGTGGACAAACTTGTAGACAGTTCTCTGCAGAACTATAGTGACACGCAGAAGAAAGTTGGGATGGGGTGAACAACAGTAATATCTACCTAGAATTCCAAGTACCAAAAAATGGATAAGTTGAAGAACGAAATAACACGGGTCGAGCCTTGGGGTATGAGGCTATCAGTGAATACATTTATACTGAAGAAGTGTATCTAGACTATAGATCCTAGAACGCACCAAAGGCACACAGTGAGAGTCTCAAGAGGCTAAGTGGAACAAATGCGGTCAGTGTACCATTGCCATTGTCACTAGCAGAATGACGCTAATATTGCTGTGGATTCATTGGTACAACTTTTGTGATTCCTTAGTTAAGCAGATTTTTAAGTGAACAACGACTATAAGCAGATTATCTTGGTGACTGATATCCGGGACTCAAACAATTGGTCATGAAATTTACTCCAATCCAATGTGGCCCTCTTGCAGAACACTGGACTCGAAAGTGATCAATGTCAAATTATTTACTCAAACTATAGTTACATACTAGATTTACAAAATACATGTAATTTCTTCATATTAGATGAAAGGAGGGTTAACATAATCAGATTTAACAAAATTAAGAATTTAAAATGAAAGAAAAAAAAAAGAAGAAGAAAGCACGAGTAAAATGGAAACACAAACGTTGCAACATAAAATAGTGTAAAATTTTGCCATACATTGAATCAATGCAGTGTTAAATGAAACTACAAATATACAACAACTTACCTGTTACAAATGTCTTGCTCCCGTGTGAGAGGCTAAAAAGTAACAGGGAAAAGGCAACCTGTAGATAAATGACCAGCATGTCAGCCAAACATGACATGATGCTCCAACTCATCAATGTTATGCTTTTACGCACAAAGCTCCATTGAAGAGAATTGTTTCCCCACCAACCCAGTCCAGTTGATTGGAGTCCTCTAGTTATATTTATCGATCAGGAAACCATCAAATTAATTGGTACTTTCTTCCTCAGGAAACAAAGGCTCAAAAATGTTTTTAGTTAGCATTTCTTCACAACCCCCTCAAAAATGCCATCAGTCCCAAAGAAAACTGAAAATTGTAGGTGATTAACTGGACCAGGAAGCTGGAAGGTGACAGCGAACCGGCCAGGTGGGCAGAGATTTTGAGTTTGCATCTTGAAGACTTGTGAGTGTTTACACACTGTTCTCTCACCTGTTGTTGTCACTCCCTTAATGCGCACCATTCCATCAGGATTAATGTCAAAACTAAAATCCTCTGCATTCACAACGTTTAAAATAATTAGAAAGCACACAAAATACATCTTGATTATCATATGATGCATAATAAATTCTTAATAGACAGAATCCAAGTCCAATGCCAACCACCAAAAGTAGTAATCACATGTCATAAGCTTGTAAAATGGATCAAATAAAGGGCTTCAATGATCTGCAGTAATCACACACCATAAACTTGCAAAATGGATCAAAAAACAGGCTTTAATGATCAACTCTTCCAATAGCATTTAATCAACATCCAATGCAATTACAAATCTAGTGCAGGATTGAATATCTTCAACAATTGAAAAGAAAAAAGCACTTACTTTGATCCCTTGCTACCCCAGGCAGGGAGACACGAAATAAGTAGGCATCTTCACTTTCTCCAATGTCCATGAGTCCTACAATTGGTCCAACCTTTCCCTTAGCTGCACTCCCAGCCAGAGCAACTGCGTTTTTGGTAGAGACTATAACAGAATCCCACTCCTTTTGAGTTGTGCTAGAGGGAAAATACACCGTAGATGGCCCAACTCTTTCCACAGGTTTTGTGTCGCTATCACTTGGAATTGATGCTCTATCACCAAGTGGTGCAGGTGGATCAATGTATGGCATGCTATTCAAGGGGGCCACTGCAATAACATGCCGTAAGGAAGGATTGGGGTTTGGCCGACTAATTCCACCATTCATGTCAAAAGGCCTAGATTCAGTCATAAATCGCAGCTATAACATTATGCAGCAGCAATTAGATGCAAGGCCACAACATTCAATGAATAGTTGCAGAATTTAACACATAAAAAATGTTGTCGCATACATTATTCATTCTTAATTTGCAAACAATGTATTCCTAGCTGACATTAGTACAACTAATTTTCTAAAGCCAGATGATATTTCAGAGAATCAAAAGTTCTGTCAAGAAAAACTCAAAACATAAAAACCGAAACTATGATGAAATCCATACATCAATCTTCATGAAGGGCCACATACATTAAACAAACTTAAATATTCATTCTTTAAGTCGTAATTTCCAACTCTAGAGTAACATATTGAGGGAGGTACGTTCATAAACTCTCACCCAAACAGAAAAATTATTGAAGAAAGGCTTCTTTAGTGGTCTACTCTCATAATGTAAAGCCCCAAGTCAACAACAGGGAAGACTTGTAACATGGGAAACACAAAAGCCAATGCAAAAGAAAACAACCAAGTTTTGACTAATAAAAGAAATTAAATCATCACTTCAAGAACACAACACCGTCTTAATTTTCTAGCTCCTTTTGTGAATGTTTGTGGAAATGAGTGTCTGTGAAGAGCGGAAATAGACTAACAGATACAAATCTTCAATACAACCCAGGGCATACAATGCAGTTCGTAAGTGATAGACAATAGACAGCATGTTGCCCTACCTTATCGGAGTAGTCATCGACGAGTCTCCGAAAACCCAGGCCTGAAGTCGGGAGCTTGAACTGAATATCCTAGTGACAATCTTTGTTTAGTTTTACGGCCCTTTCTCGAATTTAAGGACCCTCTCTGCCTGGTGCTCAAGCGATTGAAGTCCAAGGGGCTCTTTATTCGAGGTCATAGAACGGAAGCCATTGGAATGCTCCAACTTCTACACATCGATGGTATGCCCCGTTCTCCTATTTGAAAGTTAAATAACTCCAATAGAGAGGAGCCCGACTTGCAGAAATAGGTTTGAACATTCGGTCATAAACACATGAAAAAGATGCGTTTACTTTGCTATCATCTGTATT
Organism: Erythroxylum divaricatum; assembly: GCA_025434745.1. NCBI lineage: Eukaryota > Viridiplantae > Streptophyta > Magnoliopsida > Malpighiales > Erythroxylaceae > Erythroxylum > Erythroxylum divaricatum. The sequence goes on from JANTPM010000006.1 coordinate 22,307,526, forward strand.
TGGAGAGTGGTTCACGTTGATTTTTTTACCATCCCTCTAAAATACCCTCGTCATAACCAATCAATAGAAAAGAAAATTCAGGTAAATAAAAATTTTAGTTATACTTTTCTAAAAGATAAATTTGTATTAAAAATAAAGTTATAAAACAAGTAAGTTGACCAAACTCCAAAAGCACTTTGAGCCTGTAAGACAAACTAACAAGAGATTGCCAACGTAAGGAATAGAACTAGGGATGATAGATCTTCTGAAAATTCTTGCTATGTTGATGTTAAAGTAATAACTTTGTTAGGAACAACTTTTGAACAAAATAGTAGGCATACAAGATCTCTTAAAGAGGAACAACTATTTTATATTAATGAGAGAGGAACAATGATACCCTAATTAAGAGCAAGAGAGTTGGAGCATTTAGTGTGTATTCGATGGATCATCAGTTATTCCTTGACTTGGTTTTTAAGTTGAAAACCAAATCAAGTCCATCTTATGTGAAGTACTTGATTACATAGTATGGAGTGAAAGGAAAGATTGTGAATCTCTTTAGTTCTATAAAAGCTACTGCCAAGTTTCTATCTAAATGTTGGATCCCGAATTTTTCTTAAAAATTTTAAATTATTAAATGAAATTGAACGAGTTGATTGGAATGGAATTTTAAAGCAAGAAATAAATAGTGAAAGTGTTAGACTTTGGAGTTTTGAAAGTCTGAAATTTTTGAGATGAATAGTAGCAGAAAGTTGCATTATTGATCTGAAACTTTGTGAATTTTTCTGATTTGATCTTGGCAGATTTCGATAAAATGATCTTCATGAAAATTATAGCTTTTCTAGAAAGCTTTCTATCGCTATAAAGTATGACATTTTTCGATATCGGGATTGAAAATTATGATCATTTGAAGTTTTGGATGTTTTGCTTTATTTTTGAAAATGTCCATAATGGTTGGTTTTGTGTATGCTGTGATTTGAGGTAAATTCTGGACTAATATGATTTGAATTGGATCAATTAGCCTTATTGAAAGTTATAGAAAAATTTCATAGCTTTTCAATGATGTATAATATGTCATTTTTGGATGTGGGAAGTGAAAGATGTGAATTGTTGAAATTTTGATCTATATAGAGGCTGAAATTGCTCTTAAAGTCTCATGAAAGTTGAAGTTCGTATTTTTATCTTTACATTGATGTAAAGTATGATATTTTTGGATCTTGGAGTTGAAAGATAGAAATTTTAGAAGTTGTGTTACTGTTTAAGATGACATTAATTGGACAGAAATGTTGATTGAAAAGTTGACCAAGTTAGAGGTAGAAATTGCTTTTAAGTTCTTCATGAAAGTTGTGGATTTTTTATTTTTCCATTGATATAAAGAATGGAATTTTTGGACCATGAAATGGAAAGTTATGATTTTTAGAAGTTGGGTTGCTGTTTAGGGTGACATTTATTAGATAGTCACTTTGAAGTAGATTTTGACTCCTTTAGAGATCGAATTTGTTTTTAAGTTCTTCATAGAAGTTGTAGAGCTTCTTTTTAGCTTTCTTTTGATACCAAATTTGCAAAATTTGGAGTTTTGAGTTTAAAAAATTATAAATTTTGGAAATTTGAAAGTTGGATGGAGCAAATTTGAGGCGTCCTCGCGAGGCGACGGCCTCGCGATCACGAGCGTCCACATTTGCTCGCTAGTGCGAGCGGCCCATTTTTTTAAAACATTTTTTCCAATCCGACCCTTTCTCATTCTTTTGCTTATATTTTTTTCATCCGACATCCGATTGATTTGTTTTTTGAAGCGTTGGATTTCTAAGACAATTCTCTACCTCTTCATGGGAAATTTATGATTTTTGGGATTAATTTGGAAAAGATTGATTGAATCAAGTGTGTTGGAAAATTTTCCTGAACATGTTTCTATATTT
>JANTPM010000006.1:22319650-22331406 GCA_025434745.1 Erythroxylum divaricatum
AAATGAGCCTACAGGATCGCACACAAAGAGTGATGTGATTTGGACTTATTCTCTTGTGCCTAATTTATTAGTAATTGAATAAATATATGTGGATGTATTTATTGGGCTGAATTGAATTAAGTTGTCGGGCTTTTATTATATGAGATATAATGGGTTAGAACTTATTGGGCTTCAATGGGATTAGGTTTTCTCTATAAATAGAGAAACTTAGGTCTCATTAGAAGAAGGAAGAAGAAGGAGACAAAACCCTAGCCACCCTCCGAGAGAAAATTGTGCGGCGTTCGGAAAGAGTTTAAAGACGTGCTAGCACACGATAGTCGTTGCCCGGATCGTTCATAATTATGTGGATACCAGTAGAGGGCATTCGTGTATTGCAGTGTCTACATATCCAAAAAATAAATAATCACTCCGCGTCATAAGGTTTTTTCGTACATCCTGTGTATTTTCAGTTATACTTCATATTGTGTTATGGTCTTTTCCACAACGTATTATGAATACTCGGGCCATATGCGATCCAACATTTAGGACATGTAGGTTTCAATCACTACTTTACTAAGGACTACTAATTAATTGCTAGTCCTCTTAAAATTTTATTAGTTAAAGACGTACCTTTTATTTTTGATGATTATTTATCTGAATTTAAAACATTAAAAGAGGCACTGATTTGAGCACCAATCTTAACATGACCAGATTGGTCATTACCATTTAAAGGTATATGCGATGCTAGCAACCCAGTTGTGGGTTGTGTATTAGGCCACTAGAAGAACAAAAGACTGCATGTGGATTATTAAGTAAGTAAGACATTAATAGGGCCCCAACTAAATTACACCACTACTAAGAAGGAGTTGCTAGTAGTGGTGTTCGCATGTGACAAGTTTCTCTCTTACCTCTTAAGAGCTAAGGTGATCATTTTTACCAATCAGGCCGCACTAAAATATCCGTTTTCCAAGAAAGAGGCAAAACCAATATTGATTATATGGGTGCTAGAACTATAACAATTTGGTATTGAGATTAGAGACAAGAAAGGAATGAAGAATGTGGTAGCTAACCACTTATCACATCTTGAAGGAAGGGAATCAGAGTAAAGCAAAGACATTAATAAGTGATTCCTTGATGAAACCTTGATATTGCTCAATAGCTTCATAGTACCATGGTATGCTAATATAGCAAACTTCTTTGTAGGCGATATTCTGCCTTTGTATTTATCACATAAACAGAAAAAGAAATTTTTAAATGAGTGTACCCATTATCTATAAGATGAACCAATTTTGGATCAAACCCTAATTTTAATTCACAGCTCAATTGTTATTTGATTATTTGTTTTGTTTATTTAATTATTTCAATTTTATTATTTAAATTTAATTCAAATCAATTTTTGAATACCTTAGACAAAGTTAGGTTCGAATTGTTTACGTGTTTATAAATCCTTGTGGAATGATAACCATTTATACTACAACATACGATCCGTATACTTGCGAGTATTAAGGGTTTTATTAGATATAAAGCTTGCTTAACATATGTATTTTGCATATAATCTCCTTATCCTCTAATAAACTAATGATAATCAATAACAATCTTAATATTATGTATTAACGCTCTTAAGGAGTTCTTTAGCCTCTCCATAAATAAAAATATGTTAATTGTTGTGTTTTCCGGAGCTAGTCATCTTACTAGCTAGTTATCCACCATTGTAGTCTACAAACCAAAGATCATTATTTCACCTATCTAGGGCTGCTAATTTTCTCTAAGAGACTCCTCTTTAAAGACTAAATTCCCTTACCCAAGAAGATTAGAAAAGAATAAATGTGCAATAGAAATTTTTCTTTGTAGGTAGATTGTAATTAATCGATCCAGTTCTTAACTCACTATATACCTACTAGTACTCTTATATTTTCATGTCCAAAGGATTAATAAAACACATTTAAAAGTTCTTAAGATGATTTGTATATTCATATTCTCCTAATAACAAAACCATTTCTAAATTTGAATATGAAGAAATTTTTTTATCAAATAAAGAAGGTGATCTTGGTATCACCTCTTTAAAACATATCAATAAAGCTTTTATGACTAAGAAAGTTTAAATAATTCTCAAAAAATAAAGAAACATTTTAGTTCAAATGGATTCATACATACTTTTTGAAGTGAAAAAGTTTCTAGGAGGTAAAAATCAAATTTTCTTCTTCGTAGTTTATGTCATAGCTTTTAAAATTGAGAGATATTTTATATATGACCATCAAATGCAAAGTTGGTTATGGACAAATTGCTTTTCCTTAATGTGATAGCCAGAGTAATCAAGGGCCTTAAATAAAAATAACTTGATGACCAATCTAATACAAAACATCTTTTTCTCAAGGATTCCAAACTTAACTCAAGCATATGTAATAATAATTAATTAAGTAGTTTTAATAATCCTTCTTTAACTAAGAGAATTGTTGTTCCATATTGTATATCAATTATATATTATGAGAACTCCAGCATCTGGTTGAAATAACCTTATAGAAAATTTGTTACGGATGCTTACAAGGATTTATTAAGATCTAAAAGTTAGGTTCCCTTTTCATTTGATATCATTTCTAATTTTAAAAAAAGCATTGTCCAAATTCTCAGCATTCATATGGTTAGTAGCTAAACAGAGACCTGCCACTGTTGAAAAATTAAACTTTCTCAACTTCCTCAACATTGTAAGCTCTATAATGTCCATCCATATTCATTAGTGTTACCTGAAAATTATCATCTGATATGTGGAATACCATTCAAGCTCCCTGGATTTTTATTTCTTTAAAAATAATCAAACTATGGTCTTAGAATGGCTATACAAATTTAGGATAACAACTATAGGGAATAAATAATACATGACCTTAAACATGGTCATGTCAGTAAACTATGAATCTCACTATATTCCTTGAAATTAATACATGGCATCTAGTGCAGTCATGTCTTTGAACCATAGATTTTCTTATTTCATTTAATATTAGCATATGGTCTACGATCTATGACATAAACTTAGTTCATATAGCTTTATTCTATGAATTTTATTCAACACTACATGGTCTCTCTCTTAGTCTTTTTTAGGTTGTCTAGAGACCTACACTTACTCCTTAATGGACACAAACTAGCACAAAGTGTGCTTCAGGCTGTGTTCAACTAAGAATTATGATTTTCTCCTTTTATCATTTCTTTTCACTTCTTAATAAATCTCATCTCAAAGTAACATCTTTAATAGTTACCTAAAACATATTTTAATTTAATTAAATCATAGTAATTTATATGAAAAATATAGCAAAATATCTAGTGAAATATAGATATATTTTATGCTCGTTACCAATAATAATTGAGAATATACAATAATAAGTGCTAGCCATAATCTAAAATATTCAATTTAGTAAGCTCATAAAGTTTGGTCTGAACCACCATATATTCCAATAAATGAAATAGATAATAGACGAGGCATATTATAGTAAACATCCTAAGTCTTGAAAGGTCTGCAAATTAGAATAATGTCATATCCTAACCTATAACACATCACTATAAGAATGATTCAACTAATGTGCCATAAGAGAAAAACCAAGAGCAAATCTGTGTATTTTTTAGGCTTTTCACAAATACCTCTCAATTTGTACCTCTACCATTAGAATTTAAGTTACCTGTGCATTGAAACCCTATAATGGTGTAACATACTTATGCAGCCATACAATATGTTTCATAGAAATAGACTTGTATAGGAATTAGATATAATAAAGTGTCGCTTCCTCATTAACATTAATAGGCCCCATAAGTGAATGGTATCAAATGCTCCCTATAGGATTAATAATAAAATATAGATATCTAAAAGATCTATTTTTCTTTACCGTTAACTGACATTGACATCTTAACTCAATAACAATGTTTAAGATGATGCAAAAGCAAAATGAGACCATTTGAGATTATATGATATGGTTAAACCTTGAGATCACTCAAATACTAACTTCAATATGTTAGATCACTTAGCACATTCTGAAAAATGGACTTGTATAAGAAATTATATTTAATAAAATGTCATACTTTCTCATCAACATTGGCAGGTCAAAGAAGATATTGGTATCAATCACTCCCCTAGTCTTAATAACACAATTCAAATAGCTAAAAAACTTGTTTAAGGCCCATTTTTCTTTACCAACAACCAAACTAAGCCTCTTAACTCAATAACTTGTTTAACATAATGCAAAAGTAAGATGAGAAAATTTGAGATTACACAAAATGGTATAACCTTGACATTACTCAAATACCTAGCCTCAACACCTCCATTATCATTATTGCCTACAAGAAAGGATTAGAGAGACATTAACCCTTATAGAAACCCTTGTAGATACCTTTAAGGAGGTTTAAGAAAGGACTAGAAGATACATTGATCTAAAATAAGCTGAGATGTCTATATAATACCCAAATAGGTGTCTAAAATATAGATAACATCAAATGCACGAAGAATATTACACATTACATAATAAAATAAAGTAATCTATTAGGTCTTTGGTGGGGAGGGGGGATAAAACCATATAAAATTAAAGAAAGAGAGTATTCTAGTAGGAAGAATGAAAGCAAAAGTTCATACATTAGTTACATTCATTAATCACTTTTTAAACTTTATCACAATGCAGGATCTAGCAAAATGTCCTCATTCTATGCCACCAAGGAAATGATCAATAAAAAGAAACAATAGATTCCATCAGGATTACAGCCATGACGTAGAATAATTTTGAAACCTCAAATGAACTATTAACGAAATCTTTTAGCAAGGGCACTTAAAATAGTTTCTCATTAGGGATGTCAAAAATAATCTGACTTGATCCATGGTCAACGGGCCAGGTCTGGCTAAACTGGGCCACGGGCTGGATAAGTTTGGCCTGAGCCACCTTAGGCTAGGCTAGGCCATGGATCAAGGAGGTCAGGCTAGGCCAAGGCTCTAGCCAAATAGCCTGACCCGTGGCCAGAATCGCGTGAGTGTCCATAAAAAAACAACATCGTTTTGCTTGTGGCAAAAGGACGTCATTTTGTTACATTTTAAAAATAACTTCCACAGAAAATGACATTGTTTTACTTTAAAAGCAAAACAACTTTGTTTTAGTTACATATACAACTTAAAAATAGAAGACAAAATAACATTGTTTGGTTGCAAGCAAGAATGACGTCGTTTAAGTTATATACAAGATTAAAAAGACCATAAGCAAAACAATGTCATTTTGATGATGCAAAATGATGTCATCTTAGTTCTCATTAAACTCTATGCATTGTAAGCAAAAATGACATCGTTTAAGTTATGTACAAGATTAAAATAATAGAAGCAAAACGATATCATTTTGATGATGTAAAATGACATCATCTTGCTTCTCATTAAGCTCCATGCATGCTTCCCTTCCCCCTCCGTCATTTTGTTTCTTGTTAAACTCCACGCATGCTTCCCTTCCCCCTCACCCAACGAGTCACGCACTCACACATGACAATTCTCCAATCTCCTCTACTTCTTCACTCCTTCATGTCATTGTTCTTTTTTTTATCTATTCTTCATCTTCGTGTCACCTAGTCACATTCTTCTTCATTTCATTTGTCATTTCCCTAGTTTCTTCATTAGCTATATGAAGTCACCAACACAATAACCAATGGTCCAATGTATTACTGTTAATAAGGTAATCTCTCTTCTCAAATTTGGTTTTTGTTAATAGTTTATTGTTTTGAGATTATTATCGTTTAGAGATACGGATATGGCTAATTTGATAACTTTTATGTTAATGGGAATATACGATAATGCATGTATGGTGTTTGATGAAATGCCCCACTCTTTTAATGCATGTATAGTGTATGTTTAAAGAGAATGTTTAGGTGGAATTTACCTTTCTTAAATGAATTAACAATCAAAATCCATCTCCTGAATCAGTTGCCTCCTTGAGTGAGAGTGTAGACTTATTAGAAGATTAGGCATTAAGCTTTTACTTAACTAAGTTCTAAAATGTACAAAAAAAAATGGGAGGAGTTTCATCTAATATCAGCAATCACGTAGGTTCATGTAATGAGAGAAATTAGTGACTATGACTTAATCCTATAAGTTAGTGGAAATGCCAGTTATATATGAAATGAATAATCGGTGAGAAAAGGAAGCGTTCAAACAACAAAGAGTTAGTACAAGCAGTATGAAATAACTTAATGGTATGTAATGATGATTGATGGAACCTCTACAAAAGGCTATTTGAAATATAAGTCATAAGCAAATCAGAGTAAAGCATTATTTATATATCATACATAAATACAACAAGGAAGATGAGCAAGTTGATGAAAAGGTCGCTAACATCTTGTCAAATATTCATTAACATTTAAATAAGATTGATGTTCACTAATGCCAAAACTCAGAAGTTTAACAAATCTTGGTTAAATAAAAGTACTTTAAATTAACGAACCTTTATTATATGTTGATTATCTCTAAACTCAAGTATTTATATGTTTTTTGTCAGATGGATGAGCATATTTCTTCAGTTGAGAGCTCTAATATAGTACCGGAGATAGAAGTGGAAACTTCTACTCCGACACCAAGTGAGGATAGAATTTCAACTAGAAATCAAGTTACTCAACATAAAAGTGAAGTTTGGAATCACTTTAACATGACTATATTGACTGAAGGAATTGAAAAAGTAAAGTGCAAGAATTGTCAAAAGTTGTATTTGAGTGGTTGGAAAGGTGGAACGTCTCGTTTAAAGAGACATATGTAATCATATACTAGAAGAAAGATAGTTTTAGGAGGTTAAATATTTTTTACCCGTAACCTTATGAAGGAAGATGGCTAATATGATTAACAACCATTGTCTATGGTTGAAAGCAAAGATTCAAGATATTTCTTAAATCACTCCTACAGACTTTCAAGGTTCCAAGTTAGAATACATTGAGGAAGGATATTTTCAAAATTTATAAGGACAAAAAGAGAGAGACATTAAAAGCATTGTCCAGTGTTCAAGGACAATTGCCATAATAATGGACATGTGGAAAGTTGATAACCAAAACAAAGGTTACATGGCAGTGGTAGCACGTTATATTGATAATAATTAGACATTATGCAATAGACTTTTGAGTTCATTTATATTCTTTAATATTGTTATCATTTACTTTTTGTTATTTTATAAATTTATGATTAATTTTGGTAATATTTGTATATGATAGGTTTACTTATGTTCCAGCGTGACATATAAGTGAAAAATTTGCAAATGTGTTAAAAGACTATGTGATGAATTTGAACATCAACAAATAAGTATCCATCATCACAGTAGCACGAATGATGTTATGATTGAGAAGTTGAAGGGCAAGATACGAGTTGGGAGCTTATTGGTTAAAGGTAAGTTAATTCCTATGCATTGTTTTGCACATATTCTTAACTTGAATGTGAAGGATGGGTTGGAGACATTAAAGGAAGTAATAGATTTTATTTGGAATAATGTTCTATATTAGAGTACAACTCCTAAAAGAGTTGGAACTTTTGAAAATGGTGTATAAATTTCATGCATTCTTAGTTCAAAGAAATTGGTTCTGGATTGTCTAACCAAATGAAAAACAACCTTTAAGATGTCAGAGTTGGCAATCCCATATGCTCAAGTGTTTATTAGACTAGCCAAAAGGGATTCTCAATATACATGTATGTCAACAAAAGATCAATGGGACTTGGTTATAGAACTTTGTATAAAGTTGGAATTATTCTATAATGCGACTAAATTGTTCTCAGTAACAAAATATCCAACTTGCACAATATCTTTAGTACTATGTCCAACATAAAGCATGATTTATCAATGTGGATGTTTGACTCCAATGAAGTTATTCAGATTATGGCGGAGCAGATGGTAGAGAAGTTTAATTTTTATTAGTTTAAGGTTAAAGATACTGTTACAGACGTGTTGGACTCGAGATATGGATAAGATTGAATGTATTTATAATGCATTGTACGGTGGTGAAGCTTAAGAGCATGTACGTACCATGAAACAATTATGGTATTAATAGTTTAATGATTATCAGGCCAAAATGTAACAAACTCGTGATCGGGATCTTAGCAGTACAGGCAATTCAACTCTGGATTCCATTTCAAGTTCAACTTCATCTTTTAACCCATTATTGACATATTCTCTTTCATATTTTTTTTAAATAGAAAAGAGATAGGACTTCATATAATATAATGGAGTTAAATGAATATTTTTCAGAAGATTGTGTTCCTAAAACTGAAGGTGAGCACTTTTATATATTATCATGATGGAAAAAGTCTAGAAATAATTATCCAATTTTGCAAGTCATCACTCGAGACTCGTTAGTTATTCCATCATCTACCGTTGCTTCAGAGTCTGCATTTAGTACTAGTGGTCGAGTTATTACTCCTCATAGTGCTTGACTTCATTATCGCACTGTGGAAGCCCTTAAGCATGCTCAAAGTTGGTTAAATAATGAAGATATTGATAGTGTCTTTTCTTTTTAATATATTAATTTTATCTATTTTATATTATCTTACACAATATTGTGTTTTTAATTTTTGTACAACCATAGGTATTAATGTAGAGGAGACTAGTGAAATCAATCGACCAATTGCACGTTACTTTGATCAAATATATGAAGATAAAGGCATATTTAATATTCTTTGAATTTTAATATTACATTCCTAAATATTCTTTTCTTTTAATATTGCATTACTAAATATAATGTTTGTAGATACAGATGATTTGATCCAAATTGTTGTTGATCCTAGCAACAATTACAGTTAGATTCTCTCTCGGTCTGCACTCTCCAATATCCAATGTTCAAACTTTGTCTATTCGGCATAATATTATTTTAATTTTGTAAATTGTATCATTTCTTGTAAAAATGATTGGGATAATCATTGGTGTACTACAAACACTTTTATAATTAATGAATTTGGTTTTATCAATTATATCTTATAATAATTAATAAATTATTTAAGTAAAATTAAAAATTGTAATTAATTTAATTGAAATTCTTAACTATAATTAACTTAATGAATTTTCCTACAAATTCCTAATTAATTATTTATTTATATAATCACATATTCCAATGGAAGGTTATTATTAAATTCAAATTAATTAATTCACCTTTGTATTTTTAACATATTAGTGTCAATGTATTCAATTAATTAAATTCATAACTAAAATTTAATCTTTTTATTGATTATAATTTTATTTTTAATTATACATTAATTTAATTTTTGTTGGAGTCCTCACTCCTTAGTAAATTTCTAAAGTATAGAATGATATATAGCATATTTTAATAAATTTTTCTTTATTAAAGTTTATTTAATTTATTAAAATGTTGGTATGAGAGCGTGCATTTGTAGTAGAGATACACGCTCTAATAAGGGACAAGTTGACAACAACAGCCTAATAACTTTTGCACAATACTAACAAAATACTGACCACCATTGGGTGCCTTGACTTAGAACTTTTATGAGTTGAAAAATCAGCTTGTTCAACTCGATAATATCTTACAAATTCACTTTTTAATAATATAAAAATAATTATAGTGAATTTTAATAAAAGTAATCATTTATAAAAATATATCAAAAGGTATTTATAAAATGTATTCTAGTTTTAATGAAATAATAACTATTTTCAATATAATATACTATGCATAATATATGTATTGTGTAAATATGAAATAAATAAATAAAAGTTTAAATGCGATAAGAGTAAGCATGATATTAATTTCTTTAAATATGTGTAATAAAAATATAAAATTTTGCAATGATTATTTAATATGAAAAGACAACAATATTTATAGAAGTTAAAAAATCAACAGTAACTAAAATTTACATGTATAATTATTATTTAAAGTATATAATTTACAACAACAACATCAATTAAGAGTTTCATACATATTAAAAAGAATTATAATATTATATTATAAACTTAATATACGTATTTTAAAAAACATATTAAAAGGAATTATAATAATTTTTAATAAATATATATTGGTTTGTATTTTATAATATTTATTTTATATAAATATTTTTAGGTAATTCTATCCTACACTTTATAAATGATTATGCCATAATTTATAATTTAGGGATTCAAAAAATATAACTACAATTTTCAAATTCTTTTAAAATAAATTTATTAAAATTTTGGGTTGACTCAAGCCCTATGGACTTCATGTGACCAGCTTGGGCCGTGTCATGGGCCAGTTGATTCTAGTCCACCCACTGGCCACGGGCTAGTGGCCACGGGCATCCTTGGCCTAGCACGTTGCCACCATTCCTATTTCTCATAAAGGAAGACAATACCCATCAAGAGAGACTTTAGTTTTGAGTCGAGACTAGACAATGCTTAAGTAAATACCCCCAAAAAAATCAACATAATTATCAATGAAAACAGTAAAAGCAACAAATCCCAACCAAAGAGGTCTAATCAAGGAACCTGAGTAATGCCACAATGGATGCAAAAATAAAAAGATGTCAGGCAAAAAGGAATATCATATGGTGTGGTGAGGCATCACGGCCACCTGGCCCCTGGTCACTCAGGGTATGCAATGGAGACTCGGGGATGGGGCCCAGACTCAGTTTTGGTTAGACTTGTAGCTCAGCTAGATGGGACCCCTTAAATCCCACACCCTCTCCCCCATTACAGCTTCTGATCTCCATGTCCGCATTCGGGACCTCGTGGACTTTGACGGTAATTGGCAATGGGTTGCCTTTCACCAGTATCTCCCACAGTCGATTTGTCGCGCTATAGCTGGGACTTTTCCCCCGCAACTTTTCTTTGAGCCGGATACTTTGGTTTGGGGACCCTCCGACACTGGCACGTTCACCGTGGCGTCCACCTACAACATGATCATGGACACAGCCGAGGCACTCGTGGCCAACTCCTGGATGGGTATTTGGCAATGGCCAGGGCCTCAACGTATTCGGTCCTTTCTATGGCTTCTTGCGAAAGAGCGATTATTGACTAATAAGGAACGCGTGCGACGACACTTCTCTCATTGTTCCTTAAAGGAATCCTCACTGCATGACATCCACGACTGTGCTCACGCCTGGCGTGTGTGAAATAGCTTCCCTCATTCAACAATTCCCCACAACTTTTACCGGTTGCATATGAAAGAGTGGCTCTATCACAACCTCCACCTCCACCGCCGGATGCTGGGCCACGACTGGTTGCTCCTCTTTGGCATCACCTGCTGGATTCTTTGGTAGTGGCCGAATTTTTCCCTATTCGATGCTAAATTCTCTTGGCCACACTCACCCATTTCTCACATTTTGTATTATGCAAGTTTACTTATCCACTCAGACACGTGGCACAATAGAGCGACGGCGGTTGGTCGGCACCTTCCACAAGAGCACCTTCTTGGATAGACCCCACCTCCTACCGACTAGATTAAGCTTAACAATGATAGCGCGAGCAACTGCTCTTCGGCCACAGCTACTGCCGGTGGGCTCCTCCGGGATAGTGATGGCAACTGGAGGGGCGGTTTCCCCCATAACATTGGCTGGTGCACTCCTCTCCAAGCGAAGCTATGAGGCGTTTATACGGGCTTGTCTCTTGCTTGGAATCTAGGGTACTGCAAGATCAAGCTTGAGATTTGTTGGGCCCCGATTCGTATTAAGCATGTTTTATGTATTTTGAGGATAAGTTTACTAATTTCCTTTTAGTTAGAATTAATTTGGGATTAATAGAATTAAATTGGAGGTATATAGTTAAAAATTGGAGTTTGATAAGTTTTTAGAAATTAAAAAGAATAAGATGATGTAGGGAATT
>JANTPM010000006.1:22343494-22356870 GCA_025434745.1 Erythroxylum divaricatum
AGAAATTATAAAATCAATAATAAAAATACAATTTTTGAAATAAAAACAAAACTATAAAATAGTAAAATACCTGTTCTTCATTCTTAAATTATAAGTAAAGTAAACAAGGTCATTAAGTCTTTGATGTTCCAAATGATTTATTTCTTTGTATGAATACATTAAAAAACACTTCAATTTCGTTCACAACCTGATATAGAAGCTGTTTGACTGAGTAACCTAATAGCAAGTTTTCTCAATGTTGGAGCACTGTCACCGAATAATCTCTACCACTCATCTATATTTTAAATTAATAGTTATAATAAAATATATACTATTAATAAGTAAATAATGAATTAAAAGTATCAAACTTACCTGACTGCATTTTGTTAACATAAGTTCTTTTTGTTGATGATTTAGCAAAACTCTCTGAGCCTTTACGATACAATTTAATTTCATTTATCGCTTGTGATTGCTCTTCAATAGAGAAAATACCTTTGCATTCAATCACGTCAAACAAACCACTCATAATATTAATTGTACATTCTTCTCCACTATATGAGCAATAAGGATTGAGAAAATAAGATGCTAAGTGAATCATTTGAGTAAGATGCTTATCTTATCGTCAATCAATAATATCTATATAAGGCTTATATAATTTCTCCTTCCCTTTAAAAATATTTATAATTGTTTTGTGAGCTTTATACATACCATCATATATATATCCCAAAGATGGCTTTTCATTTGAATCAACAATCCTCAACAACCTTATAAACGGAGCCACAATCTTCACAATGATCAAGCAAGTATCCCAAAATTTATTATCTACAATAATAGCACAAACTTCTTTTCCTTTTTCACTCTTTGATAATTTATGACTTAAAAAGTATTTACTTGTCACTAAATTTTGAAGTAGTTGCTTATGTTCATAAACGCTTTTCAAAGTAATAAATGTAGTTGCAAACCTGATAGTAGTGAGACAAACGATCTCAATCCAATCTTCTTGTTTTCTTAACCAAGACAAAAATGTCACATGATTATACATAAAAATTGTGATCTTAGATGCGCGTGAAATAAGACTAGAAATATGGCCCATACCACTAACATCTTTCAAAATAAAATTTATACAAAGAGCAACGCATAGAGACCAATAAATATGCTCATACTTTGATTGTAATAAGTACCCAGCTGTATTATCTGTAACAAAATGCACAACATTTTTTGGTCCAACCTACTCGACACTTCACAGAATAATTCAGATAAAACATTAGCACTTTTTACCATATCAAAAGCATCAACATACTTGATAAAAGTTGTTCCAATATTATAATAAACCAATAAATTTATCAAGGTTCTTTGTCTTTGATCAGTCCACCATCTGTCATAATAGTGCATCCTGTTGATTCCCAACTAGATTTATATGTATCCACAGCTAACTGACATTCCCTTTTTAAATCTTGAAGTAAAGACACATGCAACTCATAATAAGATGGTACCTTAAATCCTAGACCTATTGTTGTTATATCATCAATTGCTTCTTGAAAATACGGTAAATTTAAAGCGTTTAAAGGAATACATGAATGATAGAACCATCTAGCCCATGCTCTTTTACATCGTAAAACAACATTCTTATCAACCATAAAATTTTTTAGACTAAGTTAAGAGCTAGGAATAATTCTTGGAGAAAAATAAGAATCTATGTCAATAGTAGCTTTTCTTTTCCCTTTATCTAATACTTGTGGTGTTTCATCATCTCCAAAAGATACATCATGAGCCTCTTTATTTTTTTTCTTTTTTAGTTGTTGTTGCAAATATTTTCCAATCATATCACGTACATCAAATGGTACTTTTTTGCAAGAAGCAATATTACTCTTAATACCAGGAAGATGTTCTTTCATTCTAAAAATTCCTCCCCCTTTAAATATTTTATCACAAAGCATACAATTATATTGGATATTCCCATCAGAAAGAAGAAGAAAAATAATTCCATGTTGAATCGGACTTACCACGAGTAGAGGACAGTTTCATATTCTCCATTATGATTTAACCTAAAAAGTTTTAAAAATTGAGTGTATCTTGTGAGATTGTCACTACAGTCTCCTTCCTCTAAGAATTTACAACATAGTAAATAACTTGTGCAAGATAGTTGGCTTACCTTTCAATTGGTTTTTTGTGCGACACTCATATAGGTATTTAAGTTATATTAGAATTAAAAGATGAAGCAAGAGGAAACAACGAAGAATAGATTTTTATTGTATTTTTCATTTTTAAAATAAATTTATTTATGCATAAGGTAATGGGACTGAATCGGATCGGACCGTCCGGTCCAACCAGAAAAGATTGAACCGACCGGTTTTTATGTAGAGAAGTTATTAAGTAAAACCGAACCGAACCACTGACCGGTTTGAACTTTTTTGGGTCGAACAAGACGGTCCGATCCTGTTTTTAAAACCTTAGATAAGTTCATGTCGCTTTTATGCATGTTTATATCCTATATCCCAAACCGTTCCTTAAAGCCATGGAGAGAGGCCACAAAAGTACTAATAGACTTATCATATGCTCTTGACAACAATAAAACATCATCTACAAAATAATTAAGATAATATTTTTGAATGCAGACAACAACGTACCATTTTATTATTACCAAAATAAAGGATAATTCAACAACCAATTCCTTATCTTGAAATCTTAAAAACATGAAGTTCAGTAACACATGATGTTCAGGCACAAGCAAATGAAATGAATGCTACCATGCATTACATATATGAAAAAAGAAAACAGTGCTTGTAGACCCCACACCTCTCACATTGGTGGCATGTTGGACTTACTGTAACATTAGTCTCCAATAAACATAACATCGTTCAATAGTTTAGCTACTAAATTCACTGTAATCTGCCACAAAAAGGACCTCTTTAGCTGATTATTTCATAAAGTTGGCAAGTAGCATAAAAGCAAAAAAAAAAGAAAACGGTGCACAAATAATAGCAACAATATTTGCCAAAATAGGAAGAAATGAGGTGCCACATTACATATAGATGAACTAAGATATTTGATCTAGTGGATCTTATATTTGCTTCTTGGTGCTAATCAAAACACAGTGGAATTGGGAAAAGACTGATAACAAACCCCAGAAAGTGTAGTAACGTGTCTATCTTCATATTGCAAATAAACACTCCACCCTGGCTATTTTTTCCCCTCGTACATCTTTATAGTATCTACCCTTGAAGTTATATTATCAGCTGTAATAAAGAATGTAGCTATAATCGCAACATATTAGTTGGTTTCCTATCACTGAACAATCAGCTAGAAAACTCAGCAATAGCTATGCTAAGTACCATTAAAAAGACATAAAGACCCACAAGGCAGAAGCCCCAGAACCTAGGCACCCGAAATCTGGACCACGTAATAACTAGCAGAGACCCCATTAGGCTCAGAAGCAAGAACACGAATGCAATTACAATTCCAATATGGAAATTGAGTTCATAAGCTTTGGGATAAATATGAGCGGTTTGCATCACCAAAGCAGACCCAAGACCCACAAGCATGTTAAACATTGGTCCAGCAAAGCACCCAGCCATAGCCATTGCTGGCTGGCCTGCTTTGGCTACTGCAACATCAGCAACAAGATCACCAACTGAATTTCCCCATGCAAGCACTGTGAGCCCAAGTAGGGATGGATGCACCTCAAGAACTATCCCCAGTGCTTGGAGGCAGTTTAGCAGTTCTCCGGCAACAGTGGATATCCAAAAGACACTCATTACAAATGCCAGAAGCACTACTATTATTTGCTCAGTTTTCGGGGGTTCCTTTTCCAGAATAAAGTGAAGAACTGCCAGAGAGGTGCTTGCCAGTAGAATTACAAACCAAAGTGGCAAATAAGTGTTCGGAAGGAGGAATATTATTGGATGATCTAGCGGCATGAATGAATTGCAAGTGTATAACAAGGCCAGAGGACAGAGAGCGATATTAACAGATAAATAGAACCTGTTCCATTCCGCGGGTGATGGTTGTGGAATTGTGAGCTTTAGAAGAAATGAGATAGGGAGTTTCCACACTTTTGATACCTGCATGCATGAAAAAAATAAGAATCAGTAAAGCATGCCCTTTGCTATAACAAATACAAAAATGGCCTAAAAAAATACACAAATTACTCTCTGTTAAAAACATGCTTTTGCCTTGTTGATTTCCGTTTCTTATCTGAGCAGGCTTTACTACTTTCACTACATCGCCTAAATCAAGAGTTTTAAGTATAAGCCAAGTCCACATGTTTTGGCAGCATTTCAAATGTGCCAAGCATGTAAAATCCTAGAGGATTTTAGTGCATGATCCAGTTTTTCGGCCCTAGCAAGATCAAGAAACAGCACACATGTGAAAAATCCAATATTAAGTTTACTTATCCACTGAGAGAAAAAGGTACATGGCAGTCCAGTGATTGTAAATATTCCTTTCTTTGGGTTGGGATGTAAAACCACAAAGCTCAACCTTAACCTTCAGTTCAATTGATTTGCAGCAACACTAACAGTTCGAATGCTTAATCTTAATAGTCTATCATTTATAAGCATTAAGAATAAAACCAATTTGAGCAAGATACTGAAACACAATCAAGTTTTAACATATCCTTATATCTATTTGATTGTAAACGTTAAGTAGCTAATTGCTTTACATTTTAATATTTGAGGAAAACAAATTCAGATAGAAAATGCATAACTAAAGAAATATAGACAGCATTTCAATTACGTACACGAGAAGAAAACTGATATATACATAATGAAGCAGATCACTGTCCGGTTCTCTTATGTTCATCCACACAACAATTCAGTCTACTAACAAGTCATTTGCGACAAGGCTAAGCATTTAGTAACGAGTGCTGAATGATTATAGACTTATGAGGCAATATCAAGTTAATTAATGATAGAGAAGTACAAAGCAACGCATTTGAATACTCAGAGATCAAGCAAAATTGAAGATCCTACATTTTTTTTTCCTATTACAACTTTCCCGTTCCGCAGGAGAGACAATGCCATCCGAAGGACATAAAGTCATTTAAGGCTCCCTCAGTATAAGTCCTAAAGGTTGTATTGGAAGAAACAGACAAGTAACACTGAATGCATTCTAAAATCAACAAACCATTGAGACGAACATTCAGTTAATATACCTGAATTGACCATATGCCAAACCACACCCGGATCACACAATAACATTCAGTAAAAATGCTTTAAAAGAGTGGAAGAGGAACATGTGAAAGGAAAAGGCAACTTTATCTCAAAATTGCACGGGCTTCCAAGGAAAATATAATCACATAACACAATTGTTACCTTTTCATAACCCATTCTGAAACACCCAGAAACCTCCCCCTTATCGACAAGAAATTCACTACCTTTTTCACAATCCATTTCTCTTGAATCTCTCACATCCTTCACTTTATCTTCACCATCGCCAGCAGCAGTTCCCCAATCCATCCAAAATACGAAACCAACAAAGAACACATAGAATCCGACAAATCCAATAGCCTGCCAAAAAGATATCTCCCCACTCAAATACACATAAAACAAAAACAGAGCCCCAACAAGATAAAAGCCAACATCTCTGACAAAAGACCCCGGATCCACATTAAATGGCGCAGCATATATGGCAACAAATCCAACAACAAGGGCAGAGACAAAAGTCCCAGCAGACAAGATAGCCCCAAACCCAGTCCTATACTGCCCAGAGCGAACCGCAGCAAGAGAAGCGAAAACATCTGGAGCTCCATTGCCAAGAGCTAAAAGGGTGACACCACCCATGCTTGGAGAGAGGTTTAAGTGATTGGTGAGCTTTGTAGTGACAACAGAGAAATGACATTGGGCAGTTTTGATGAGGACATAGAAGTGGAGAATAATGAACAATAAAAGGCAAGGAATGGAGAGGAAAGAGTTGGCCTTGAAAAGGCAAAAATGAAGTGAAAGATAGTTGATGAGGCCATTGGTGGGATCAAGAGAAGAGCAAGTGAGAGGGACAACTTGGGGGTGTGAAATGAGTGACCTTTTGGGGATTTGGGGAGATGGGTTGGGTTGAAATGAGGAATAAGAGAAAAGGAAAGTGGTGGAGAAGAGGGTTAAAGAGAGAGCAGCGAGGGAGTTGAAGAAGAGATGGTATGAGAAGGCCATGCCATTTCAGAGGTAGCTTTTCCTGCGGATCTTTCTTCTTCCTGTGCTGTGTATCAAGTGTGTGCCTGTGCCTGTGTAACTGGGAGATTCTTTTTTGGCCATAGATTAGATTACGCGTTTTTTTTTAACATATATATTTAGCACATGTACATGAAGCATTCTTTCCCATCATATATGCAAAGTATTTACCATTTAGAATGATGCTTGGATTGGAATTTGGAAGATAAAACCAACAATTGTGTTGTGTTTAACTTGAAGAGAGTGTAAAAAAATACACACTATATATTGTTGTATTACAACACAATCGCGCATGAATTAGTGGCACTTGTTATTTTCCGACTAAAAATAAATCAACCTTATCTTTTTTTTCTTCTTTGGATTGAAATTACATTTACCATCATATGTAATTCATTTTATTCAATATATATTTTTATACCGTTCATTGAAACAAATGCTAAATGTTACCATATTTAAAACCTTATTCATATCTTCTACCTATAATAATAACAATAATTTAGTGAAAATTTTAACGATACATGAAATTTGGAGAGATTCAATAATACACAATCTTATCGCTAATTAGTGGAGAGGGCATTTTTGATAATATATATATATATATATATATATACACATACATATATATACTTTTTAAGTAATAAAATAAATAATATAATAAAAACGGAAGAAATTAAAGAGTAAAATAAAAGATAAAATAAGTAAATAAATACATATAAGAAAAAAAACAACGCATATAAATAAATAAATCAAAAAAGTCATTACAAAAAGTATTTAGGCTAATTAAGAAAACATTTAGGCTAGATAATTAAGAGAAAATTATTATATATTAAATATTTAAGCCAAATACAAAATAGAAAACTTAGAGGCCATGCTTTTATTGAAAAGGATATAAAAACATCTTTATCATTATCTCTAGATGTTATTTTTAGCCACGAACAGTTGCTATGCTTTATCATTTATATAACAAACTTGATTTAATAGGGCTTCTGTCTGTTCTTTCTTTTTACTAATTCTTGCCAACTTAAAAATGTCATTTTCTTCATCTTTAGTTTTTAATTGTTGGTATAAACTTTATCTTCTTTGCTTCTTTCTTTTCCGATTTACAACTTTCTCCGTTACTTACTCTCCACCTCTATCATGCTATCCAATAGAACTTCATAGGCACTCTTTTTAAATCTTAATATTTTCTTGTGCATTTTCATTCCATCTTCAAGACTCCATTCTACTACTCTTAGCCTTTTTTAAACACCCAAGATCTCTTTAGATGTTATCATCTTTCATATTACAAGTAGAAATAAATACGGCTAATCTGATCTCAGCTGACAAACTGAGCACTATGTCATACCAATTCGTTAACAACAGAACAAAGGCCTCAACAAAGTATCTGAGACTCAACTCTGAAACTACCACAAAAATTACCAAATGAACCAACTCTTAGCTCCTTGCAAATTTAGTCATCACTGAGAGCTTTAATTGGGTTGTAGCCCTGAGGTTATTTTAATAGAGCTTTTTCTGAAACTTGCTAAAAGTCTAAACATAGGTCAGCCATTTCATTTCTTCCATTTCACCAACATTCATAAATGCAAATCTCACGTAATAACTGGCTTGCATTAACTCTAAAATAACACTCAATTGTAAGAGGTTACCAATTGAGCTTCCTAGATAACCATTTCCTTCGCTTGGTTGCGTCCATTTTCACAAACAACTTTGCCTTTTCCTCATTCTCTAGAATTTGGCAGGCTTCCAAGAAGAGCTCATCATCCATGCCTGGTATAGCTTGAAGCGCATCAACAATGACTTCAATAGATAAATGCTCTCCATCATCTTTATTTCGCACATTTCTTGCTACATGGAAGTTTGTACCTAGTGCTTCTTCAGCCTCCTCGTTGAGTTTTTGGACTTTTCTAGAAGACATTGAGTAGATTGATGAAGTTGCACAATTTCTTTTGTTCTGGGTAAGTGCAACCGTGGATACACTGCCAAGGACACCGTTGTTGTTCTCCATTTCTATGCTAGAACGACTTAACCTTCCACCTACCACTCTGTTACCAAATATCACGGAAAGATCATTATAACTTCCCAACATTCTATTTCGATATTTGATTGCACCTGGATGTCTCTGCACAAAATAAATTATGTCACAGGAAATACCATTAGAAAGATGATATATGGACACATCCAAAAGTAAGTACAAATACCACTTTCTTTCATTTTTTCTGACACAGAAAGAAATAATAAGTTCAGCTTTTTTAGAGAGATGAAATGGAATCCTGTGACAATCGTGGGTACAAGAAGCTGGAAACAAGGTAATTTCTCAAGTCATCCATGTTCCACAGAAAGAAAAAGACACGCGCACCTTGATATAAACTTCCCAATTATCATCATCAGCAATGACCTTTTGCTGAATGCCGTCCCATGCAAAGCCAATCTGATTGATAAGCATCCTAATGTTATTGTACTCTTTCATCAAGCTTAGGTACAAGCTTTCTACTTCATTTTTGTCACATAGAACTCCAAATTTCTCATTGAATGATTCAATTATCCAGGCCCATGCTTGTTCGGTGAATGTCTTACCAATCACGTTCCCTTCAATTACTTGTCCTAACATGAGTTGAATAAAGTACACTTCCATTGACTTGGTCCAATTTATTGGTAGAGGATTAAAACCGGCTGGAACTGGGGAATCTTCTTCATCTGTAATTTCAACAGAAGAATGCAAATAAGAAAGTATCCCACTCAGATATTCATAAGATAATCCCATGTACAGTGACCATCATAAAATGAGATTTTAAGTATCTAAATTTTTCTCCAGATATCTTAAAAGTTCTTTTAATAGCATATTGACAAAAGCTATTCAAGGGAGAGGGGAGAGAAAGTGGACATGTAAAATTATGAGGAGACGTATACCATCGCTTGGTACCAGGACACAGTCACAAATAGCCCTTGAGCAACTTGAATCATTGTCCCTTCCATTAATATTTCCACCTCCGAATATCAAGAACAAATCATTATAATTAGGAAGGGTCCGATTCCAATATGACCGTGCATCAGGGCAATCCTGCAAACAAGTTTAAGCTACAAGATTTTTCTAATTTTGATAAAGAGAACTGAACAATGGATATAGGAAGTACCTTTAGATAAGCATGCCATAAAGAATCATCAGCAGTTATCTTTTGACGCAGCTCGTCCCAAGCAAATCCACTATGATCAAGTAAACTTTTCATATCACTGAATTGCTTCATCAAGTTCATGAAGTGGCTCCTTAAAATATTCTCATCATGCTGATATCCAAACTCAGAACTGAACTTTGTTGACATACAACTCCACTCTTGCCTGGTTAAATTTTTACCCATACTTCCTTGACGAACATGCTCAAGCAGCAGGTCAATGAAATATCGGTCCATTGCTGGAGTCCAATTAGTCTTCCCGTAGTGGTTATTGTTAAAAAATTGTCCTTAAACAAATTTAATAACAAAAAACAAATTGGTAAGTGTACATGAGAAAGTTTCATCATGTATGTAGCATCATTGCATCAACCTTGTTCATGTTTGAGCCTCATATATCCTCCAGTAACCATAAAGTAACCAATGGAACAAAAAGAAAAAGTAACACATTTCTAAAATGAAGCATGATAATCTCCATGTTAATAAAAGCAGAGGTCATCATCAGTGCCTGTACCTGGACCTAACAGATTGGCCTCATCATCAGGCGAAGGCTTTCCATAAATAAAAAATAAATCATTGTAATCTTCCATAAATCTAGTTCCATAGAGTTCGACCTCCGGTTGTTCCTGGAATGTAGAAACATTAGCAGCACTTAATAGGAATTGCTGATATACTAAATCAAGACAAAGTGAAGCACCTTTATAAATGTATCCCACACATACATACCATGATGACCTGCAGTGTACCATCCCAAGAAAACCTTCTCCTCTCAAGAGAACTCTTCACAACACTCTGTAACTTCTGAAAACTTCTGCAACGACTCTTCAGGATATCCTTGTCATATTGTGATCCAAATCTTTCCTTGAACAACACAGCCATATCTATCCAAGCTTGACTATCTGTAGTATAGTCAATTTTATTCCCTCTATGTATTTGCTCTAACATAAGGTCAACAAAGTAGCGGTCCATCACAGGCGTCCAACTTGTCTCCGAAAAATCACCATCTGCATGGCAATCATCATGCTTTCCTGCCAATCATACGGCTTGATAACTTTTCCTTGTATTTGTAAATAATAATAGTAGTGCTTCAAGTCTCTAGGACCTGTAATCATATGTATGATGGAATTAAAGCAATCAAGCATAATAAAAGCCATATACCAACAGAATCTTATTCTTAAATTTGAGAAACAATCAGAAACACTAGTTACTCATTCCAGATTGAAAAGACTTGATCTACAACAAAAATCCTCATTCATGAGTTGAATCACTAAAACATAAACAATTCTCTATATTCAAGGTTTGCATAAGAAATATTATTTTCCTGTAATTTATACCTGCCCACCTAAAATATGTTCATATATCTGCTAATGCATACCAATGATCATATCAGGGCTTTCACTGCCAAGATCAACATTATGTTCCCTCTGCCTGCATCGTTCGAAAGAACCTTCTTCACCATAGATAAGGCACAGCTTATGATAGCTGGGCACAGATTTATTTCTGTATGGCTGAGCATCAGGATGCATCTGCATACATCAAAACAAACATGAAACAGTAAGTTCTTCAAACATATTTCCCAGAAGAAAGAGAAGGTAACTTCACCTTAAAATAAGAATCCCAAACATGATCTTCAGCTATAATCATTTCTCTGTTTTCATCCCAAGAAAATCCAGTTTGCTCCAGAATAACTTTTGCATCATTATATTGCCTCCTCAAATGTTTGACTCGATTTCTTAAAATGTTTTTCTCACATGTTAAACCAACTTTAGCATTGAATAACTTGGTCATTTCCGTCCAAGCCTTAGAAGTATATTCATAACCGATCTTATTACCCCTAAGGGTTTGGTCTTGCAACAAGTCAATGAGATAGTAATCCATTAATGGGTTCCAAATAGGCCCAGGACCATGACATCCAGCAGAGTAATGACAATCCTTTTCTTCATCTGCATGAATGAAAAACCCATTAAAGGTGCAATAATGTGTGCATAAGAATAGATAGATATATATAGATATATGTAAGGGAATCAAACATCAAGAACTAAAGAAGATCATCAACTAGAGTTGTTTCCTTTGATGAAATGCATCAATGACAGAAGCCAGCAGAAGATGCTGCTGAAGAAATGTCGAACTCACCAGTCTCAATTTGTAAACATTTATTTTCAGTAATCTGATTTTGATGCTTAGCTTCATGATGCCCCCTGGTAATCTCATTGCTGTAAATCAGGCTCAAATGTTCATAATTTAGTAAAGGCTTCCCTCTGTATGAATGTGCCTCTGGATGCCCCTTCATTAACAATAGCTATCTATTAATAAGCATATCTGCATAAGTTATCATCCGGAGACCAATAATATTATTGTTGTACCTTGATATACTTCTCCCAAATAACATCATCAGCTAAGATCATTTGGTGCTTTTCATCCCAAGAAAATCCATTTCTCTTGAGTATTCTTCTCATATCACTATAGTACTTAAACAACTTATTATAGCGGCGCATCAGAAAACTTTTTCCATATTTAGAACAAAATCTAACATTTAATGAACTAAGAATGTCATTCCATGCTACGTTACTGAACGATTTGTCTGTCTTATTGCCCTTTCTGACTTCATCCAGCATACGCTCAACAAGACATCGGTCCATGTCTGGTGTCCAATCTGTTCTCACATGCTCAATACTTGCTGGATGAATACCTGTTCCAAAGCCTATGATTAAGCAAATAATTATTTAGGTTTGCATTTTCTAAATAACGAAGACAAACCCATGTTATCTGCCTGAGTACAATATTCATACTCAAACTTCATGTCTGTTTTTCTTTTTCTTTTTTATTCTGATCTTTCAGAGAAATCTGAAATTGTGAAAATTATATAAAGTTTTTATATATATAAATCATCACTTCCAGCCCATATCGTACTTTAGTTAATTAAACATATCACATTAATACAAGTCTCACAAATGTTGGTATGCATAGAAAGTAATAATCCACCTCAAATTTTGACATACAGTTTTAAGACTCTGCTGGAAAATGTAGCCTTACACTACATTCTTTAGTGGACGAAAAACATACCAATAATGAGCCCTTGAATGTCAGCATCAAAATCTGCATCATGACTTGAACGGCTGTATCTTCCATCTGCTTCTGTGTATGCAAATATCAAGCACAAATCGTTGAAGTTCACCAAAGACTTCGTCTTGTAACATTCTGAATCAGGGTGAGCCTGTATTACTTTTATAGGTGACTTTCAAGTACTATCAGATATACAAAATGAAAAGGCATAGAGATCAATTTAGCAGACCTTCATATAGGCATCCCATACTTCATCGGCAGCTACCACCATCCTTTGAGTATCATCCCAGGAAAACTCACTCTGTTTGAGAAGATTTTTAACATCATTGTATTGCTTCCACAGAGCTGTATAATGACTTCTTAATATATCTTGGTCATATTTAGTCCCAAACTTTGAATTGAACATGGCCAGTATGTCTGTCCATGATTGCTTGTTGAAAGTATGACCCAATCGATTGCCCCTGTGCATCTGATCCAACATGAGATCAATAAAGTATCTTTCCATCACCAATGTCCGACTAGTGTTTGCTCTATCCCTAGTGGGAGGAATTTGACTGTCCATCTTCTTCCTAGCAAAAGCAGAGTTGGCGATAATAAAAGCTTATACACAGTCAAACCCAGTTCATGTATTTCATCAAAAACATAAAAGACAGGAAAGAGAGAAGATTTTAACTAGTTATGGTCCATCGGGCTAGGATCGCATGGGACTAGATTCAGCCAGTCAAAGATAGTAATTCTCTTCAGTATTTTTCACATGAAGCTGTTCCAACTCAAATTCGAATTGCCCAACTGACCACAAAGGGTCAAGCTTTCATTTCATTCACAGATGATTTTTTTTACGAATACAAGGAATAGTGTTTATATTTTCCGAAAGATAGAAATGACAAATGAACAAATGAAAGAATGACACGTATTTCTACTGTAACTGAATAGAAATTGGTTCAGCCGGATTCTGGCCGAACGGTACGTTGCCGTTTGGATCCATTGATTAGCAACTTCCTGTGATGAA
>JANTPM010000006.1:22490111-22502380 GCA_025434745.1 Erythroxylum divaricatum
AACGTTTCATTCAAACATATAACCACCTTGGTAGTTATATGAAAGACAATGACTTAAAAAACCCTTCATGGGTGTATAAGAAGTCATTAGATAATCTGAAAACCAGAATTAAAAAGTATAGCAGTGCAAAACAAAACAAAGAATGGATTAAAAACGAACATCAATAAAGAAGAACAAAAGGCTCGATAAAAAAGAGGAACAAGGCAAAAGTAATGTTGAAAAGATAGAGAGGGAAAAAATCCTCAACCATCCCAAAGAATGTTGATCAGTTATAAATTCTTATTTTGATCTCCAGTAGTTCCTAGATTGGCTGGTGACACATGGGACACTTATTTGATTAGAGTCGCAATTCTTTTGCACATTCACTGCACAAGCATTACAAACGAAGATATTTAGTGTTTCACTTGTGAATTTTAGATGCATATGAAACATAAACGACGGATTATGCATGTTATAAACAGTTAAAGCATTTCTATAGCTTCCAAACTACATCCCTCCTATAAGTTACATCAAATAAGAGGAAAAAGTGAAGTACGAAATTTTCAAAATTTGTTTAGTATGTTTAGTCTAGCACGAAATAGATAAAAATTTAGAATCTCAACCACAGTATATAGTATAATTTATCATTATTTTTCATATGCCAAAATCAAGTATCTTGTATCTTTTATTTATTCTATAATTTATTTTATTTATCCTTATCTACTTATCACCAATTCATTTAATAAAAATATAACATGCAACATTCTTCCTAGTATTACTTTGTTCATTTAAGGTATCAGAGCCTACTCCCATTTTTTTAACATCTGGCTATTTTTTCTCAGTCAAACCATAATATACGGATAGAGAAAACTCATCACATACATTAATTCAAAGCAATCCAAGACAGCCATAGAAACCAACTCATTAATACGCATCTAGAAACACACCATAGCTTCCATTTAGCAGACTTTTTCAATCCCATAATCTCAAGCAAACATCAGAAAAATCAACACAACACAAACAGAACAATACAACATGAGAGGAATTTCACAACTAAAAACATGTCAAAAAATAATCTACCTATATTGCCACTCAACCAAATCACAAATTTTTTAACTACATCGCTAGATTCTAGAAACCACTTGGTATGGAGAAACCAAATACTAGCTATTCTTATTACCTCATATATTTTTTAATATGTTGATGAGAGCATTTCACCTTCGAGAGAAAAATTGGATCCTCAATCTACTGATTACAAAAAATGGAAGAAAATTGACCAACTAGTTTACTACTTCCTCACTGGATCACTCTCTAGCTCAACTGCATGACTTGCACTCAGACATACCATGACTCATAATCTTTAGGTTGGACTTGAAGACTGCTTCATGCTATAGTCCATGTCATAAGTATCTTTCCACCGTTGAAAGCTTCACACTCTCAAAAAGGATTCTAGCACCACCATCTACTACCTCAACATCATGTCCACTATTGTTGAAGAAATCACCGCAATTAGAGACTCAATCTCAGATTATGACTTTGTTCTCTTAACCTTAAACAAACTACCTGCATAATTCTAGTTATTTATCATAATACTAGAAATTTGCAACATTGACATTACCTTTGTAGGGCTTAAAGCCAAACTTTTGCTTCTTGAATAATGACTGATCTCCTTCCATTCGCCACCTCCATCAAATTCCTCATTTGTTGCCTTATGTAGCACCAACTGCTCAACCTATGACCTACATGGTAAAAACGGCGATAGAACACTACACAAGAGACATCCAGCTGCTAACCAGGACTTCCACACTGATCGGGTATTTGATGTGTGTAAGTTTGTAATTAATAACCCTAGATAATGCACAAGTGCATAGTTCGTTAGTGTAGTACCTAAGGTGTCAATCTCATGAGGAGGGATAATCTAACCCTAAAATCTAAGGCTAGAAACAAATCACAGAAATTCAAAATGTACGAAACTAAAATCTTGAATTTAATTCAATCAATCAAATTAAGAATCAAACACGAAAATATTAATTATTCAGTAGTTGCAACACACACCTATGAATCAACTTAAGGAAATTACCAATTGAGAGAAAGGAAATTTTACCTATCCCTAATGCTAACCTAACTGATTATGAATTACTAGATTATTCTTTTTGGATGATCCTAAGTTTAATTACTCTCTCTTGAGTTATAACCATTAGCCCTAAATCATAAACCCTAATAAAATTATCAAAGTTGCAATCTCTCAATTAACAATCTATCCAAAACCCTAATTAGTATTGAAGTTCTATAATAAACTATCGAAAAACTATGCCAGATCTCTTTTTACATAATTTACCAATTTGATTTCATTCTAATTTCTATTAAATCACCTAACTCTCATTAACCTAATTTAATTATTTTTGATTCGATTCATCCTCTTAGTTTATTATTGAATTATGCACTCGCAATAAACCATAACAAATCCAATAACCAAAGAAACAATAAGATCTCATTAATTCAAAGATAAAAGTCTGAATGTGAGTTTAGAACATCCTCATCATTCAAGATCCTATCATCAACTATTCAATCCAATTCTATACAATGATAAAACTGAAAATAAAAAAAAATAAATTTGAAATGGAGGATTGGAGGCAGCGACATTAGGAAAATATTCTTAGAAAATTTGGAAAATGAGTCAATGTTTGGGGGTATTTGAGCTTAATTTTCATGTTTTGCCCGAGGATAACCAAAATCTAAGTGTGGGAGAAATTGATTGGTGCTTAATTGATTATGAAATTATTCCATAATACTTAGCGATTATTGACATGAAATTGCTTAAGATACTCACTTTGACTCATATGTGATTTTATGAACAATTCGGAAGTAAAGAAGTTAAAGTGAGTCGAAAGAACAATATTTGGGCCATTTTTCAAAGATTAATTTTCACTTGTTTTCATGAAACAAGAAGAAGAAAATTGAAGCAAGAGAATATGAAATAAATAATAAAAGAATGGGATAAAGCAGAAAACCCATGGAAGAGGTTTGCTAGAAATCAATACTCATTGTGCATGTTTTTGCATGGGTGAATGTGAATTTAATGGAGTGATGGTTGGATGATGAAAGGTGGACAAGCAAGGAGTGAAACAACAGCATAGTAAGGAGCTAAACAGCAACGTCCAAGGAGCATAAAATGTAAAACGACATAAACATGAGCAAAATCAATAGCAACTAAAGGAGAACACAAGCAGTCATAACTGGGAGAAGTTTGCGTTAAACGCAATGCATACATATGTGTTTTACGTTGAACGCAAGCGTATGCATTCAACGCAACACATATGCAGTTAACGCAAGGCATACGTATGCATTTTGTGTTCAACTCAATGCATATGCCTGCATTTCAGGCTTAGGTTTAAGGAAAATATGAACAGTGATTGTGGACAGCCAAATTAAATCGCCATATCAAGCTACAACGTAAAAGAGAGCTGCGTGAGAGGTATGTGTTTAATGTAGACAAGGAGCTTGCGAGATAAAAGGGTAGTGTACCGAGCTTACAGAGACATGAATAGTGGAGATGGACTACCATTTTTATTTGTCACATCGGTGAATAGTGAGAGATGGAGAAGAGAGTTGCTTGAAAAAGAAGAGAGGGAGGCATAGTGAAGAGAGCCGAAGGGGGTTTCGGTTAAGGACGCTAAATTGGGGATGAAGCATTTTTTCAGGAGAGATTCATAGTGAGCTAAACGTCCAAACGTCAGTTTGGAGGCGACATTGGCACCGACAATGCAGGTTAGGTATTTCTTTTATTGATTTGTTGTTTCTTTCTCTCATTAGAAATTGATTGTGTTATCCTATGTTAATTGATTTAGGTGTTTTGTATGGATAATCGGATTTTCGTTATTGTTGTGTATGAACCCGTGGGGTATTGTAAACAGATGATTTTAATATGTTCATTGAATCGTTTAATTGCAAACCCATTTTTAGAATTTCGATATAATCCGTAATTATTATGTTAAAATTCATGTGTAGCGTCTAATAATTCATAATCATTAGGGATAACATGAATTAGGTTAAATTAAGCCTCGTATGTGGTTGTTGCCTTGATTAATTGGTTTTTATAATTTGTAACGCTACTGCCTAATTAGAGATTGTACACTAGGTTATTCAATGGTTAGGATTAGTTAACGATCGTATCTTGATTAAACAAAACCTAAGAAAAATCTCAGGTTAATTATTAATCCACGATTAATAGTTGCTAGGAGAGGTTAAAGAATAATAAATCAATAAAATATGTTTAGTTAGGGTGTAGGTCGAGATTTAACCAAAGAACTGAGTCCCTACCAAATTTCCCACTTTTATCATTTTTCACATGTTTTTTAATTTGTTTTTATTATTTAGTTTCATTTTATTTTCTTCTTTCAAAAAAATCCAAAAACCCCCGTTAAACCTAAACACCAGTTACTTTCATTTTATAAACTTTCACAGACTCTCTGTGAGATCGACCTAGACTCACCATTATTATGGTAGTAATCTAGTTATTTTATTTTAATCAGTGTTATAGTGCGCGGTCAATAGCTTATGAGATCTACTGTTTGATCTAATCAAGAGTATAATATGTGCTAGTCTATCCAGATTAATGATATCTTATCTCATTAATCCTATGACTAGGGAAAGTTTAGATACTAACATAATTACAATTGATAGGAATCTCATTATCATGATCTCATTTCTACGCTATGTTTTAAATCAAAGACTTCATTAAATTAGTTTAAGATCAACATCAAATCCATAAATGTATAAACATCAAAATAATGAAAAATGCCTTTTTTAATCATAAAATGATTTGTACAATGAATACTAAAGGTGATTGCCTTTAGATCACTTCTATAACAAACTCCCACTTGCACTAAAGCCAATCATCTTGATATCTAATACCATAGGTGTGCACATATGACATAAAACTCTTTTAGGAAATAGGCTTAGTCAACAGATCAGCTATATTTTGATTGGTGGGAACTCTCTCTATTTTGACATCATGTATACCAATGATCTCTCTAATCAAATGGTAGCGCCTGAGTACATGTTTGGACTTCTGATGAGACCTCAGTTTCTTTACCTGCACTATGGCCCTGTTGTTGTCAAAACATAACTACACCAGGTCAGTGATGCTCAGAACCACACCAATTTCCATGTTGAACTTCTTGATCCAAACCGCTTCCTTTACCACTTTTATATCTGCAATGTACTCTGCCTTTGTCATCGAATCTGTAGTCGTCTCTTGTTTGAAACTTTTCCAACTAACTACACCACCATTCAGTGTGAATACATATCTAGAATGGGATCTAGAGCCATCCATATCATATTAGAAACTGGCATTAGTTTACCTGCTTACCACACGATCACCTTCTCTATATACCAAGAATACATCCTTAGTTCTTCTTAAGTACTTAAGAATATTCTTGACAGCCACCCAATGACTCTTACTATGGTCCGATTGGTATCTGCTTGTAACCCTTAGAGCATATGATGCATTGGGTCTAGTACATAACATAGCGTACATGATTGATCCTATAGCCAAAGCATAAAGAATCAAACTCATGCGAGTCCTCTCATCTTTTGTCTTTGGATATATAGATTTAGAGAGTGTAATCCCATATACCATAGGAAAATAACCTGTCTTTTGCTGCTCCATGCTAAACATTTTTAACATCTTATCTATGCATGTAGATTGAAAAAGACCAAGCAACCTTTTAGATCAATCTCTATAGGTCTTTATCCTCAAAATATAAGTTTCTTTCTAAGATCTTTCATAGAGAAGTTCTTAGCTAACCAAATTTTGACTGATTGCAAAGCAGAGACATCGTTTCCTATTCCTATTAGCAATATGTCATCTACATATAGTACAAAGAACACAATTGTACTCCCACTAACCTTTTTATACACACACGTCTCATCCAAATTTCGTGAGAAACCAAACTCTTTGATTGTCTCATCAAATCAGATATTCTAACTCCTGGATGCTTGCTTCAATCCATAAATGGATTTCTAAGGCTTGCATACATTTTCTCCATTCATAAATATGAAGCCATCAGGTTATGCCATATACACATCCTTATTTCGGTTTCCATTAAGGAAAGTTTTCTTCACATCCATTTTTCATATCTCATAATTATAATGAGTGACAATGACTAGGAGTATCCTAATGGATTTAAGTATAGCTACTGGGCTAAACATTTCGTCATAGTCAACACCTTGCCTTTGACGATAGCCTTTAGCTACAAGCCTAGCTTTATGGGTAACTACATTACTCTCCATGTCAGTTTCCTTCTCAAAACCATTTGTACCCTATGGGTTTTATCCCTTCAGATGGGTTAACTAAAGTCCATAATTGGTTTTCATATATGGAATCCATTTTGGATTTTATAGCTTGAAGCCATTTGTCAGAATATGAACTCTTTAGAACCTTTTCATAGGTAGTACGCTCATCATCTTCTATGAGCAATATGTCGTTAAGTTCATTATGAGAATTCTGTATCTCTTGGAAACATGCAATATCCTACTTGACCTATGAACTTCTTACGTGTCAAAAGGTTAAACTATTGTTTCATCTTCATAAACAATAGTTTCATGTCCAAGTAGTTGATCTATGTTTTTTAATCTTCTCCATATTAGGTTTTCGTAAACCACAACAATCAATGTTGACTATCTCTATTGAAGTTCCATATGAAGATAGAAGGATGAAACCTCACTAAGAGATGGCTAAAATTCTTTCATTGTGCTAGCAAAGACAAGAACTCTTGTGAGAGTTAGAGAGAAAAAGTGTGTGTTTGTAAGAAAGAATGCTTCTTTCACTTTTATCTTACACAAGATGCATGAAAATCATCTCTATTTTCTA
Organism: Erythroxylum divaricatum; assembly: GCA_025434745.1. Lineage (NCBI taxonomy): Eukaryota > Viridiplantae > Streptophyta > Magnoliopsida > Malpighiales > Erythroxylaceae > Erythroxylum > Erythroxylum divaricatum. The sequence goes on from JANTPM010000006.1 coordinate 22,496,965, forward strand.
CATCATTGGCCTTCCATAACCCCATCACCAATGGAGAGTTACGGGAAGTTAATGATCATACATAGCATGCATTAATGGAAGTTATGGGATATTAATGACCATGAATAGCATGCATTAATGGAAGTTTGGGAAGTTAATGGACAAATTGGCTACCAATAACACTTGTTTCTAATCCATTCCATACAACCTTTTCTACTATGATCACATCGCGATACAATTCTGAAACACTTTCTGATATCTTGAATCACTATTCAAGACTATTTTACTCATCCTTCGGATCTCCTATGTATGTGACCCATTAGGTTCCCATCTATGTTGGCTACTTGAATTAACACTTAATTCAAATAATTCAAGAGTGGTATCTAGCAACACGTCATGAATCTCAATTGACTAAAAAATCAATGATTTGACTACTAACCCTTCTTTATGCAATATTGCCATGCAATTCATTCTTTTACCATTTATACCCCACTTAGTTTAGAGTATAACCAAAGTGTCAACTCTCACTAAGTGATATTAGATCTTGTCTTAAAAATCTCATTACTCTATGTATCATTGAAGACTCTCTTCATGACACGTATCTACTCTATCTAAAGACTTATGAGTAATGACCCCGACAAGAGGCTATGGGTATCATCTCATTCTATCAGGAGTGGTCAATCTTTTATTAGCTACTCAACCTCTGAATACCTCAAGTTGTACCTGATCAGCACCCTATAAGTAATCCCTAAAAGGCACCGATGAATGGAGTCAAAACATAGGATCAGTATCTGAGATATACCTGAGCACCTTAAGTCAAAAGATACTTACATAATTGCTATGATGAGACTATTACTGACACTAGAATATAACATTCATATGATTGTCTCATAATAGGTCAATCCAATGTACTTACTACCCTTAGTAAGCTTCCACATGTTAACTCTAAATAACTTATGTCTATAGCTTATGAGATCTACTGATTGATCCAATCAAGGAGTATAACATGTACTAGTCTATCTGGATTAATGATAACCTATCTCATTAATCCTATAACTATGGAAAGTTTAGATACTAACATAATTACAATTGATAGGAATCTCATTATCATGATCTCATCATGATTTCCTCCATGCTATGTTTTGTATCAAGGACTTTATTAAATCAATTTAAGATCAACATCAAATCCATAATGTATGAACATCAAAATAATGAAAGTGCCTTTATTAATCATAAAATGATTTGTACAATAAGTGTTAAAGGTGATTATCTTTAGAGCACTTATCTAACATTATGATCGCTCTAGGTACCCCAAATCTAGTAAAGAATTGCTAGATAAACATTTAAACCACCTTTCCATCATTAGTTGAAATAGCTACGACCTCAACCCACCTGGAAACATAATCAACTCCAACCAATATGTAAGTGTTACCTAAGGAGGATGGGAATGGTCCCATGAAATCTAGGTCCCACACATCGTATATCTCCACCTTTACGATGTTTGAAAGTGACATCTCATCCCTTTTCTATATATTTCCCACTCTTTGACACTTATCACACTTCAGCACAAAATCTTGAGCATCCTTGAACAAGGTTAGCCAATAGAACCCACAATCAAAGATCTAAGCAGTAGTCTTGTTAGCTCCATAATGCCCTACATAAAAAGAGCTATGACATCGTATCAAAATTTAGGCATTTCATCTTCAGGGTCATACCTGCGAATCACACTATTAGCACATATCTTATAAAATACATGTTCATCCTAAATATAGAGAGAACATTGAAATACAAATTGCTTCCTTTGTTGATAAGAGAGATCGGAGTGAAAAATACCACTTGAGGCATAGTTTGCAATATCTACAAACCAAGGATGACAAGGATTGTCTACTCATTAAAACCTCATCAGGAAAACTCTCCTCAATTTCCTCTTCTTCTTCATGGTGCCCCCTTAAGCTGTGATAGGTGGTTCGCTACAACATTTTCTACTCCCTTCTTATCTTTAATCTCAATGTCAAATTCTTAGAGCAGAAGCACCTACCGGATGAGCCTTGCCTTGACATCCTTCTTGGAAAAAAGATATAACAATACTACATCGTCTGTAAAAACAAGAACATGTGAGCCTAAAAGATAAGAGTGAATTTTCTTACATGCAAATACCACAACAAGCAATTCCTTTTCCATAGTTGGGTAATTTAGTTGTGCTCCCATCAAGGTCTTACTTCTGTAGTAGATGGCGTGCAACCTCTTTTCCTTTTACTGGCCAAGGACACAACCAATGGCATGATCACTTGCATCACATATGATCTTGAAAGGAAAAGACCAATCTAGTGATGTCAGAATGGTTGTTGTTGTAAATGCCTTCTTCAACCTGTTAAAAGCATGCAAACAAGCATCATCAAACACAAAAGGCACATCTTTGACTAATAAATGAGTTAAGGGTCTAGCAATAAGAGAGAACTCCTTGATGAACCATATGTACAACCCTACATGAACAAGGAAGGCTTGGATGCCCTTGATGTTGGTGGGAGGTGGTAGCTTTTCAATTACTTCAGTCCTAGCTCGATCCACTTCAATCCCCTTGTATGAGATCTTATGGCCTAATACAATTTTCTCTTGGACCCTGAAATGATGCTTCTTCCAGTTCAATACTAGATGAGACTCCTCACATATTTGAAGCCCTCTGTCTAATTAAAACAAACAATGATCAAAAGAATCTCCAAAGATAGAGAAGTCATCCATAAATACCTTTACGAAGTTCTCATTCATGTCCGCAAATATGACCATCATGCACCTTTGGAATTTGGCAGGTGCATTGCATAAACGAAAAGGCATCCTCTAATACGTGAAAGTCCTATAAGGACAAGTGAAAGTCCTACAAGGACAAGTAAAAGTGGTCTTCTCCTGATGCTGTGGGTATATAAAGAACCTAACTGTACCCTGAATATCCATCAAGAAAATAGTAAAATACATGGTGGCTTCCCTCTCAAGCATTTGGTCAATAAAAGGAAAAGGGAAATGATCTTTCTTGGTGGCCAAATTGAGCTTCCTATAATCAATAAACACTCTCTAACCTGTGATGGTCCTAGTAGAAAATTTTCACCTTTTTCATTTTCCATCACTGTCATGCCTCCCTTCTTAGCCACACACTTTACCAGACTCACCCACTCACTATTTGAAATAAGATAAATACTCCCTACATCCAAAAACTTCACTGCCTCCTTCTTGAAAACCTGTTGCATGTTTGATTTAACCTTCTTTGTCACTCCCTCACACCACATTGGGGCTAATCCTCCTAATATAATAAATTTTCCACCTTATGGCTCTCATCATCTTCCTAATCATCTCCACCACTTTCTCTTCTTACTCACAATCTAATTGGTTGGAGATAATAATGGGTAAGGTATGGTTCTTACCTAGAAAGGTGTATCTCAAGTGGGAAGGTAAGACTTTAAGCTCTAAAGTAGAGGGCTTAATAATGGAAGGTGGTGTGGATGTATATATTCTCTCTAACTTCTTTAGCTCAACTTCCTCACATAATTCCTCTTCTCTCATGCACTCATCCATGTGACACTTTAATAACCTGCTCTTCAACCTCCTTCACACACTCATCCACAACATAAATTTTCATATATGTAGTACCATCCATCAGTTTTTTCAAAGATTTAGACATGTTAAATTCAACCTGCTCATCACCAATTCTCAAAACAGGTTTTCCTTCATGCACATCAACTAATTCCCTACAAATATTCATAAATGGCCTACCTAAAATCAATGGATAGTTTCTATCAGCTTCAAAATCCAACACAACAAAATCAATAGGAATGATAAATTTGTCCACTTTTACCAACACATCTTCTACAACTCCAAATGGCCTCTTGATGGATTGATCCCCAAGTTGAATTAGCATGGATATTGACTTGACCTCTCTTGGTCCCAATTTCCTAAAAATAGACAAAAGCATCAAGTTAATACTTGTACCTAAATCACATAAACATTTAAAAAATCAAAGTCATCAACAACTTATGGAATAGTAAAACTCCATAGATCTTGTAGTTTTGAAGGTATCGTGCTTGAGATAATCAAACTACAATTCTCCGTCAAGGTTACCATTTGATTGTCCTCCCAAGTGCGCTTATGTGTCAGTATGTCCTTAAGAAACTTTGCATACTTGGGCATACACTCTAAGGCTTCCAACAATGATAAGTTAATCTGAATCTTCTTCAATTTCTCTAAAAACTAAGTGTCCATATGATGTTGTCTCACCTTTTGTGGATCTAGAAGTTTAGGCTCATAGGGTGGTGGTGGTACATAAGGCCTCTCTTCTTCTGTCTCCTTGCCTTTCCCCTTTTCTTGGCTATCCTTTTGCACACTTGGTTCCTCCATCTACTTGCCAGTTTGAAGTGTAATAGCCTTGAGTTGTTCCCTTAGGTTAGCCTTAATATTGCTTGATAGGCTACCTACACTTCTAAAAGAAAAAAACATTAGCAAGTTGACGTACTTGTACTTCCAAATTATGGAAGGATAAGGCATGATTCTTCACAATCTGATCAAACTTTGCCTCCATTCTCTTTTGACTTTTTGTTGGGTCCCGATTCGCAGTAAGCATGTTTAAATTATTTTGAGGTATTAGGTTAAGAATTTTTAATTTGGTTGGAATAAATTAAGGATTTTATTGTGTAGGTTATGATTATTAAATGAAGGGGTTTAGTGAAATTCGATTTGTTGAGAAATTTTTATTTTGTGATGTATGGTTAGTAGTAAAAAGAATTATATGGATTGAGGGTCTTACGAATGTAGGTGATTGAGATTGTGTGGATTTAGTTCAATTAGAGCTTTGTTAAATTGTTTATAATGAGGAAGATATAAATGTTTTGAAGGCTTAAGGTTTAGTAAGATGGGCCTTGTAATCTTTTTATGCTATTAAATGGAGAAGAAAAGAAGAAATTGGGCTAGGTCCATTTTAAATTATAAATACATGAAGAGTAAGTGCATGGGCTAAGGTCCATTCAATTTTAATTAAATGAAGAAGAAATGAAACAGTTGGGCTAGGGTCCATGTATTTTACAATTAAAAGAAAGAAAGAAGGACTTTTATGGTGGGTTGGAGGAGGCCCACGAAATTGAGGTGGAAAGGAGGGAAGATGAAAAATTTGGGAAAGGTTTAAGGAGGGAAAAGTTAAGCAAGTGGGCTTTTAGCCCTTTGATATACCATTAAAATGAAGAAGAAATAAAACAAGGGAAGAGTTAAAGAAGCAATGTCGTAAATGACTAGGAAAAAGAAGAAAAGAATGAAAATCATTGGATGATAGGAGGAGAGTCACGAAACTCTCTAAGGAAAGAAGAGAAGAATTCGAAAGTTGAAGAAATAGAAGAGATGGGTTTCGGCTAGTGGAGAAGAAGGAGAAGAGAAAGAAAAGCTTAGGTCTTTGTGTTTTATA
>JANTPM010000006.1:22539718-22549740 GCA_025434745.1 Erythroxylum divaricatum
TGAATTAAGAGTCAAAAAGTGCATTAACAACCATGAAAGTGTAGCCAATTATATATTAAACTTGGGCTCAATCAAATATCAATAGGTCTTTTAGATGTAGCTTCGAGTGCGATCGCAAGTCAACATGGAGTGACCACATTCAGGACATTTGATCGTAAGATGGGAATGGTAAACGGTTAAAAGCAGTCCTTAACGTGCAAGAACGTAGGAGGAAGCTGCTATAATTATGGTGGAAGTGGACAATCATGGAAAAAGGCACAAAGCAATATTAAAAGAGGGTGGTACAAAGAAAGAAGGACAGGGGAAAAAAGCAAGAAGAAGATAGAGAAATAGGAGCTCTGTAACGTTGTAATTCAGGGCATATGAACGTTTGTTTTATTTTCATTTAAATTATAGTTTGTTTATTATGTGTGCTTTCTAGTTTCTTATTCAAAGATTGTTTCACCCTCTATGGTGAATATTGTTTTCTAAACTTCTACTATTTATGATTGTTGTTCTTATGAATAGTTTTTGTTAGATCTTAATGAGAATTGAGTTCTTTTAGACAAATCATACAAATATAACTTGCATGCTAAGAGATTAGTGTCTAAGTTTTATTCCTCAAAAGTTATGCGATTCATCTCTGTTTCATTTATATTCAAATTGAAAGATTTGCATTACGATAAAATAGAGTAGGTAATTCAAGCTTGAGAGAGAAGAGTTACATCTTAAAAAACTTGGGGTAGTAGAATAATAGAATTAAGATGTATTTAGCAAGAGTTGAAACAATCTTTGAAGCTTTTAATTTTGTAAATTCGTGAAAAACAATTCCATCTTTTTACAGATTAGTTTTGTCCTGGTGATTTCAACGTCATTGATTTATTTAAATCCTTCTCATTTTTTAAATATTTTATTATTAACTTAAAAAATCTAGATAGATTTTAATTGGTGCTTAGTATAGATTCTCGAGGGAACGATAACCATACTATAATAACCCGTACACTTACGGTCGAGATTTGAGTGCGTTACTATTTTATAACTCATCATTTATTATATCGACATATTTATAGCGATTAACCTATTACGAGTAAGCAATATAGAACCAACTCCGTAAATAGTAGCTAACCAGTCACAGGTAAGCAATGTAAAACTAACTCTGTGACTTGTTACGGATAAGCGATGCAAAACCAGTTCCATAACTACCGAGTCATACCAGTTAACCTATTATAAGTAAGCGATACAAAACCAACTCTATGACTTTATGCCTAGTGTACCATATGGTAAAGAAATTAGTGGTAGGCTATGTTGATTAAGGAAAGTCATGAAAAATAGTAATTCTGCCATTATTTATATTAAAAGTGATTTGAGAAGTACCATATGGTACCAATCTTAGTAGTTGGCTTATTTTTTTAGTATTAAAGTTTTCAAAAACTTAATGTCACTATTGTTTATTGTTTAAGGAAAAGGGAAAATAGAAAATAGAAATTTTATATTATGAGTTTAATTTCAAAAAGCATTTTGAAAAAATATTTTAGAAAAAAAAAGTTAACTTTTAGTAAATTGATTACACTCATTGAGCTCTTTTAGTTCACCCTTATTTTTATGGTTTTAAATAAACCACCCCAGGTATGCATACAGGTGCTAAAGTAATTAGAACTTCTTCATAAGATTAGTTGCATTGTCAGGTGCTGTTGTGCTTATGTCATTTTGATATGTACATTTTTGTAAAGAATGGATGTTTATAAAGGCTTTTAAATGAATGCTTGAATATGTTTTAGCTTTTTAAAGTTTACTGTAGTGATGGTTGACAATTATTTGTTTGGGATTGATTGTGAGTGGAATTGAAGTCCATAATTTGTAGTTAAGAAATTGGTATGGATATAGAAGTGTTTTAAAATGTGATATACAAGTTTTTGAAATTTGGGAATCTTAGAAAAGTAGTCATTATGTTGCCCAAATTTTTAATAAAATGTTTTGAAAAAAAAGTGTCCACTATTTTTTTCGCTTTTAACTTTTAAAGTATAAAATGTTTTTGATAGATGAATAGTTTGGCTTTGCAGAAACCTTTTGGTTGAATTAGATATCGATTGGAGGGCTATCATAGGATCGCTGAAAGAGCTGCACTTGGGTTCCTAAGGAGAACTCCAGGATGGGTCCTTTCATGCATAGTAAGTTGCATTCACCCACCTATCATTGGTTTCAAATAGACTCTCCAACACAAGCAATATCGACATCTGGATTAGGCGACCCAGTTGAGAATTGGCCTACATTGTGCTAAGGCCCTTGACTTCCTACATGAGCATACATCCCTAACAGTCATCCACAGTATCAGAATTTTTATGCCAAGGTTTCAGATTTTGGATTGTCTAAGATGGGCTTGGACAAGATCAATGATCATATTTCAACCCGTATACTAGCGACCATTGGCTACTTATCACTAGACTGAGTGCTTCATCATCTACCAATTATTTTCGTGACAATATTCTATTTCTAGGTTATAAATTCATGTAAGCTTCCTACAAAATTCGATGTGTATGGCTCTGGGGCGGTTCTATTATAGTTATTAGTTGGGCGGAGACTTGTCGATACCAAACTAGCCACTGGTGACTGTTAAAGAAATAAGCAAACTTATAGTTTCAAGTCAAGTTAATGGTGCAAGTACTTCTTCGTAATCAACTCTATATTGTTTCTCGAGGCCTTTCACTACTATCCATACCTTGTGTTCTTCCACCTCTCCTGTTGCATTTCTTTTAGTCTTGAACACTCATTTTACTCCAATGGCCTTAAGTCCTTAAGGAAGTGTAGTGAGTTCCCAATCATCATTCTTGTTGATGGTATGAATCTTATCTTCCATGGCTTTCCTCCATTTAGGTTTAGGGCATGCTCCTTCAAAAGCTAAAGTACTATCATAACTTGCAAAAAGACATAAGAAATTGAATTCATCATTTTCAAGTTCCTTTTGTGTGACATTATAGATATCTTGGATGCTTGTTATCTTCTTTGGTAGTGCGCTAGAGCTGCTAGTTTTAGAAGATAAGACTTCCAATCTTTCTTTGTTACCTTTTTCATATAACTCCTCTTCTTCTTGAATTGTAACAAGCCTTTGTTGGTCATTCACTTCCCAATCCTAAACTTGTGCTTCATCAAATTTTACATCCGTTGACACTACAAACTTTTTTATGATAGGATTGTAGAGTTTGTAACTAGTACAACTTTCTTTAAACGCCAACAGAACACATTTTTTACTCTTATTTTTTTAGCTTTGTCCTCTTTTCTTGAGGAATATTTTCATGAGTAATACTTCCAAAAATTCCCAAATGATCAACTTAAGGCCATTGGAGCCTTTACCATTTTCTTCTTCTCGAAAAGCTTTAAAGCTTCAAAGTTCAAGTGTTCATATCGAAGATGCCAAAGAGTTGAGTCATCATCAATTGAGGCTTGAAAACAATTCGAATAATTCACACACAAGTTTCTTCATCATCTTTGGTCAAGCAATAAAAGCATCATTCTTATCATAAACAAGTATCTCTATGTTTTTTTATCTCCATATCATAGCCTTTTCAAGCAACTGGCCCAAGCTCAAAATATTATTTTTCATATCAGAAACATGATAAACTTATGTGATCAGCTTCTTCTTACCACTCTTGAGGTTAATAAGAATTTTGTCTTTTTCTTGCTTAGATCTTTGAGACAAGTCCCCAAAGGTAACATTGCCATAATGTTTCTCCTCAAACTCTTTTCTTCTACTCATATCGTTTAATGCAACGGTATCTAATAAACTGAATTTTCTTTCTAGGACATATTACTAATTCACTCAATCATATATATATATATATAATATATATATATATAAGGATACATCATAATTATTAGAGTCCCCCATACCACTTTATTTTCCACAGACAATTTTTAATCTCTAAAAACATCTATTATTTAAAGCAATAAAACACATTTAAACTAGTTTAATTCTTAATATTGCGATGGTTAATGTGATCAAACACTGTTTAAATTGCATTGAAATTCAACTTGCATTGAAAGCTCATTTATGACAAAATGTGTCTATTGTAAAACCAACTTATAGGCTCGTCCAAGGTCAACTAATAGAGAAAAGGTGGTGGAAATGGTCGACCTGCCCTGCAAGTCCAATATTCCAAAGACTTCTATTTAGGTTGCCTCAGTAACTATACTTTATCAGTATCTTGTGCACTATTAGTTTAGTATAAGTAACTCGCTGTCAGGTACGTTTTACAAGTAGCTGTTGTTGCAGCAATGTGTTTGCAACTAGAAGCAGATTATAGACCCCTAATGACAGACCCTTTGGTCAAGAAGCTCTCTTCTGTATCTTCCTAAAATTTATCTGGATTCCCAAATCAAGCATCGAGGCCAAGATCCTAAGATTAATTTATGAAATAAAAAGATGCCAGTTTTGTTCTGTTGGGGGCAAAAACATAAAAAGAAAACATCCTACGTTGTCAATATGAAGAACAAGTAGTTGGTTGGAACTAAATGGCAATCATGTCGATTTTCAGGTCAATTATTTTTAACCTCCGGCAACTGAAGACCAGTGTGCTTCCCTCGTTGTAATTGTTAAATCCTTTTAAGACCTCCTTCGATCTATTTGTGCTATTATACATCAATTTTGTCAATAAATGTGGTATAAGATATGTTTGGTTGGACGTAAAGTTTTTAATAGAATGAAATTAAATGGTTTATATTGTAATGGAACGTAAATTAATGTAATATTAAAAAATTGTTGCTTAGAGAGATAGAATGGTTCGTAACATAATATAGTGAAATATTATTTAGATGAATAGTTTATAATATAATATAGTATAAAGTTATTTATCATTTTACATTCTATACTAAACCTTTTAAATTGAAAGTTTTTCATTTTTTAAGGTTTAAGATAGAATGGGATGTAATATAAAACCCTCCTCTTCCATTTCATCATATTCTATTCTATTATAAAACCTCCTCTCAAACGATAGAATAATATTACATTTCATTTCATTATGTTATAAAACTCCCAATCAAACAAAACTTAAGAGGGTATAAACAGTGGAACAAATTGCCATGGAGCTCAATCTCATTAACAAGAAAGAAATGCAGCTTATGTAAGCGAAAATAAGAGAATATTGATTATATTGTATCTAAAACTTTTCGTTTTCGACTATGTAATGATACAATCTTTCAAAATTTACATCAAATGTGCTGACTATAGATAATAAGCCCTTATGCAACTTAATCCAATAATAAGCTAACTACTCTTTTTGACCCTTCAAAAATATTTAATCACCAGTAAAACGGCACTGGTTTTGTAGATTAGAACGAAAAGGTACGTTTACAGTCCTACAGTCGCCCACTGTCCTCCCAACAAAGATTAGGATGTGACTCCCAACTGTTAAAAGCATCAACTTTGAGCGCCGCCAATGCATTTCATATTTTTAGATTCAATTTCCACAAAAAGAACTTGTTTCACCTTCCTTCTCTCTTCCTGATTTATTGTTCCTGCCACATTTGTCAGCATATTTTGCAAATGCAACAGATAGGGCCGATTTGACTGTAAGTTCTGAGTCTTGCTTCATAGGTTTGTTTTGATTGTTTCCTTCCTTCTTTGTCTCCAAGGCTTTGTTTCCTGAGGGAGCTTCATTGCCTTCCTCAAATGGAGTTTCTGGAACAACAGGGTGGCTGGAATTTACCCGTTTGAATGGTTCATGAAAAGTATCATACAAGCGATTTACCTGATGCATCACAAAAAGAAAACTTGAGAAATTAACATGTATAAGATTTCAGCTAAAACTGGCTGCAAAGTTAATAAAAGATTAAAATGTATATGCACTATAAAGTCTGCATATTTATCAGGATCATATATAGTTTGAAATCCCAAAGGACCTTGCGCTCTCCAATGCCAGGGCAGCGAGCTAGATCTTCCATAGATGCGTCCAATATATTAGAAAGAGACTGCAAAACAAATGGAAAAGTTCAAAAGAAACTACTTAAAAATGAAAAACATAAGAACATGGATGATTTCAAATTGTCCAAGGGAAGAAAAGTTGGCAAGTACCCCGAAAGTAGAACCCAACGTGACAACATCAGTCTTGTTAACATGTCGAACAGTTGTGAGGGCATGATTTAGCTATATTAATTTAGAAAAAAAAAAAAGAGAGCATACTAAACAATTAGTTCGAGCGTAAGAACATCAACCAACTTTAGCAAATTATATGGAACATGTTTTCCAATACCTATACAAAACAAACATCTACTATACCCGTGATAAGTAGTCTGTATCCATTTGTCCCTGAATAAGATCTGCTGGTTTGTTTTCATACATCTTTATTGTCTCTAAATAGCGAGCACATTCCTCCAAGCTACAACCAAAACAGTAAGAACCAAGGTTCAAAAATACAGTACCTATAAGAATGTTCAGCATTCAAAAGGAAGTCTTTTTATCATTAACAAACTATACCTCCAAGCACACAATAGTGTACAATCATGAAGAAGAGCTGTTTTAGTGACTTCAAGTAGAGGCTTAACTACATCCTCCTGAAAACAATGGAAATAAAGAGCCAGGTGACATTATCACACAGGGTAGCAAACTGGCACATCTAACACGTCTCCTCCTGGGTCATTATTCACCGTGCAAAATCATTGTAGTTATGACAGACAAGGAAAGAATTGATAATAGCTTTGCCGCTTACCACATCAACATGGCACAGAACAACACGAAGCTTATAGTTCTTTTGTATTTCTCTTATACGATAGTATAGGTAGTCAGGATGAAGCAGATGATAGCGGAGACTGCATCAAATGGAATTTGTAAATGTTGGCATGTAATAGGCATTGTAATCAAGACGCATATATACTAAACATATAGTTGTTGCCTTGATCTGCAACTCATCAAACAGAAAATGAAAGAAAAAAATCGTAATTATCTGTTTAAAAAGGACAGAACAACGTGCTTTTGACAATGGGCATGCCAATATGTTTCAGATTCAAGCACATGGATCAACCGCAAATAACCAAAGAATTTGCACTCATTGATATAAGATGAAAACAATTACAGAAAGGTGGAACTCAAAACCTTAAATACAAAGCACATGCGTTTTGGCCAAGCAAGTAGTCACAAATCACATCTGCAAAAGCCCATCTCACATTCCGGATAAACTTAAGCACCGGGTTACCCTTCTGCAAAAAGCATGAACAAAGCCACGGAATTTCGGGATCAAACAAAAAATGTCGTAACAAGTGAACTTAGTCATGGAACAAAACACTCGGAAACGCAAACACAAATGACAGAGTAAAGAAAGCATTAGATGAAGAATCAAAGGTGAATACAAAACCCAAAGAAATGGGCACTGACAAAACTATGCAAAAAATTGTGCTCATGAAGATCACCCAACGGTCTATCAAAATGTAGCAGGACTTCCAACTTCTGAAGTAATGCATCATCAATTCAAGGTAAAACAAATAACGAAATGATGGATAAAGCCCATTTCCGAGCTTTATCAACCTAAATCTCCTATCCATTACACACGAGTTGACGGCAAGAGCAGGAACATCTAAAACAAACATGGATCACAAACTAACCTGTCTGTGGCTAACAAGAATCGCATTACGACTCTGAGAAGACTGCGGTGTAGGCGAAGCAACAGCAGCGGTACTGTTTTCATCAATATAGAAAATTTCAATGAAGAAAACATATACCACATACAAAGAGTAAGGCGAAAAGAAAGTACCTTGCAGTTGTGTTTGCTAAAATTTGGGAAGAAGGAGGAGGAGGAGGAGGAGGAGGAGAGTAGAATTCGGAACTTTTAATGAAAGAAAACGCTTGAGAGAAAGACTGAGATGGATTGAATAGAGACTGGCTTTGGGCCTGCGTTGGATTTGATAGCGAGCTTTCTATGACTTGGTTGTATGATGGTATTTCTATCACTGTCTTTTTCTTGCTTTTTAATTCTTCTTCGTTTTCCATCGTTGGAAGGAAGAAGAAGAAGAAGTTTTATTAATTGGTAGCAATAGATTTGGCTTCGGCTAGGCCTTGAGAGTTGCAACTTGCAAGCCCTAAGTCACCCTACTACGCTTGAGCATGGTTGTGTCGACTTTTATTCTTTTGCCAGGACGACGTCGGCCATGTTCCCATTCGCGTGTCCAAATCTCCTCGCCTCACTCCACCACTTATCCTGATACTTTGACGAACCAACTTGAGTTGTTGACATACATATTGAATATTGTTAGTTTATGTGGTACATAGGTTAGTAATAAAATAATTTAAATGTATTTTTTGATTAGTACATGTTTAAATGTATATAATAAAGTTTATATAATAATTATGTATTACAAATAAAATTATTATAAGATTATAATTATAAGATTCATATTATATTTATACATTATCTCTAAATTGATTTTAGTCATTGTCCTATTAAGATTGAACATTAATAGAATATTAAAAGACTAACATATTTATGTTTTTCCTTATGAAAGATCTAGTCGATCTCGTGGACTAAAGCATAGAGATATTTAAATAAACGTATGAGTTTTTTTGTTATAAGAACAAATTCACTAAATTAGCCCGATGTGAAAATTCTATTTGAAACATTACTTATATGTTTATAAAATTTTTCATTGTGATGATTGTATATATCATCATTTAACTTGAGGCCTTCAAAATTATCTTATATAAGGATTGTTATGTTTTAATACTACTGATGATCTATTTTAATTATAGAGGTAGTTGAGTGATCAAGATAAGGTTCATTACCTTAAAATAATTAGAGAGAATATTTTGTTCTTCTTCATTAATATTGATTTGGGAAATCCTTGGCTAACGTAGAATCACATTTTGTAAATAGTTTACAAATGTCATTAATTAAATCAATAGTTAATGACGAAGAACGAATATGGTTGGACTCAAAATAGGATAGACATTAATTTCATACATTATGTCTAATTGGAATATTGTATAATGAAATAATTGAATTATATGGAATAATTATGCATGGAAAGATTAGTCAAAACTACTTTGATATTCCTAATTATTTGGATAGTTGTGATGTTTTGCTTGACATCAATGTTGATTTATAATTATAAATTGTTTAATTGGAGAATTAAAGATAAATTGAAAGGAATTTTAATTTATCTAATTCTAGTTATGAATTTTATTTATAATTTATAACCATTGCAGCATATTTAAAAACCTAGTGGATTTTACATAAAAAATAAATTGAGGAGAGTAAAGATATTTTAATCAAGTTAGACTTGATTGTAAAGTTTGAAGAACTTTATGATGATATATTCAATAAAGAAGGATCAATATTATCTTATTCCCAATAAGATAATATTGATCCTTCTTTAAAGTTTAATTGAAATTAGAATTTAATTTCAATAAAGTTATTAAAATGTCCAAATTTTATTATAAATAGACTTAACCTGTTTGGTCAGTTTTTGGAGGCTCCAAAAGTACTTTTTTCTACAGCAAAAGCTATTTTAAGGAAAAAAAATGAGTGTTTAGCTATAAACTTCAAAAGTACTTTTGAAGTAGAAATAGCTTTTTTATAAACTAAAATACAACTTTTTTAAAAGTTAAAATTTGGAGCTTTTCATAAAAGCCCCAAATTTTAGTTTTTTCCGGTAGAGTTTGTGTTTATAATTTGCGTCGTTTACGTTTATAACAGTCCTCCAAAACATGCCTCGATCTCTCCGACGTTTTGAAAGTCAAACCAAAATTCCTGTCTTCTCTCTGTTTGTACTCTGCGATCTAGTCCAATCTTTTTAATACCGTCGTTGCAATTTTACAAGGCATGGCTATGCTTCCCTCTCTCTTAAAGCTATCGACGGCAGCGACCATGTAACATCCCATTGCTAGTGGAAAGGGGTTGGTAAATGTGAGTGACTAATGAGAGTTACGAATGTATTCTTCATGTTCATGCATAACTTGCTACATACTTAGACTTGATTGTTGCACACGAAAATACTTGTACATGCATTCATGAATAATTCCGGGTATAATTGGAATGATTTGAGAATCTTGAATGTTATTATAT
>JANTPM010000006.1:22574374-22590481 GCA_025434745.1 Erythroxylum divaricatum
TCATCATCATCATCATCATCATCATCATCATCATCATCATCATCATCATCATCATCATCATCATCATCATCATCATCGTCATCATCATCATCATCATCATCATCATCATCATCATCATCATCATCATCATCATCATCATCATCACCATCATGACAAGAAAATTAGTAAGGATGCTATAATTGAAAGTCTTAAAATCTGCATGATCTTCACTCTAGATTAATGAAAATCCGATCCAAAGCTTTTGTTATTATCATGCTTTATGTGATTCTAGGGTTTTTCCCTACATTTCCCCCTTCCTTATCTTTTGACACTTCGTCTTATCTTTTAAAATTCCAAATTTGGATTCTCATAGTTACATGATCATCAACATAGGCGTGTTGATGATTGTGTTCTTTAAATAAATGCCCGACGCTTTTTGGAGCTTAAATGTGCATAAACACTAGCATATATGATCAACACAACTTTCTTTCTACTTTACATGGACATGTTTTACAGGAAATGTTCAACATAACTCCAAACTCTTAAACACTCCTATATTGATTTCCTGTACACTATAACTTAATCAAAATTGTTCCAAAATTTTCAAATTCATTCTTTTTTTCTCCAAGTAAGTGAATTACACCTTAGAACCAAAATATGAATAATTAAAGTACCAACATAATTAAAAAACTTAAATAAATAAGCAAAAATTAGTAAATTTGAGACTAAAAAATAACTAAATCTCCACTTATCAAAGAAAAAGTAGGAAGACACATTTGGACAAGTTCAGTGTATGCTGCCTAATGCTGGGTTAGGCAGAGAATTTTGGTCTAAGGCTGTTACATATGCTTGTCATCTCATCAATAGCCTTCCGTCAATTGCTATTGATGGTAAAACACTATTGGAAAAATGGTTTGGAAAACGTGCTATAGATTATGATTCCCTACATGTGTTTGGTTCCACTTCATACTATCATGTTAAGGAGTCAAGGTGAATTTGTAATTATTGGTGGAAATTAATCCCTAGTTTCACAACATAATGAAAAATTCCCAGGAAATTTATCTTGACCACCTTGACCATTATTGCCTAGGTGAATAGAGTGTGAATGATTGTACTGAAAAATCACACCAGGTAAATTTCCAAGAAAGACTAGAGGGTCATAGACGGTCCCACTTAAACTCCAATCTCCTAGACAGAATTTTCCTATACATGTAATTTAAGAGCACAATAATTCACTACAACTATACCCAAAAATAGCCATTAAATAGACAAATAAAGAACACAAGAATTTAACAATGTTCAACTAATTATGCCTACTTCCTCGGACACTAATAAATTGATATTTCACTATTTTCTGGAAATAAACAAGTAAAATACTACAAAAGAAGAGAAGGAATTTTATCTTATGAAAGACAATTTTGGGATGCTTAAGATAGGTGAAGGAGTCTTCCTTTTATAACTTAAGAAGACTCCCCCATCTTTGTAATTCTTCAATATGGGATTTCAAAATATGTCATAAGTTAACAATTCTCTACCTTGACATATTTCTCATCTTCAAATCTCTCACAAAACTCATCTTTTGTAGTGTCTTCAAATACGCTTTACAGTGCCCATCTTCAATTTTTAGCAATATTGATCAAGTCTAAACAATGTTGGAACTTAACCGCAGTCAGCACCTTATTCAACATATCAACAGGATTCTCAGTGGTCTTAATCTTTTGGATTACTACTCCACCTTCTTCCAGAACCTCTCGTACAAAGTTAGAACGAGCATCAATGTGATTCATCCTTGCATGATAA
The DNA here is from genome assembly GCA_025434745.1 of Erythroxylum divaricatum. Lineage (NCBI taxonomy): Eukaryota > Viridiplantae > Streptophyta > Magnoliopsida > Malpighiales > Erythroxylaceae > Erythroxylum > Erythroxylum divaricatum. The sequence continues at coordinate 22,576,154 of JANTPM010000006.1, forward strand.
ACTTGGTTTTTTGCTAAATGAATGACACTTTGACTATCATAATGTACTTTGACATGTTTCTATCTAATTCCTAATTCATCAAGCAATCATTGAAGCTAAATTGTCTCCTTCACAGCCTCTATAATTGCTATATACTCTGCCTCTGTAGTCAACAAAGCAACTATTGACTATAAGGTAGACCTTCAACTGATAGGTGCCTTTGCAAGAGTAAACACAGAGCCAATAGTTGATCGATGTTTATCAAAATCATTGGCATAGTCGGAATCACAATATCTAACTACACATTAACCACTTTGCTTATACCGCTAAAATACAAAACCAACATCTACGATGTTTAGAAAGTACCAAAGAATCCATTTCACAGCTTGTAATGTTCCTTTCCAGGATCACGCATATAGTTGCTCATAACCCTAACTACCTATGAAATGTCGAGCCTTGTACACACCATAGCATACATCAATCTACCAACCACATTTGCATAGGGTACTTTAGTCATGTACTCTCATTCTACATCTTTCTTTGGAGATGGGGATGCACTGAGCTTTATATGAGGAGCGAGTGGAGTACTAATAGGTTTTGACTTCTCATTCATGCCAAAATGTTGTAGTACCTTTTTCAAATATTGCTTTTGAGTGAAACATAGTCTCCCTAACTTTCTATCTCTACTTATCTCCATGCTAAGAATTTTCTTGCCTTTACTAAAATCCTCCATTTCAAACTCCTGATTCAACTGAATCTTTAATCTCTCTTTGATTCTTTGAAGCTATCAACATATCAACATACAGGAGAAGACAGATGTAAGATCCATCTTATACCTTGTGAAAATACACACAGTGATCATATTTGCTTCTTGTGTACTTTTGTCCTATCATAAACTTGTCAAATCACTTGTACCACTGCCTCGGAGATTGTTTCAATCCGTACAACAAATTTTCAAGCTCACACACCATATTCTCTTTTCTAGCAACTTTAAAACCTTCAGGCTGAGTCATATAGATTTCTTCTTCTTAGTCTCCAAGTAAAAATGCAGTTTTTACATCCAATTGAACTAGTTCTATGTCAAACTGTGCTACCAAAGCCAACAAAATTTGAACGGAGAAATGTTTTACAACTGGAGAGAAAACTTCATTACAATCAATTCCCTCCGTCTAAGCATAGCCTTTGGCCGCCAGCCTTGCTTTGTAGCGAATATTATCCTTATCAGGAAATCCAACTTTCTTTACATATACCCATTTGCATCCAATTGCCTTCTTTCCCTTTGGGAAACTAGCTAGCTTCCACGTTTGATTCTTATAAAGGGAATATATTTCTTTATTCATGGCTATCCTTGGCTTGTCTTCTTCTGAACTTTGGACTGCTTCCTTATAAGTGACAGGGATGTCATCAATTTCAACTGGAGATGCATAAGCTACCATATTAACATAACAAGCAGATACTTGAATGTTCCTTTTTGACTTTCTCAATGCAATTAGTAATTAATGTTATGGAAGTTCTTGGGTTGGAACCTCTTCTTTATCTGGCTACTCTTCAACTATAGGAGTTTCTACATCTACTTCATCATTTGTTAGGGTAACAATTCTTCCTTCAAACTCCACCTATTTCAGAGTACCATCTGTCTATACTTAATATTTTCAATTTTCACCTTTGTTAACATGATAGATTCATTAAAGGTAGCAACCTTGCTAAAAATTATTTTCTTTGAATTTAGATACCAAAGACAATATCCTTTCACATCAGAGATGATCCCCGTGAAAATTGCTTTCTTTGCACGTGGATCCAACTTTGACTCTTTAATATGATAGTGTGTAGTGGAACCACACACATGTAAGGAATCATAATCTGTAGCAGGTTTTCCAAACTATTTTTTCAATGGTGTTTTACCACCAATAGTAGTTGACGGAAGGCGATTGATGAGATGACAAGCGTATGTAGTAGCCTCAACCTAAAATTCTCTACCCAACCTAGCATTAAATAACATACACTGAACTTTGTCCAACAATGTCCAATTCATTTTGTTGTGGTGTATTCCTGACTATGAAGTGTCTGACAATACCTTCACCTTCGCAGACTTTTAAAAATAGATCACGTCGTACTCCCAACCATTATATGTACGGAGACACTTAATCCTTTTACCTATTTAAGCATCATCTTCTTCTATTTGAGGAAAACTCTCAACACTTCATCCTTAGTCTTTATAGTATACACCCATGCTCTTCAAGAAAAATCATCAACAAAGGTCACATAATAGTGTTTTCCTCTTAAAGAAGCTGTTTTGGAAGGTCCCCACAAATTAGAGTGAATATAATCCAAAATACCCTTCATATCATAGATTACAGTGCTGAATTTGACTCTTATATGCTTCCCTTTGACACAATGTTCACAAAAGTCTAATTTGAAGGCCCAAACTTCTTTCAACAATTCTTGATTTACTAACATCTTCAATGATTTTTCATCTGCATGTCCTAAACATATATACCACAACCTAGCTGCTTCTAGCTCTTGATCATCATTAAAAGCTACTGCTATTGTTCTAATAACTGCATTACCTTGGAAACAATACAGGTTATTGTTTATTTGAATTCCTTTCATTACCACAAGTGCACCAGAGATGACTTTCATTACTCCATTTGCTACATTTATAATGTAGCCCAGGACTCCTAAGAAATGAGATTCTTCTTCAAACTTGGCATATATCTGACATCTGTCAGAAACCTAGTTGTTCCATATTGATTCCTTAAGCAAATTGAACTGATCTCATTTGTTGTGCATGTATTGTCATTTGTTGTGTAAACAACTCCACTTTCTAACTCTCTAAAATCAGAGAACCAATCCCGATTGGGATACATATGATGGCTACAGCTTGAATCTAGCATCTATAGACTAGAAGGGCTTATTGATGATGTAAAAACCAATGAAAGATCTGAGTTTACATCTTCACACTCAACAATATTCAAATTTGCAACAACCTTTCCCTTATCAGGTTTATTTTCATTCTTTAGCTTTGGACGATCCTTTTTCCAGTGCCCTTTTCCTGATAAAAGGCACATTCATCTTTGCTCAATTTGAGTCTCGACTTTGATCTCCCTTTCTTTCCTTTAATCTAGCTCCATGAATGGCCTCTGACAACCAAAGCTTTTGCTGCTCCACTTGTACGTTCTTCCTTTGTCTTCCTTCTCAATTCAATACTATACAAAGCAGCTACAACTTCACTAAGAGACACATCAACCTTCCCATGAAGTAAAGTAGTGTCAAGAAACTGAAACTCTTTAGGAAGGGATCTCAACAACATCAAAGCTAGATCTTCATCTTTAACTGTCATGTCCAAATTCATTGAATTAGTAACTAATTAATTAAAAATGGTGATGTGATCATTTATAATGGTACCTAAAATATAAGAGAAACGAAACAATCTCTTCTTTAGATAAAGCTTATTTTGACTGCTTTTCTTCAGGAATTTCTCTTTCAAAGCGTGCCATAATTTAGATGCAGAAGTTTCTTTCAAGAAAGCATACTTTTGCTCTCTATAAAAACACAATCGAATTGTACCACATACTAAAAGATTTATAGTTTTCCAATATTTCTCCTCAACATCATCAAGTTTCTTTTCTTTACTGGCGATGTTAAGACCTTGTTGAAAAATAACTTCTTGAGCTTCACTTTGCCACATGCAGAAATGACTCGTATCATCAAAAATCTCCACCAAAAATCTTGCATTTGTCATAGTAGTCCTTGTTAGTATAGATGAGGTAGAAGCTGTTGACGTGGTTAGTGTAGTCGTATCTTTGATTTCTATCATCCTTGTTACAATTTCTATTTAATAGCTGTCAATGTAGAATGTCAATAACTTAAAGAAAAATCTTTTATAATGTGGAAGATTAAACCATGCTGCAACCACAAAGCATACTAAGAAAAAACCTTAGCTCTGATACCAATTGTTGTAAAACTTTAGATTAATTTCTACCAATAATGACAAATTCACCTTAACCACTATTGCCTAGGTAAATAGAGTGTGAATGATTGTACTAAAAAATCAGACCAAGTAAATTCCCAAGAAAGACTGGAGGGTCATAGACGGTCCCACTTAAATTCCAATCTCCTAGACAAAATTTTCTTAGATATGTAAGTTAATAGCATAATAATTCACTACAACTATACCCAAAAATAGCCATTAAATAGACAAATAAAGAACACCAGAATTTAACAATGTTCAGCTAATTATGCCTACTTCCTCGGACACTAATAAATTAATATTTCACTATTTTCTGGAAATAAACAAGTAAAATACTACAAAAGAATAGAAGGAATTTTGTCTTATGAAAGACAATTTTGGGATGTTTAAGATAGGTGAAGGAGTATTCCTTTTATAACTTCAAAAGACTCTTCCATCTTTGTAGTTCTTCAATATGGGGTTTCAAAATGTATCATAAGTCAACAATTCTCCAGCATGACATATTTCGCATCTTCATATCTCTCACAAAATTCATATTTAGTACTATCTTCAAATGCGCTATACAGCCCCCATCTTCAAATTTTATTAATATTGATCAAGTATAAACAGCATTGGAACTTGATCGCAATCACCACCTTTGTCAACATATCAGCAAGATTCTCAGTGGTCTTAATCTTCTTTATTACTACTCCACCTTCTTGCAGAACCTTTTGTACAAAGTGATAATGGACATCATTGAGTGTCATCTTTGCATGATAAACTTGTCTCTTTGCTAAATGAATGGCACTTTGACTATCATAATGTACTTTGACGTGCTTTTATCCAACTCCCAATTCATCAAGCAATCCTTCTCTCACTAGGCCCATATTGAAGATCTCCCATGTAAGTGGGCTCCTTAGATCTAACACTTTTAAACAACAACAAGTTTTACAACAAGTATAATTCCACTTCATACAGTGCATACAATAGACTAGTGAAAGTTAAGTAAGATGCATTATCTATGTATACATGGAAATTCACACTCATGAGAGAACAAAGCACTAAAAGCTTAAAATCTCGCCTTTCTATTAAGTTATATATCAAAATAAACATGTGACAACAATTATCTAAGACCAAGCACATATAAAGATCTAGTTAAACCATTTTAAGAGAATTGTTTTGATACAGATGTGTGAATATGAAAGGAGAAATTCCATCCGGTACCCTAACTTAAGACAGGTCTATGTGGCCCTTCATCCAGTCAATAATGTATACTAGAGCCTATATAAACCATCATCCTCCAAAATTAGTCCACGAAACAATGACATACAACTATGCTTCTAGGAGAAGATGATATAGCACATGACATCAACTTCAACCCAAAATACCCTTTTAAGGGACAGAGGACATATATAGAAAAGTAAATGGAAAGAAAGCTAGGAAAGTGAGCGAGTGAGTTTATATACCGAGCGGGTTTTATAAAGACTGAACCTCAGCAAGTAACATGAGTTGGAATCCGGTAATCCAATGATCCGATTACCATCCATTCCCATTTGTGAAAATAACGGATCCCAAAGATCAATATGTGTGGATTCTATAAAGAGCCGCATCATGTCCTTCCAATAATGATAATCCTCACCATTAAATGCAGGAGGTCTTGTGACCGAGGCACCTTCAGCTATAAAAACATGTGATTTAGCCATGAATCTTTGTCCTCACTTTGTAAAGGTGGTTTTTAGAAACCGAGCTTTGATACCAACTGAAGTAAATCACTTGTTAATATAGGAATCACGTAAATATACAAGATACACAAGAAGGGGGGTTGAATTGTGTAAACTTCTCGAGAATATTAATCTTTTGATATTTCTTGAAAATCTTTTCAACTATCAAATGAATACAAAAGATACTTTACTAAAATTGATAAGTATCGAAATCGCAATTCTTTTTTATCTACTAGTCTAACAACAAGAAAATTAAAGTGTAAGGGTTAGAGAATAGACTTCGCGATTTTATACTGGTTCACCCCAAATCTTAGGCTACGTCCAGTCCTCAGAGTTCGTATGAGATTTCACCATACTTTTCAACTTTACAAGTATTCTTTCTCCCATTCTAGAGCCTCTTCACGTCTTTTACAAAAAAGTATTCTTTCTGTTATTGTAGCCTCTCCAGGCTCTAGCCTTTTCTTTCTCTCTCTAAGAAAGATATTGTGAGCTTTTCATTACAGTAGTATTCGGTCTTTTATTTCGCACTTCGAATACATAATTTTTTTAAGTAAGCAAAAGGTTCAAGTTGTTTTAGTCTTCGACTAGGACTAGTATTTATAGCTTAAATCTCTAACTATCTTCTTGAAAAATTACTTCTTGTTTCTTCTGGTAACCGTTATTTAGTTGAGTTCTGCAACTAACTCCAATTAATTAACTGTCTGACGTTCTATAGTGTCTTCTTCTTTGTATCGTCTAATTTTGTAGCTTTGTTTGTGTTTTGTTTCATCTGTGATGACGTGTATCGTCTGCTGCTGACGTGTCGTCTGGGATGACTAAGTGATACTTACATTTTTCTGCACACTTAACAAACTTATCAAAATAGTTCATATATTTCTAAGATTATTATTATTTGATTGTCATCAAAATTAATAGAAGTGAAGTCTTCTTGACTTAACAATCTCCTCCTTTTTGATGATAACAAATAATCATAATTTTATAAAGATAACATAAAATTCATATGAATAAACGAATATTATTCAGATGAATAACGAGACAACAAAACATAAGAAATGTAAATGCATATATGAAGATACAAAAATACTTTTCTACTTTTCTTTTTTCTCTTCTTGTTCTCCCCATATACTTTCTATCTTCTTCTCTTGTCCTTTCTTCTCCCCCTATTTGTTATTAATTACAAATTTTCAATGAAGACGCTTCAAAATTTCAGAGAACATATGATGCATATCAGTGCGGATCATCTTGAGGTCTTGTTCAATAGTAATCCGAAGATAAGCTACTTTCTCATGAAGATCACCCACTGAGTCACTCAGGTCATCAACCTTAGTATGAATTTCTTCAATTTCTTTTACTAAAGCTTCTTGAATTTCCTTTTGTGTGTGACTGACTTCTTCTAAAACAATAGTAGCATCTTGTTGTATTCTGATAATTGTTTTTCTGATGAGATTTGATGTATTACATATTATGTTTTTATGCTTTGGGTACTGGAACTGGAACTGGAACCTATGTTCATCATACGAGTGAATTAATAGGCTAGACCTATATGGTTCCTAAACAATATGCATTGTGTCATAGGCTAGGCCTATGTGATTTTACGAGCTATATGTTCACTTTATAAGTTATTGATACTATTTTGGTGTGTATCAAGTGCTATTTACGTTATATGTTTTTCCTGCTCACTGATTACGTAATGTACTCACCCCCACCGCTTTCCAACCATGCAGGTTAATTTAGTGAGTTGAATCTCTGCGTGGATCGTGTGATCTTTTGACATTTTCAAAAAATTACCACACATGGGTAGTTTCTTATTTTGTACTTTTGTTGTCTAGTGACTCATGAACTGTGTTTACATAGATATGCTTTATGATTTTGTAAGATAATTATGTTTTATAAATGACTTTATATATAAATATTTTAATGCTATTGTTGAGATTGCCTTGGGTAGACTTTAAAGTTCTAAAGTTATGGTTGGATGTGAAAATAGGAATGTGTTTAAAACTGTTTGCAGGTTTTGGGATTTCTAAAATACAGCCGTTGTGCTGCCCAATTTTTTTTTAAAAAAATAAAAAAGATATTCAGTTAACCTTGCATAGTCAGATTAAGGATATTGTTAGTGTCCTTAGCCAAGTTATGCGGCGATTATCATGGGCTCGATGTGGTACCGGGTCCTAACAGGAGTTTCCATGACGTTGTCTTCATCTGAAATTGCTTCTTGAACAATGTCAGGAATGAAAACTTGACCCTGATCATTGTCAACAACAATTAGAGGAATTTCAACGTGTTGCTCTTCAAAAACAAAGTCCTTAATCCTTTCTCTCATAGCAAACTTAACATCCTAAAAATACCAGGCATTTCCTGTCTTAAAAATTGCCTTAGCAGTGAGATAATAAAACTTGTAACCCCTAGATCTTTCAAATTATCCAATAAAGTAACAACTGATAGTCCTTGAGTCCAGTTTCTTTTCATTTGGTCTATAAGGCCTGACCTCTGTTGGAAATCCCCAAATGTGCAAGTGCTTTAAACTAAGCTTCTTGCCTGTCCAAAGTTCATAAGGGGACTTATCAATTGCTTTAGTTGGAACTCTATTGAGTATTTATATTGCGGTCTTTAGTGATTCTCCGTAGAGTGATTCTGGCAAGGTAGAATGACTAATCATACCCCTCACCATGTTTGTGAGCGTTCTATTTCGTCTTTCAATAACACTATTCATGCTAGGCGAACCTAGCATAGTGTATTGTGGGACGATACCGCATTCCTCTAGAATTTAACAAATAGTCTTAGACATTGTTCACTTGATTTGTCATATCTGCCATAGTACTCGCCACCACGATCAAATCTGACACTTTTAATCCTTTTTTTGAGTTGGTTCTCAACTTTAGCCTTAAAGGTTTTGAACACATCCAAAGATTGTGATTTGTCATGGATGAGATAAAGGTAGCCATATCGCAAGAAGTTGTCTATGAATGTTATAAAATACGGTTGACCATTCCAAGACGCCATAGGGAATGGCCCACAAATATCCATATGGATAAGTTCTAAGATGTCTAAAACCCTATTTGTACCCAATCTCCTGAAATTTGTTTGTTTCCCCTTAATGCAATTAACACAAGTAGCAAAATCTGTAAAATCAAGAGGATCGAGAATTTCTTTAGACATAAGTCTCTCAATTCTCCTTTCAGAGATGTGACCTAATCTCTTGTACCACAACGAGGCAGAATTCTCTACAGTTAATTTGCACTTTAAACTTCGTGTACCCATATGTAAGGCTTCATTAAATGAAGCATTAGTGTTAAACATATATAGTTTATTGTAACCTGATAAAGAACTGTCCCTAACCAAATTTGAATTTTGAAAGAGACTAAATATTCCATTTCCAAATGAGCAATAATAACCAAATTTGGGCAAAGCAGAAATAGAAATCAAATTTTTTCTAAAAGACGGCACAACGAAAATCTCAACTAAATCCAAACAAAATCTAATTCTTAACAATAATCTAAAACTCCATATTGCTTCCAATTATACCGACTTGTCATCACCTACATAGATGTATCTTTCACCATCACGTGATTTTCGACAACTCAGACAACCCTGTATAGACAAATTGATGTGAGTTGTTGCCCCAGAATTTAACCACCATGTGTGTCTAAATACCAAGTCAAATTAACCTCAAAACAAACCAAAATAAGAAGCATACCTTTCTTTGCACGCCATGCGTGATAGTTGGCACACTGCTTCTTTATATGACCTTCAGCTCCACAGAAGAAACAACCTTTTGACTTTTCTTCTTTATGTTGTTTCTTTTGTGTTGCCGAAATCGCAGCTTCCTTAATTTTCTTTCTTTTGTTCCTTTTATCCTTAGATGTTGTAGCTTAGTGAGCAATTTCTCCCTTATCATGCTTCAGCCTTTCCTCTTCTTAAACAAAAATGTGAGATAAGCTCATTAAGAGACCATGTCTCTTTTTGACAGTTATAGCTCACTTTGAATTGACTATACTGTGCTGGAAGAGATATCAAAACCAGATACACTAATAAGTCTACAGATAATTCCAACTTAAGTTTTCAATTGTGAAGCAAAGTGAGACATTTCCATAATGTACTCTCTTATGTTTCCTTTTCCTACATACCTCATTAAGATAAGCTTTGCCAAAAGTGTACTTGTTTTAACCATTTCATTTTTGACATATCTTTTCTCAAGATCCTTAGACGTAGTAATCTGATCAAACATAGTGCCCCAAAAAGCTTTTGGAATAGCACATTTCATGATCATCAAGCTTATACGATTCGACTTTTCCCACTTTTCTATCTCCCTCTTTTGATCAGAGGTACTCTCAACAATAACTAGATCAGGGTGATTGACTAGTAAAGCAAGATTCAAGTCTATGACTCCGAAGACAATCAAAACGTTCTCCTTCCATGACTTGAAATTGGTGCCTTTAAGCATATGAATTGAATTAACACTAGCAGAGATATTTCCAGTAGAACCAGGAACTGAACAGAGACCATAACAAACAAAATCTAATTACTCGCATAACAATACTATACTATGCCAAATTAAGTATATACAGATAATGATAGGGTCCCATCATAAGATACCTTGCACAACATTAATATTTAGTCTTTGGACAAAAATCCTAACTTGTAAGTGGCATCTTGGTGTAATGATCAAACACTGGCAATAAGGCATGTCAAACAATAAACTTTTCTTTGGAGCGATTTAATGTTCAAATATTATACTGAATAATTGTCACACATTTATCACCACAAGTGTATATGCAATTCGGGCCAAATATTGACTTTCCTTTGGGCCAGTCCATAATCGCATGAATAACATACACACAAAACCTTTTAACAATCTAAGTTAAATTAATTTTCACAAGAGAGGTTGCTTTGGCAACATGTTGCTTTAATTAATTTAATTTTAAATGCTATATATTTCTTTAAAATACCAAAATATGAAATTAAAGTACCAAATTTTACATAAGTTGTATAAAAGCGTTATGGCTCCAATTTCTTAATGCTACAACACTGACAATCCTATAAACTTAAATCGAGAATTGGGTCAAAATTTTACAAATCAAACTAGAAATTATAAATTTTGACCCTAAAATTCATCATAATATTAATCCACAACATGTATACTAACAAGTATAAATTTAAACTTTAAGGATATTTCTAGTCGGAATCCATTGGTCAAAAAAAATAATGACTTTATTAATAAAACTAAAAAATCGTGACTTATATTGGTTATTGGACAAAGAAGAAGGCTTTGAAGCGTTATGAAAACATCCAAACAATAACGTATACAATAGTCTTTATCTGATCAGTAAAGCTTTAGTCTTTATCCAATGGGCAAAATTCTAATCCTTATCCAATGGGCAAAACTCGTCTTTAAAGATGAAAGCTTAATTAAAAAAACAATGTTTTAAATATTGTTATCTAATGGACAAAACGAAAGCTTTATGCATTAAAGCAACAAAAACATTCTTTACATTAATGAGATTGAATTGAATTCAATTACACTATTTGGAACACAATCAAAATGAATTCAATTATTTTATATGACATTTTTACTCTTGACTAAAAAATAATCTTATTAAATAATAAACATTTACACTTACATAGAGTAAGTTATAAGCATCAATTTCATTATAAGTGATATCATAAAAAATGTTCATTATGAAAATGAAAAGAAAAAATTGATTTCAAATGACATTAGACTAGACCAAGTTATGAAGATAATAGAAAATTGTTATAATTTGGAAGCTTAAAAATGCATGAACCATTAGTAGTTTTTTTCAGTTGACAATTACAAGACACTATCAATTTTTAAAATTTCACTCCAAAGTGTATAATATCATAATAAGTTTAACATGTCTTCCTGTAATAAGGAGGCATAAGATCGTTTTCTCTTGTGTTAGTTTTTCTTTTTTTTCTTTTCCCCCCTTCTTTTCATGGTCTCACTTCCTAGGTGATTGATGCATATAAATCTATAAACCCAATGCTCTCAAGTTCTACATCACAATGTTCTACCTTCCTACTTCAACATATTTCTCCCTCAAGATCCCAAATGTAACAAGATTCACTTAAAATATAGCCCAAAAAACAAACAAAAAAATCTAGATATATACAAAAAAGTTCGAGAAATGCAAAAGAATGTAAACAGGATGGGAAAATGAAAGGAAAAGCTAAATCGAATGATAGATCTAAAAGAAAACGATGATCATAGACCAAAAAAATGAAAAAGGAAAAGACACCCATAAACAAGGAAAAGGGAAAACCTAGATATGGTGGGAGGTGCTGATTCATGGAGAAGGTGTTGTTGTTCCGTTTCTTAGTGGGAGGGGCTGTTTGAGGTGAACAAATATATGGTAGGGTTAGATAGGTATTATTGGAAGAATATTTTCAATGTTTAAAAGAAGAATTGAAATCCTAGTTCGTAATTCAATTCCGATACTTTTTCAGGTAAATTTAATTTATAAAAGGATGATGGGGTTCAATTCATATATGAATTGAACTTATCCCCTTTTTCTATTTCCAAACACTTGAATTGAATTCAATCACAATTGAATTCAATGTTGTGATTGAATTCAATTCATATCATTCCAAACACCCTGTTACTTTACAAATCAAAGAGTTAGAACCGTATACATCTACGAAAAATTAGATCTGAAACCATGAGACCACTGAAACATAATCGTATATGCCAATAACTAGATATAAAGAAAAAAAAAAACGAAAGAAACTCCAATATGAAAGACAAAAAAATAACCATTCTTGATGACCTAATTATGAACAAAGCTCTTATACTACTTGTTGAGTTTTAGTCCCTGTAAAAACATGATCCGCTCCTATCAAATCATCAAGAATAATATAAAAGTAGGAACATACTTGAATCCATTATGAAATCTGTACTGAAGTCTTGTGATTTTGTCTTCCAAATTAGAGCATAGCCTTTTTTCTGGAGTTTTTCCCAACCCTGTTTTCTCTCTGAAGATGAGATGTCAGAAAAGAATGAAGCGTACGTTTAATTTTGAGACCATAACCACACATATTAGGGTAAAACTCTATTCTAATTTTTCTAATTTCTAGTTTGGTCTGACATAAAACTAGAAATTATAAACTCAGTTTCTACACAAATAAAGCTCACATTTAAAATAGATGCATGAAGCTCAAAATATCATAAAATATTAGACCACTTTAGTTAATTAGGCTCAACCTTATATAATAGTTTTTATATACAATTATATACATATAAGTCTACATATTTGATAAAAATAATTACACCTTTTGGATAAGGTTCTTGAGGGGGCAAGAAAATGACAGGAGATGAGATAATTACGAAGGAAGAAGATGAAGTAAACGCAATTATTGCTGACGTAGCTTTGTTAACTAGTTGTGACAATAATACAGAGGAGACGTGAAACGTTATGCATAAAATATCAATAAATGATTAAGAAGAATCAACGGCTAAACCTATCGTTACCATTGGAAATCGGGAAGAAACGGAGTTAATGAATTAATCGACCACTTTTTTCTCTCAAACGCTCCCTCGTTTCTGTTTCTTAATTCTCGTATTCTGCTATGAATCACTCTTCTTAAACCCTAATTCTTGACTTTTACTGCTTAACCGAGTCTTCTATCGATCAATAGTACATGTTTCTTAATCTATGTATTCCCCTTTTGTTTCTGTCCTCGGTTTTAAAAATAGCAAGATTTTGAATGATTAGTTGAGTGTAAAATTCTCTGTAGATTTCTTTGCATCTTTCTCGCTGATTAAAAAACTTGATAAATATCTCCCAGATGAAGATTTCTTTGCCAAGATCTCTACATGTTTGATGTGGGGCAGAATGATATAGCTGGCGCTTTTTATTGGAAACTTTTGATCAAATAATTCGAAAGTGGAAGCAAGATTTAAATGCCCGGCACTCACGATTCTCTTGTCTTATTCCTCTATCAAATTTCTAGTGCTTATGATATATTCACTTTTGGTTGTAGTCATTACAAATCATATATGATTTTGCACACAACACAAGTCCTCTAGGCTGTTCGGCCCAGAATGTTGCCAAATTTGGCACTGATGCATCATGTTAGAAATTAACATATCAAAACATAACTACAAAGAATATGTTAATTGCAGGATCGATTTTATATGCATAGAAAAAAAAAAACAAGAATCACATACTTGAATTCTTATTATGATTCCACCGGTTAAAGAACTGGTATTGTCTTTTTTGCTGTTTTTGACGTTTCTCTACTTCTTTCACAAGTTTTTGTTTCACAGACATTCAATCTGTTGTGTCTCTTGTGCTTTAAATGCTACACCGTTAACTACTTGTGGTAGTTATGAAAGGGAAAATTTCTTTAATACCTTTCATGGGTGTATCTAATGCATTATCTCCCACTCACACATGATGGGTTTTGAACAAAAAACTCTGCAGTACTCATACTCGTTCAATAACCAGTGTGATCAGTATACGATGAGAGTACATTGTCGCATACCTGTTAGGAGTATATGACCTCTCCATTAACAAATTGATCCTAAGACTTATACGTCCTTGAGCAGACATTGTATGCTATACCCTAAGTCATATCTCGCATGCACTTTTCCTTTGATCTCATTTAGTTTCTTGAGTCATGACTGTATTCAAGTTCTCTACTAAAGAGACGATGGCCATCTAT
>JANTPM010000006.1:22602560-22613736 GCA_025434745.1 Erythroxylum divaricatum
CCGATTAAGGTGATTCTTGCCTCTATGCGAACGTGAGGCTTTAAGCTACATTTGATATGAACAAGTCAATAGGTGATGTTGATGTTTAGGTAGTGTGCGCTCATCACTTTTATGAAACAGCAGCGAATAGCACTGAAATGAATTAAGCGCAAGGTTTCAGGAAAGTATGAGTGTTAAGTTAGAAGAAGTTGGAGTCCGGCCTCCGGGTCGGGTTCCGACAATTTTTGTTCAACTAAATAACTTTTTAGCAATTTAAAGCCTTATGTTATATTTATTTTCAACATCGTTATTGTTACTTTATATTGCAATTGTGACTATATAATAATAGTAATTACTAATAATAAAGTTAATAAGAATAAGAAATTTAATAACAATAACAAGAAAATTAATAATAATAATTAATAAATCAATAAAAATAATTAATTTAATAATAAAAATAAAAGTAAATACAATTAATAAAATTATTAATAATAATAAGGAATTTAATAAGAATATATTGTTATTATTATTATTATTATTATTACTATTATTATTATTATTATTATTATTATTATTAGCAGCAGCAGTAGTAGTAGTAATAGTAATAATAGTAGTAGTAGTAGTAGTAGTAGTTATTCCTTTGTTATTCTAAATTTATATTTTCAAACCAAACACTAACATAGAAATTCTTTAGCAGTAAACTAAATAAATTAATACCTAGTCTATTCTATTCCTAAGAATGACTATTTTATTCCTTTTCTATTATAGTCATTAAACCAAACAGGTTGTTAAGGAATACCAAATAAAAATAGACGTTTCTATGTCCAAACATATTCTTCCATGACGTGGAGTGCAAATCTGGATCACTACCTTGGGAGTTGGTGTAGCACTGTGGATATGATAATAGCCTTAGGATACTAAAAGCTTCGACTTAATTGTTTAGTTACTGTCATATATAGAGTCTATTGAGTAGTGGCATTACAAGTGTAATTTTATGACAATAAAAGTGTGTTATGTTAAAATATTCCTCTATATAATTCTTTTCTTTAAAAAAATTATTTTCTTTTTTCTTTATAAATAAAAAAGTAGTATGAGAGACTTAATATTAGAAATAGTAACATGATTCTCATCCAAGTCTCAATGCTTATAAAAAATAATTTGTACAATTGGTACATTTTTTGTGGACATTATTTTGTGCACAAGATGCAAGGAATATTGTAAAAGAATTAGTCACTAGATTCCTAAAGATACAATTGTTTAAATACAACCCCATAATGATCTTTTATAATTTACAAAGAAGAAGGACCAAAAGGTCATGTCCCTTATTCACCAAGCATTGGATAAGTCCACTTTCAAGAGTGTTACCATAGGAAGTAATTATAGGACATAGTTCAAGTAGCCTACAAAGAAATGAGAAAGATAAAAAAAAATTGCCTCAATAATCTATAAGGTGAATTTGAAGCTATCTAAATGAAAGATTATAAAAGGACGTTGGATTATTTACATCAGTCATAACCATTATGAATCAAATGAGAAAGCTTGATGAAGAAGTGAATGATTTGAGGGTGATTGGTAAAAATATTTAGATTAGTTTGTGAGAAATTTTATCATATGTTGACTACCATTGAAGAATCAAAGGACTAGGAAGCCATGGTAATTGAAAAGCTAAATAGATCTTTGGAAGCTCAAGAAGAGAAGCTTAATATAAGGAAAAAAAGAGTTCGGGGTATGTCTTATAATTAAATCTCATTTTGAAGTACAAGAAAGAAAAGAGAAATACAAGATACAGGGGTATAGGTCATCGATGTAGCCAAGATTGTGGAAGAAGAAGAAAAGTTAAATTTTATTCATCTCAAAATAGAGATGAGAATTACCAATCTACCCCAAAAAAGAAGACATGGCATAAAAGGAGCAAGGCCATATCAAGAAAGGTATAAAAGTTCTCTAGTTAAATGCTACACTTGTCATGAAATCAGTATTATCCTGAGAATGCAAAATTGATGCTAATGATGGTGTAAATGTTAATCTTTCTTGTGAAGAAAATAAATAAAAAATAATGATGAGGTGGAGTTTACTCTTTTAATAGCTTGCAAGGGGTTGAAATAAAAAGATAATTTTTTATTGTGCTTTGATATTGGAGCTAGCAATCACATATGTAGAAATAAGTATTTATTCATATAGCTTTGTTGAGAAGTTTTATATGAAAATTTTTAGTACCACTAGTATACGGATTGTAACTCATTGTACAGAAAGTATTGTTCTTACGAGGACAAATTAGAGACTAACAACTTGAATAAAACTTTTCCTAAGGTATTAAAGATTGATTTGAATAAAATAAATAATTGAAATCGAAACA
The DNA here is from genome assembly GCA_025434745.1 of Erythroxylum divaricatum. Taxonomy (NCBI): domain Eukaryota; kingdom Viridiplantae; phylum Streptophyta; class Magnoliopsida; order Malpighiales; family Erythroxylaceae; genus Erythroxylum; species Erythroxylum divaricatum. Next base: position 22,604,896 of record JANTPM010000006.1, read on the forward strand.
ACTAATAATCGAACAAGTAAATAATTGAGCTGCATATAAAATTGAGGCAATTGTCAATTGGAAGTTGCCTCAGAATGTAACAAAAGTAAAAGTTTTCTTGGCTTAGCTAGTTATTATCAGTGCTTTATTAAAGGATCCTCCATAATTGCATCTCTAATCAAAAAGTTACTTTAGAAAGGCACAAAGTTTGAATGGAATGATAGATGCAAAGATAGTTTTGAGCAGTTAAGGAAGATCTTACTGAAACTCCATTGTTGACATAGCCAACTCTAGGCAAAGAGTATTTTATGTATAGTAATGCTTCTAAGAATGGTTTGTGTTGTGTACTAATGCAGGATGAGAAAACGGTGGCTTATGCCTCGAGATAGTTAAAGCCACATCAATAGAACTACCCTACATATGATTTAGAATTGGCATCAGTGTTATTTGCCTAAAAAATCTTGTGGCACTACTTATATGAAAAAAATGTAAGATATAAACAAATCACAAGAGTCTCAAATACCTGCTCACACAGAAGGAGCTCAATTTGAGACAATGACATTGGTTAGAATTGTTTAAAGACTATAATTGCATAGCTGACTACCATCTAGAGAAAGCTAATATGGTAACAGATGCTTTGAGTAGAAAGTCTATTTCAACTCTGTCATTACAACATAGTAGATAGAGATTTGCCCGAGAGCCCAGTTAAAAGTGAGTCCTGACTTAAGACAAATGATAGACATTCCTTAGGGTACTTTACTAAACAATCCTATAATGATCATTGATAAGTGCTTGATTGACTATATATTTACTCCCTAATTCTTAGTGGTTAATGTTTTGTTGTGCTGAAGATAATTATTTTGGTTCATATTTTGTTTTCAAGTATAAATTGGAGAAATAATAACCAAAATGATCTAAAAACATATCCTTGGAGTCATTTTATCAATGTTCGATCTTATTTGTCTTGATAGAGCGAGAATAATATGAATCAGGGTGAATATGGGATAAAGAATGCAATAAATAAAGTTATTACAACTTACAAGGTCATGCATGAGATCGTATAACTCACTAGAAGCATGTAGGAGCTCGAAGATAACATTTCAACAACTTCTGCAACCTACAAGATCGTGCGTAGATTTACAAAGCTATTTAAGTGAGCTACATAGTTATATAAATGGTCGTGTATCTCTTTGTGAACATTATAAAAGGGAATTTAAAAGGCCAAATGAGGAATTAAGACATTAGAGACTCGAAATGAGGTGACTTCCTTCCCCGTTAGAGAGACATAAAGCGTTAAACTTCATCTTTTTAGTTTAAAAGGGATATCGAGGCCGACAAACATATTTAGGCATTGATTAATCTAATGATGCTATTCTTAACTCTTTTTTGGAATTGATTATGTTATTCTATGATTAATATTTTGGGATTTATTTATGAATGATTTAGATATTCGAAATAGATTATTCATGTATAACCTCATTACTAGAATCTAAATTGCAATATTTATTTGTTGTACATCTAATTCACTTATGGTAAATTGAATAGTCGCACATCATTAAGGATAATATAATATAAGTTAAAAGACTCGAGATTATGTGGTTGTTACTTAGATTAACCTTTTTTCCTATCTTGTGAAGTGGTTGTCGCACTAAATCTAGAAAACTTATTCTAGGTTATCTAATAGCTTGACCTAACTAAAGAGCTTGTTTTAATCAGATACAAGATAAGAAAAAAACTGGGATTAACAAAGCTTGTTGTTAATCTATAGTTAATAGTTTCATAGAGAAGTACAAGAATAATTTCACAATTGATTGTGCACATTCATGTGAAGATCGAGATTGAACCATAAACTAAATTTAAAACTTATTGATTAATCCTAATAATTTTGTACTATTTGATTTAATTTGTTCTTAATAGTTTAACTTTACTTTATTTTCTTAACCGAATTCTACCAAACTGCTCCCCCCAATCAAGCATTAGTTTGTTCATTAAAAAAGCTAAAAACATATTTTTTTTGTTGATACGATCCTTGCTCACCACAATTACAAATTTTTTGTTGTGCAAAGTTGGGTTTTAGTTTTCACTTTTTATATTAATTACTGTTTTGTATATATATTTATTTATAATTGTTTTTTTATAATTACTTCTTGATCTTTTTATGATTGTTAGTATTTATGTACGGTAATAATGAGATCTCCTTATCATAAACCGGTATAATTTGATCCCAAAATCCAAATGACACCACCAAGGCCGCATTGGAAAACCAGAAGAACTACTCCAGGAATAGAATATTTATTCTATTGATCAAACATGCCATTTAAGGCAAAGTTAGACTTTTTATTATACTAATTTATTCTGAATATTTTTTTAAACTATGAATCTATTTGCATCCTGACCTGCCATATTCACTTGATTCAGTCGGCGATTAAACTGGACATCACGTTGGGACCCACCATGGTTAGGTGGCGGATAATTTAGACTGCACCGAAACTTGGAATGAGTTCAGTGTAGAGAACCACATCTCTAACTACCAGTCTTCCCTCCATTGAGGTCTATCAAACATAAACTACCAAACTCCAATATTTTTTCTGCTCTAAGCCTCGAATTTCACTTCTCACCTCCGTGCGATCTCTGAACCCTACATAGTTTTGAATGCCAAGTTTAGGTACCGACATCCAGACATGGCGTCCCATGAAGCCATACCTCTTGTCTTGCCACTCCAATACGATTCATCGTCATCATTTCTTAGTACTGACACTATAATTGCGCTTTGTGTTTTCTTCACTCTCCTCTGTGCTTGTATAATCGTAGGTCATCTCCTCGAAGAGAACCGTTGGGCTAATGAATCCATCACTGCACTTATTTTGGTATGTAAATTGTAATGGAGTCTCTTTCTTCAATCGTGGAATGAGAAAATTGAGTTACTGTTTGTTGTGTCTTAATCCTATCGGAATGAATTTCTGTAGGGATTATGCGCTGGTGCTGTGGTTTTGCTTGTTAGTAAAGGCCACAGTTCGCGAATATTAGTGTTTAACGAGGATTTGTTCTTCCTGTATTTGCTCCCTCCAATCATTTTCAATGCTGGGTATGATCGCTCTTTCCCTACTTCCTCCGGAACTCTTTTTTCCTTCTTCTTTTTTTTAAGTACGGTATTCATGGAAACTTTGCCTCCGAGCTTCTCAGATTTTATATTCCTTCTCATTGCACTGTCTTTTACCATTGATTTGGAGCTTCCTGATGTAAATCCATATAGCAACAGTAGAATAAGTTCGAACATTACCACATGAAAAGATATATTGACCAATTATACCAGAGTTTCAAGAATGAATTCTGATCTCCTTCATAGTGAAACTTCTTTCTGTGTGTTCCGCATCTTGTATCTTCGGAAATTTTACAGTTCATATTTTCTATCTCATCGGTTTTTGTCTGTGGTGCTCTTTCCCTTTCTGTAGTTTTAGGTGCTTCCTATTGTCAATTGAATCCTTTTTGGCCACGCCACATTAATTTCAGATTTTTGTTCCAGATTTCAGGTCAAGAAAAAGCAATTTTTCAAGAATTTCACTACCATATTGTTGTTTGGCATATTTGGCACAGTGATTTCCTTCTGCCTCATATCACTATGTAAGATCCATGAAAATTTCACCAATAAGCTGCTACTTTACAGCTCAAAAACCTTCATATATACAGAATAGTTTTACTTTTTGTTACTTTTATGATGATCTTCTAGGTGTATATGGAATTTTCAAGCGACTTGGAGTTACAACCCTGACAATAAAAGATTACCTAGGTGACTTGTTACCACTCTGCAATTCCTTTATTTAAATACATAGCCAAAGAGTTCTCATAGACCTTAGTATAGCTTCCATTACTTGCAGCTGTTGGTGCCATATTGTCAGCAACGGACTCAGTTTGTACGTTGCAGGTACTTTAAAACTTAGCAAACCTACAAGGTCAAGAATTTTATTTGCTTATTGTATTAATCGTGATTTGTTTCTCATGTCAAAGGTTCTCAATCAAGATGAAACGCCCTTTCTTTACAGTGTAGTATTTGGCGAAGGAGTAGTCAATGATGCTACTTCTATTGTTCTTTTCAATTCTGTCCAATCAATAGATTTCAGCAATGTGGATGCCACAACGGCCTTAAAGTTGTTGGGAACCTTTCTTTACCTCTTCTTCACCAGTACTGCTCTAGGTCTAGTAGTAAGTAGACCCACATGTTCTTCCATGTATGTAAAGAATAGAGTCAAGTTTTTATCCATCTAAAGATGCATTTGTTGGTATCGTATCTTCCCTGTGGTTCATTTTCCTTCCTATAAGTTTAAGAATCTCTGTTCATGGTTTTGCACACTTCATGTGTCTCTCTTCACTCTCCCTATATATATGTATGTATGTATTTATGTGTATGTTTGGTTGAATTGCTGCTTTAACTAACTTGCTATAACAACTGCAGGTGGGCCTTTTAAGTGCATTTATCATAAAAACACTTTATTTTGGAAGGTACAATAGATTGCTCATCTTATTCTCTCTCTGTTTAATGCTGCCTGAAATTAGTTATCCCTATGTTGAAAAGGTTATATCTTGCTGAAATTTCAATGTCTAAGTTTAACTAATCGATCACATCCAAATCTATACTTGTATGTTCACTTAGATGAAAGAATGAAAATGGTGAACTTGTGACAGATGAAAGGAAAAGAAAATGGTGGGTGAGGATAATCTTTATCTTATGTTCAATCATTAGAGTGGTTAACAGATGTATTATGAATGTTACCTTCTTCCTTCATATGAAGTTTAATGCTTCAAACATTTAAATTAATTACAGAGGAGAGTCTATAAAATTCCCCATGCTCGCTGTTAACAAGTTAGGCACTAAGCATAGTAGCACATCAAGAATAAGACTTAAGCATATCCATTTGTTCATCCTCAAGGAATCAGCTGATAAGGTGTAAAATTTAACTAAAGAGAAGGCAGCAGAGAACATATCCATTTTGTCCATCCTCAAGGAATCAGCTTATAAGGTATAAAATTTAACATAATAGAATGCAGCATAGAACATATTCATACTTGAGCTAAAGAGTCACTAGCTCCAAGAGCTGTTCCCATCTAGAATTAACAAGTCTGAGGAGGTTACTTTAGTCATGAATTGTATATGCTGCAATTGCGCTGATTTAGTTGTTATTTTGAACAGGCATTCCACAGATCGTGAAGTTGCACTTATGATGCTTATGGCGTATTTATCATACATGCTCGCAGAGGTAGTACTTTCCCTACATATGTACACACAAACATATAAATGTATATCAATGTTGAACTAAATAAGCTATGCCAATAGATTTCTCAGCAAAACCATGATTGATTTATCAACTGAGTGGACAATTGGGATCTCAGGTTGTACTATACTCTCTCTCTGTTGTTTATAACCACCAGAGTATGGGTTTTGGTGCTACGATTTTATATGGTTCAATTGACAACTGAAATAGGATTGTGCTGGAGACAGAGAGGCAATTATACAGAATGCAGAAACATAAAATTTACCTCCCTCTGATAACTAAAACTTTCACCGAAGCATCATGCACACTGAGATGCTATTATCTTTTACTTCCTGCAGCTTTTAAGTCTCAGCGGAATTTTGACAGTTTTTTTCTGCGGTATTGTAATGTCGCACTACACATGGCACAATGTTACTGAAAGTTCAAGGATAACAACCAAGTGAGTTTCTCAGGATTCTCTTTGTTGCCTACCATTTTTGCTATTGTTCATTGTTTTCCACATTTTCCCCAGGATATGTAGGCTTTATAAGATGCAGGAATGATGCAGGAATGACTAAAATGGAAGACAGGGAAAATGGTCATTTTAGATTGCCTTTATCTTTCTGATTCAGTGAGAAGTGCTCTTGCTCATTAAAGGCTCATTTGTTACACGAAAACTAGAATTTTCTGACTTGGGAATCTTATGATTCACGCTGTCAAAACAGAACACAGATTCAGAAGTATCATGGTGCATTTAGTATCAAAGTATCGAAGATCATGTTATAGGCAGTGGTAAACAAAGAAGCTGAAGCATGAAGTAGAAAGAAAAACAATTATGTAGTTAACTATTTTCTTACAATTTTGTAGGACTGTGAACAAGCCTAGTTGACTAAATCTAATCTGATGACTGTTGATTATTTCAGGCACGCTTTTGCAACAATTTCGTTTATTGCGGAGACTTTCATATTTCTATATGTTGGCATGGATGGCTTGGACATCGACAAATGGAGAGATAGCAATTCAAGGTAATTTAACACAAGTTGCCAAGCATGTCTCTCTGGAATAAATTTCAACCAAATCCATGATTTGTTTTTGAAAATATGATTCAGTGCAGGAACTTCAGTTGCTGTAAGTTCAACCCTGTTTGCTTTGGTGTTAGTTGGCAGGGCAGCATTTGTGTTTCCCATTGCAAATATCCTAAACTGTGTTCAGAAGAGGGAGAGTACAAAAATTCAATTTAAGCAACAGGTGATAAATACAGGAAACAGTTTATTTTTATATTATCCTACCTACCAACGATTTGGCTAACCATTCAAAAATCTCAGTTTATCATGTGGTGGGCAGGGCTAATGAGAGGGGCAGTTACTATTGCTTTGTCTTATAATCAGGTATGTAATTAACTGTCAACTGGCACACCAGCTAAGATCAAACAGAATATTTTGACTAATAGTCACTCTGCAATGACAGTTTTCTAAAACGGAGAAGACAAATTCAGATTCTGCACTAATGATCACCTGTACCATAATTGTTGTTCTCTTCAGTACGATTGTAAGTCCACTGTGGATTGAATCCCTTGTTACATAGTAAAGCATGAACGTGACGGTTGGGTTTTCAAACAGGTTTTTGGGTCCATAACAAAACCTCTAATAGAAGCAGTGCTGCTAAGAAATAGAAAACAGATGGATTCAGATGCAACTGATTTTCCAAGTTTGGAAGACATAAGGCAGCTTTTCCTTGAGGATAATGATGGTCCAAGCGACGATGGAAGCAGTCAACGAGCTAATAAGGCTAGCAGTTTAAGGCTGCTAATAAGTCATCCCACTACAACTGTTCACTACTGGTGGAGAAAATTTGATGACAGATTCATGAGACCGGTGTTCGGTGGGCGTGGATTTGTTCCATATATACCTGGTTCACCCACAGTGGAACCAACTTCACCCAGAAGTTAAAAAACATAGGCTCCTAAATTTTTTGGATTGTTTCACTTGTTTACAATAAAATATCTTCTCCTGTATGGCGTATGCATATAGAATTTCTTAGCTTCTCTTAGGACTTGATAAGAAACTACTTTCTCCTTGTGTAACATATTTATATATAGGCCAATTTGCCCTTCTGTTTTGTCCATTTCACAAGTTAACCCAGAAATAATATTCTGTATCTAATAACCTTCAAACAAAACGGGATTGGACTAGGAGCTTTTGCACACGAATCAGTTGATATGTATAACTTGAGTTATCATTGAACATCTGGAATCATTTGGAGGAACTCTCGGATGAACACTAAAATCCCTCAGAACAGTAACTTTGCAGCAGATATCTTAGTGGGCTCGAAGCTTTCTTGAGGTAACTTTCTACTTTGGGAAGTTCCAGGGGCGGATCCAGAAATTTTTTTAAGTGGGGGTAAAATTTTAATAAAGATAAAATTTTAATTTTAATGGGGGCAAAATTTTAATAGGAGTAAAATTTTATTTTTTTGTGTGGGCAAAATTTAAAAAAATACATTTTTTTAAAGAAATCTATTGTAGGTAGTGGGGGCAAGTGCCCCCACTTGCCCCCAGTGTGCATCCGCCCCTGGGAAGTTCCATGGTTACTTAATTTAGAGGGAGGCTCTACTCCCTTAGAAACAATGCTGAACCAATTTCCTACCATACAAGAATTATTAGTTGTAACAATGCGAGGGATCAGTCCAAGCAAAATGTTGAAAACTGGAGTGGTGTTGAGAAGGTTGTTTCTGCTGAACCTTCCATAGGTAAGCCTAAATACTTTTCTTCCACTTTAATTGATGGTGTAGTTTCTCCCCTAATTGAGCTTCTTCAAAAAGGAGCTAAGATCTGGAATACTACATTAGTTGGTTTTTCTTTTGAAGAAGAGATCGGCTTACCCTTTCATGCAAATTTGGGCTTAAACAAGACAAGGTAGTGAGGGGTTAGAGAGGATTCTACTCACTGACGAAGATACATTTCTTTTCAAGTTTGTGGGTGATGATAGCATGTGTAAAATTTTGGAAGTTGGCCCTTGGCATGTGGGTGGACAACCCATGTTTATCCAGAAATGAGTACTTGGTTTGAAATTTGATAAAAATAGTATTGAATCCATTATATCGTGGATCGATTTCCACAACATTCCTTTCGTGTACTGGTCAATGGATGGCTTAAGCTTTTTTTTTTTTTTGGAAAAATAAGAAGAATAGATTAAAAGAACAGGATATGTACATAACGTTCAATTACAAGTACCATTGAAGACACATCTAACGAAAAGGCAAAAGCCTCAGAGCCAACGAGAAGCATAGGTGGACATAAGCTACGGGAGGACTAAAGCGTAGGCAATCAATCAGCTCACCTGGACACATACCAAGTCCGAAACAACTAAATCCAAAGAAAAATATTACAACCCAAAGTAAGCCAGCCTAAAAAGATATAAGGAGGAACCCAACCAGAAGATCGAAAGCATATGAAAGACCAAGAGACGCTGCTGTCCAATGATAAAGAGCAGAACCACCAAAGGGGCAAGGCGCACACAGCCTTGCCCAAGAGACTTTGCAGACGAAAACTGCAAGTAGACTGAACACTAACCTGCAAAAGAAAGGAAAATACACATTAAGAGATTTTTACCTCCAC
>JANTPM010000006.1:22628303-22644617 GCA_025434745.1 Erythroxylum divaricatum
GGGATTTTGTGATTTCGTCATGTGGGCTCGCCCTTGGGCTTGAGATGTCATGCCAAGGAGGAATTTCTCCTTGTTGGTTTTCAGGTTAAGGAACTTGGAAATTTGCTTATGTTTTCGTCTACGATCCGATCGTTAGGCTTTGGAAATGGGGCTCAACAGATATACTGTCATGATATTTGAACTTTTCAAATTTCATTTTACTCCCTCTACTTATCTTGAGAACTATTATTTTATAAGTATACATTGCAACAAATAATTTCTTCAATAGGCTTGTAAGATTTTATCCAACCTTTTAGATATATCATATTTTTTTATTATTCAATTTAGTTTTAAACTAGTTGGATAATATATGCTTCAACTAAAAATCACATCCTTAAATCATTAACTTTGACTCTTTCAAAGACTTAGTATTTCATATCTAATATGAAATCTTGCTAATTGATCTAATCGAAGCTTTTGAAGATAAGTTATAATATTAGGCTTAGCTACAAAAGAAATAAATATTACATAATACTATATCTCATATTATGTTTTTCCTCCTTGCACAAATCCATACTGTATGAAATTTAGTTATGGGGATATTCACTAGAAAATCTCATTCCTTATAGATAACCGAAAATTTTATATCTCACTACGTGAATCTCATCGAAGAGATTCAACATTCTCAATATTTAATTTCTACTTAGATTTAAACGATTTAAACTTTCAAAATTTTAAATCAATATTTCATTTAATACATATGATTATATTATATAAAATCATTGGTAATCTAATGAAATAACAAAATCATCCTTTTATGAATTGTTACTACATCTAATACATCCTATGTATAAGATTTCACAATTCATTGTCTGTAGCATACCACTCCTGCAAAACCCGAACTCGACATCGAGGGTGATATCCAAGCCCGTACCTCACGAGGGTGGTATACTAGAGCACTCAATTACAGTCCAAAAACTCAGTAAGACATTTTTGCTTTTTGAAAATAATTGTATGCGCGGAATTCAGTAAACGATTTGGGCCCGCTTCATTTGAAAACATTTTCGATCATAATACAATTTCAGTCATAACACAATTTCAGTCATAAAAAGACACTCAACGGTATTTACCCATTTCATGTACACAATCCATAACCAAATTGGGCCCAATGTTGTTCCTAAACGCTATCAGAAATCACATTACAAATACGGCATTTGCCAATTGGGACCCACTGAAATAAAAAGCACTATTCTGCGGAAATTGCAAAAATACAAATTTACACAAGAATAGAATGACACTAATGCAGATGTGAACTGATCTCGGCCTTAATCTCTGACTTGCATGCAGTAGGCATACTCCCGTTTGTCTAATGGGGTACTCTTTAAATCCTGAAAAAAATAGTTGCAATTTTGGGTGAGTTAGCGAACTCAATGAGAAACCATCATCGATGGTTCACCCAATTCATGCATTACGCGATTAGCATACAGATTATCACAATAGCACATTCAGAATATCATATAGCAATTTACAGATCATTTCATAATAGCATATTCAGAAAAATCACATAGATGCAAGGCATTTTGCCTCTTTCACAATCCAAAATTCAATCAGATGCATAAATAACGAATACATGATATTTTCCCATTTTATTTCAGTGTAGTGACTGAGCGCCTGTATTGTCCCAATCAGGGCACATTAATCAGTGAGCCTGAGGCTCTAAACTGTCCCAAAATGGACGCATTAAACATTGAGCTTGTAGCTCTAAACTGTCCCTTTTCGAGCTCATTGATCATTGAACATATGGCTCTAAACTGTCCCTTTTTGGGCTCATAAATCATTAAGCATATAGCTCTGAACTGTCCCTTTTTGGGCTAATTAAACGTTGAGCATATAGCTCTGAACTGTCCTTTTTCGGACTCATTAATCATTGAGCATACAGCTCTGAACTGTCCCTTTTCGGGCTCATTAATCATTGAGCATATAGCTCTCGGTGGCAGCTCGAGTCACAACTGTTATCAATTAATCATGCATAGAATTCATTTATCGATCCAATTTATCGAAATCTGTCATAACGATCTCAATTACACATTATCACACATTCGCAACTTATCACAAGCATGAAAATTCCACATTCACAAACAGTTTACACTTCAATATCAAAACACCAAATCCCTCGGACCTTTGGTCCGGGATTTCAAACATAACTATTCACATATACCCACCATTATTCCCTACAAAATTTTAAGTGCAAAATATTAAACAATCAAAGATTGAGGAGCCAACTAGGTTACTCACCTATATCTTCCGAGCTACTGCCTGGAAGTCCCAGCAACGTCCGTGGAACGAAGTTCCAACTGTGCCTGTATAACAGTCAAAACAATCCCACATTACTAAATGTACAATCAGAAAGATCCAATAATGCATATGTCGTAAGTAAAAGATGTATGATGCATGTTCATGATATTCCCCGCGCTAATTCCCAATTTTCCTTTCTTTTGTCTCGAAACCAACTTTTCATACTATATACACTTCAACATTTGGATAATACCCTTACATTACAAGAAAGACCTCAAAGTCAATGTTACTATTCTTCAGATCAAAATTCATCCATTGTACTAAGTTTCTAAACTCCCAAAGGCATGGAATTTATTTCAGAAACCTCAAATTATACTCCAATTATCAAGAAACTATCCTTAGGTTGAAATGGAAATCTATAATCAACTTTCATTCAGAATTTGAGATCTTTAACACCTTAATTCAAACTCTCTTTCTTCACATCAATTGTAGACCTTTTTCTCTAGTTTATAATGAATCAAAAATCACTTCATTTAGAAGTCTACGTCATTAGTTATGAATCAAAAACTAAAACATATCAGTTCAGAAAAATGGATCTCGCCGCGGCATCCTGGAGTTACTCACCTTGGCGTCAGAAGGAAGCTCGCCGCAGCGTGGAAAGTTTGGAGGCTCGTTGCGGCGTGCGCGGGAATTCTCGCCGCGACCTAGCCTTCTTCTCCAACCCTCTTTTTCCATTTTCTCCCTAAATTCTAGTCATAACTCAAACTCAACTACCACAATCTTTAACATTTAATACCATAAATGCATTTAACAAACAATAGACAACATAAAGTAATTTTCTTACCTATTTAAGCTCCCACTCGTCAAAACTCTAAAACTTCTCTAACCCCTTCAACACCTACGACCCTCTCTCAAATTTTCACCAATCTTCATCTTCTCAAGGTGTAGGGTTGTCTTAAACAACAAAGGAGAAGCAAGCAAGTGGACAACAAAAGATCTTGTAAGGAGGAAAAACAAGCATCAAGCGAAGGAGGAAGATAGTATGCCCTAGGATGGAGGAGATAAGTCTACTCTCAAAGTAATTTCGGTAACTCTCAAGGGAAAAGTCAAAGAGTTAAGGCATTAAGGGTTGATTTTAAACCTAGGGCTCAAAGGCATACTACTCTTCTTTTCCTCAAATTCTTTTAATTCTCTTTCTCTTTTCAAAATCATTTCTAGTCTAATTTATCCCAATTTCCAATGGTTCCACATTTTTATTCCTAAAATCAAGTATCTAATTTTTCCATTACCATTGGACAGTTATGTCAGTCCTATAAGGTCAATCAGTCCGTCACTCATAAAATTCTCCGGTCCGGACTTTTTCTCCCAAATTTTCATAAAATTACTAAGGGTCCTTAACAACCGAGAATCACTCCTAGGACATTTCCAATTCAGATTTTCCAAACACAATTATCTCATAATTCACAAAATAAATCATATTCACACATAAATGTCGGAAAATGTCATGAATGCATATACCTACGTGCATGTGCAAAAATGTCTCATTCCTCTCTATATTGAGAGGCCAAATGAATGAACAAAACAAAATATGCAATCAATTCCTAACTCATCCCAATTTACCAATTTACCCTTCCCATTGGTGATGGAATGTTACACTTAGACCTTGCAAGTTGGTATGGCCACTCTTCAGTAATAGTTCACCAAATTGACTTCTCATTAACTCCTCATGGGAAGTGTATTGTTAGAACCACTTACTTCTTGAAGTCCTTTCACAATAAGAACCAAATGTAGCTCATATTATGTATCCCCAAAGTACCCAAAATTGAATTATGATGTGATCTGCTCTAGCCATGCCTAGTTTATGGTTTAACTATCCTTAAAAGGTTTTCTCTTACCCTCTTGAACCTTGCAATATGGGTTAGTGATAAGAAGTGTAGTATAAGTTGCATGGTAGTCATATTATGATGTCGAATTTGGTTATCGAGGTAACTGTTGGGAACTACACTCGCTTCATTACTCTTCCTCAACACCTTTTTTCACACCTTTATTACAATGTGAATGATCTCTTTGTCATTATTCTAGAATGTGTAACTAATAGAAATTGCCCAAACAATGGAATAACAAATCAGTAAAATAAACACCAAAATAATATCCCACAATTAATTAGTTACAAATTGATAAAAATACAAACAAATTCAATAAACTACACCATAATCTATAATAATCATAATTGTGACAGTATTAAGACCAAAACATTTGAAATTAATCAATAAATATAACCCTATGTATCAATTAATCACAAAATTTAGAAGTAAATTATTTATACACCCTAATTGACTTAAATAAACCTAACAATATCAAAATTTCTCAAATATTATACAAGTAAATAACACAAAAGGTTTATTAAAATATGCAAAACAAGAGCACTTGCATAATTTAATTTATGAAAAATCAATATAATAGCCATATAAACCTTAATAGCTCAATGAATCCCAAAAAAAAAGATTGTAACTTTATTATGCATATATCCCGTGAATGTCAACTAAACCTCATAAAACCTTCCAAACTCTTAGGTAATCTAAAACAAACTAAAAAAATAAACGAAACTATAGAATCCTACACCTATTCCCCTAAAAATATGCTAAACAATCTATAAAGAAATGAAATAATGGAAGAAACATACCTTAAATTGATGAAATCTCAAAGAAAATAGGTTGGGTAAGGGTTTTCGCAAAGTGAACAGATGAAGGAGCATCACCTAGATAAGGGAAGTGACAGAGAAAATGAAAATTGTAGTTTTGGATGGTGAAACGGTAATTTTAAATTTATTTTGTTTAGCACAAGCAACAACAAAGCTATATAACTAGCCCATGTTGAATACATTATACATGAGTATGGTGAGTTTTTTTATAGGTTTAGAACCTAAACACAATCTAACAAGGTTTTACATAGGCTAGAATATGAGTGTATATCTTAGGCGTGATAAAAACAAAAATAAGATAACAAATACATGGGCATATTGAATGTTAACACTAAAAATAAAAAATAAAATCAATATTGCCACTAATCGGGCATGTTAAGGGGCATGTATCTTTTTGTAACTTTGACAAAAATAAGAAGGCAGAACATAATTCATCATAGGCATCAACACTGGCGTGTGTATCTTTTTGTTTCTTTAAAAAAATACTTGCAAACCATCCAACATGCCCATGTTGCCAAAGCTAGGTAAATTTTTTAAGAGACAAAAAGATAAACACTTACAATGATGAATCTTTAACAACACAACCCGTAATATAAGCGTTCTAGTTTTTACATATCTTTTGTTACTTTTTTGGCACTCTTGTTAGGGTTAAACGTGGTTGTGTATCTCCTTAACAAGGGCATTTTAGTGTAGATGGTCATCAATGTGAGCATACTGATGGGCATGTAATTTTTTTACCTTTTTAACTTAGACAATTTTTCATCCACTTCTCAATCTATAAATCTGCACAGATACCCAAAGCATAAAAGAGGAAATAACACCTATAAAGCTATAAACAAAAAACAAATATAATATTAAACTAAAAAATTAATATACATATAGATGAAATTATGGAAATTAAACACTAAAAATTTGGAATAAAAATTAATTAAAATGAAATAACCAAGTTAAAAAGCTTGGTTTACCTATTAAGAAGCATTACGTCATTAGCTTGATGTTTTTCACTCCATTTATTATCTTATCCCTCTTTTTTGAGCTTGTCAAACTCCCCTCCAAGTTAATACTTTAATCGATGGTCACTTACTTTAAACATAACTTTTTTTGAATGAGTTACCTTTACGACTCAATAAAGAAAAACTCTTTTGCCTATAAAGGGTCTAGAACACTTAGATATCAATTTGCCTAGGAATAGTTAAAGTTGAAAGTTGTATAAAAGAACTTGATCTCCTTCACTGAGTTGTTTGACTTGCTTAATCCTCCCATCATGATACCTTTTAGATAGCTCCTTATAAAGCCTTGAATTTTTTTAAGCCATCATATGCCATTCATTTAGTTTATTCACTTGAATCATCGTTTTCTCTCTTGTAAGATTAAGATTGAAATTAATTAACTTAATTATCCAATATGCCTTATGCTCAAATTCTATAGGCAAATGACACATCTTATTATACACTAATTTATAAAGGGTTGCACTAATTGGTTTCTTCAATGTTGTTCTATAGACCTAAAGAGCATTATCTAACTTGTCAAACCAACATTTCTTATGATGTTCTACTCTTTTTTACAATATTCACTTTCTTATTAACTACCTCTAATTGGCCACTAGTTTAAGGGTGATAAAGGGTTGCATCCCTACTAATAACTCCCTATTTCCTTGTAACCTTTTCAAAGTGGGCATTATAAAATGAGTGCCCTTATAATTGATAATTGCTCTTGGTTTGTTGAAAAAAGAAAATAGTTTCTTAATGAACTTTACTACGACCTTAGCAACATTTGTAGGTAAAACTCAATCTTCAACCCATTAGGTAAAACTCAATCTTCAACCCATTTAGCTACTAGGATGTATTCATTTTTGTTGGAAATTGAAAATGGACCCAAAAATTGATTCCCTAAACATCAAACACTTCACAATTGAAAATAATATTATGGGTCATTTCATTTAGATAAGAAATGTTATTTGTCCATTAAAACTTATCACAAAGTTGAACTTACCTTAGGCATCACTAAATAATGTAGGACAATAGAAAATTGATTGAACCTTTTTTACCATTCTATTTAAATGATAATATCCTTTTGCTGGACTGGTATGGTAGTGACCTTAAACCTTCCACCTTTTTGTCTAAAAAACAAATCAATAAACTATCTAGTCTACACAAATCTTTAAACAAATAGAGGTCTTTCAAAAGGCAGTTATTTGAGTTAGAGAAGAATTTCTTCTTTTGCCAATGAGAATTCCTTTATAAATGATCCTAGCGGCCAAACAATTAGCAATATTGACAAACTATGGATATTCAAATTTACTAACCTCTTCAATATTGTATAAACTCTCTTTAGGAAATGAATCATTAATATCATTTTCTAAAAATCTTTCCTAGTTTTCCAAATTTGAGCCAAGTTTTTGGCCCCTTTTTATCCTTAATCTCTAAATCAAATCGTACAACCAAAAAATCCATCTAATTAATGTTGGCTTCGAATTTAACTTATTTAAAAAATATTTCAATTCAGAGTAAATAGTGTTAAGAACAACTTTAGATAAAATCCTAAGTTCAATTAGAATAGCGAACTTGAAAAGCTTAGTAGTTAACTAGTAAAGCTATAATAGAACATAAACTAGATAAGCGAAGAAACTCATTTTATCACAAATTCTAGGTGATCATAAAGGGCTACACTAAACCTTTGAATAAAAAGAAACGATCTATGGCAGAAAGTAGCTCCCCATTAGCTCAAAGAAAGCCTCATCAGATAAGATATAAATTTATCAAATGCAAAAACCACTACTAGCAACTCCTTTTTTTAATAGTTATATAGTTTTCTTAAGCATCCGTCGAAGTCCTACTAGCATAGTAGTTAGGTAGAAATTGCTTATCCCTCATTTGTTGAAGAACTACACCAACTATAAATCACTCACATGATTCAAATAGAAGATTCCAACCTAGGGAAACCATAATTGAGGCATCAGTCAATTTTTTTTATAAGAGTGAATGCATCCAAACATTCTTAAGTGAAAATAAAAGGTGTATCCTTCTTAAGTAATTTGGTTAATGGACTAGCAATTTTAGAAAAGTTAGTGAAGAATCTTCTATAGAAACTTGCATATCCTAGGAAAATACTAATTCCTAATAGCCTTAACTGAAGTAGGGAGTATTAATTTTTTAATAGGTTCTAATTTTCTTAATAAATTTAAGAATAAAATAAGCATAAATGAACAAAATAAAAATTCAAATTGTTTAGGTGAAATTGAATCCAAACATATATTCCATTTTAAATAAGTCAAGTTAACTTGTCAACTAACCTTAAAATGCAAGATCATTCAAATCATTAAATACCTAAATCATTAAACCCTAGGCATTCCCCTTTTCCAAATCAAATTCTAAAATTCGTTTAAATCCTTTGCCCAACTTCTAAGCATTTTTATCCTCTATTTAAGTGGTAAATTCTAGATTATCTTTATCGCAAGCCCTAAAAATCATTTCAAATATTTTTCTTTTTTAAAACCTAAATCTATTTCTAGAAATATTATCTACTTTTCAAACTATAGAACTTATTTTAGGTATTTTATCATTATTTTAAGTTCTAACTCTCAATTATAGACATTTAATCTTAATTCTAAGTCCGACGATTTACTTCAAAAATTTGTTTCCTTTTTCAAAATGGAAAGAAATATTTAAAAAAGAAAGGGATAAATAGAGTATACCTTAGGGATTGAAAATAGAGATGCTACAATCAATTAAAAATGGTAAGAATTTTAGGCATAAGTTCCTTAAATGAATATCCAGTAATATTGGATAAAATACTCCATAATGAATCCTCTATAAACCTCCTCATTTTTTAGAGATAATCCCACCATCCCTAACGTAACCCAATCCTCACTACTATTTAATTTTAAAGGTTTGTTTTTAATATAGGCATATATTTTACAAAAATATGGCTTTTCAAAGATGAACATTGGATGTTTAGTTAGAGTTGTTTCCTATGGTTGTGTTTAGCTACTTGATCCACCTTAAATAGCTTGAGCCTTCGTTCTTTTGCTTGTGGATGGTTGTGAACTTATGTTCATAGTTAGATTGAGTGTTTAAAAGTGGAAATAAGAAAGTAATAATTTAAATTTTGAAAATCCCAAAAAATGAGTTTAAAGTCCTAAATTCTAATAAATCTAAATTTAAAAGTGAAAATTTTGGTGAATCATTTCAAATCATAGGGAAATCTCAAAAAGTTAAGGGTTTCTCCAGAGAACTTGATTTATGTATTAGTTGTTTGAATATTTTAAGAGGATTAAAAAAATAGGGATAGAGAGGTACGTGGGAGTTTGGCATTGCTCTATATGTTTTAAAATTTTAGAAATTTGCTCTGTAACATGGTCATAACGCTGGAAATAGATCATTATGGATAAGAAAAATTTAGAACATGATATGGGACATGGAGGTAGTCTAAGACTGTGGATTCTCCTAAAAACTGTTCTCGTAACACAACCTAGAGTATAAGGTGCCCCCAAGCCATGGATCCTACTCCCTTCAACTTCCTTAAAACATGGTCTGAGACACAAAAATGTCCCTAAGTTATAAATCCTCTTATTTTTATTGACATGTAGACAAAACATAGGACATAGATGTATCATAAGTTATGGATCCTTCGAGAAAATCTCATATATGAACATGATTTAGTATATAAATATGTCTCTACAATTTAATTCAACATAGCTAATTTTTAAGCTTTTCATTGGTTTGTTTCTTTGAGACATTCATATACAAAACTCTTTATAGTTTCTCCTCAAGATCATATATGCCTTATTACATCCCTAACCATAAAAACACAAATACAAAGACACGTAAATCAAAATAAAAAAACTATAGCAAGATATAGACCTACTAAAAAATCTAACAAAATAAATATTTATCAAATGTAAAAATATCTAAACTATTGGTCTAAAATGTCAAAAGTAAATCTAAATAAAACTAAAAATTTCTTAAACTTTTGTTTGGGGTGCCTACCAACAAGTATTTCTTTATGAATCTTCTAAATGGACTCTTAAACTTGAATAATTATGAGAGTAATATGACTGATCCCTTCTTCACAATGATCATGAAAAATATCATTTAAATCCTCACCCATCATCTGACCTTCTTTTTTACTCTTATCTTTTCCCCACTTTTCTTGGCACTTTAACTTCATCATTGTGATTTCTTACAAAATATTGAAACAATAAATTAACAAAGGTCTTTTATAAGTATAGACAATATTTCTTCGATTGAAAATAAGAGTTCTTCATCTCTAACCCTAAGTACGAGTTCACCTTCTCTAACATTGATTACAATTAATGATTTTTTCCCATCCTCTTCAATATCTATAATATAAAAATCTATTATGAATATTAATCTATTAATTTTTGTCATCACATTATCCTTAATACTCCTAAGATTTTTTATTGATTATCAGCAAGATATACTACTCTTTTAGTGAGTTTTTGTTAATATAATCCCTTTTCTTTTAATTATAGAATAAGACATTAATTGGTATTTGCTCCTACATTTACTAATACCTTATTAACACACTCCTTGGTTCATCCAACTTTAATAGTATGGCATCTTGGAGGACTTTTATGTTGCCTTCATTTGATTTTGTCTATGCAATATCCTACTCAAGGTCCTACTTTTCTGGATCTTTTTCTTTAACCTCCACCTAATTATTAGTCCATCCCTTCTTAATTTTTTCATACTCCTTTTAATTAGCTACACTAATCTTGTAGGATAGAAAATTCTTGATCAATAGTCCCTTCCTAATGTCCTTACCTTAATGTCTTATTCCTTTCTTATGTCAATAAACTCTTTAGCCCTTAGATAAACCTCCTTCATATAAGTTCCTTAAGGTTAGTTATTGTGTCACTAAGTAATGCGCCTTATGGTTTGTGCTTTATCACCTTTGTCAATTGACATATTTAAACTTTGAGATTGTTTACAGAACTTCATAATTTAATAATTAAGAAGCAATTCCTTGCATGAAATCTCTCATCATATCTTTCAAACTCACCGTCTTCTCTTTTTATACAAGTTATTGAAAATCAACAAGGGGTTATCTTTGAGCTTACTAATTGCTTTAGGAGAAATTTGAATGATTACTCTACCTTGAATTATAAGTCTTACTATAGGGTTCTCCATCCCAAACTATACTTCTTAATATATAAGGTTTTTTTTTGCCTTTAAGAACTTTTTATAATATTAAATTGATCCACTTACTTAGTCATAGAATTTCTAGCTTGGCACTTTATACCTTAATGTCCTCTCCTATGTAATTTATAAATTATAACTTAAGCTATTTTTGACCATGAGTTCAAGTTGTCTAATTTTAATGTCATAATCCCCATTTGAATTGTCAGGATAGTTATGATTTCCACAATATAGATCCTTTTTGTTCTATTAATTCTGGATGTTGCTAATTGCCATTGGTAATTTTTTATTTCCATTTCTTCTAGTAACTCTAAAGTGGCCACCATAGTTTTATTATTTAATGTTTCATTTGTTGTAACGTGCATCATCTACTTTATATAATTTACTAGAGTATTGTAGAAGGTTTGGACTTACATCCATATTATAAGTCCATGCTATGATCACTTCCTTATTAGATACTTGTATCTCTCCTATGTTCTATATAAAGTGTCATTACCAAACTATTGGAAGAAGAGATATCATTCCTAAGTTCCACTTTCTTGGAAGGTGGAAAATATTTTGTATGGAATTTCTTTGCAAAACCCTCCCAAGTAAAAATTGATGTAGGTAATAATTATTTTAGTCATTACTTCATCAGATGTCTCAGTGAAAATTTGAATAATATATTTTTTTAAAGTAATAATATCTAATGTTGTCTTTAATTGTTCCATTATTCTTGAACATATCATAATTCTATTAAATTTTAGCTATGTGTGCGTTAAGATTATGGTATAGTAATCCATCAAATTGTACGCTATATTGTAGCATTTGAATTATGTTGGGATTGATCGTAAAATAATATTCACTTATCTCTGGGCTTAAAACCTCAATCGTGTACCTATAAGAGATCGTTTGGCATATTCCAACATTGATTTGTTTGATCCTTCCATAATTTCAAGTTGCATTTCCTAAGTCTATTCACTTTGATTTTAATGAATGTTCTTTTGAGTTTTAGGTCTTCTTCTAGGAAAATAGATTGTTGAATTTCTTTATGCACCATAGTGACCTTGATATGTTCTCATTTGCTTTACAAACTAGAATAAGAACAAAGGGGAATATGGTATTATCAGTCCTCCTAAAAGTAAACAAAATAATGAAAATATTAAAAAAACTAACAAAAAGGAAATTGACAAAAATAAAATTAGAAAAAATACAAGATGAGAAAAATATTTAATCGATTTTATAAAACCAATTTCTTCCTTACCAATGGTGCTAAAACATTTATGAGGAATACTGTGTATATGCATTAATGCTACTATTAAAGCTTTTCTTGTTACAAATCTATCATCTATTAACTAAACAAGTATACCTATTGTTGACAAGCAAAGGTCAATGCCTATAAAGACGTGATGATAATTAGAAAACCTAATATTATTATTTAACTTAAGGATAATTAATAAAAGACGAATTTATGGCATTTGAATAATAAAATATAAATAACTAAAATCTATACAATAATGAAGGAAATCAATGATAAAAAAATTTATTAAGAGAGAATATAATCACATAAATAGATTATTATTTCCGCTAGTGGTACTTTTGATTTTATTATTTAAATAATGTTAGAATGGATATATTCTCTATTCTAATAAGATTTCCTAGAGACTACAATTACACTTTCTCAAACTATAACCATCTACTCTTCAATTTGTTAACATGTATCTCTACCAATTCTAACAACCTTTTAAATGTATTAAGATTTATGAAAAACCTATAAATAGTTTCACCCTAATACGAGGAAGATCACGTAGGTCTTTCTTAAGAACCCCGTTTAACCCCTTATCCAACTAGAGTCCACTCATAAGCTTGATTTCTCAAGTTATTCATAAGTGAATTTAAGTCAGATTTAGAAATCGAATTGAATAACTATGCATTAAGATCAACCAAAAGTAATTCATAGAAATATAACCCAAAAATCTATACAGAAATAACTAGTAAGGTTTTCCCTATCTACATATAGAAAATATTTATCCATGAAGAATATTCAAAATAACGAAACCAAAAGATAAATAAAAAGAAATCATGATATAAATATAACTAGATAAAATCTTGATTTTAACAATAGTTTGATCCATTAGGATAATGTTTAGATCTTGATTTCTCTATCGAAAAATAACTTAGAATTGACTTACCAAGCATTAAAAATTCCCAAAGCTTTTGAAGAAAAAAAAAGATGTTTTAAGTGTCTATTTTCTACAAAAATTAGCTGAAGTCCTTTAAAACTATGGTTTCTCAACTAAATAAGTTATGCTCTACTTAACACATAGTCAATGGCACTATCAAGACCTAGACTATGGACCTCATTGTTTTCTCTAATTGACGAACACAACCTTACTTTTACATGACCTCTAGCATGACTATGTTACTAATTTGTGGATCTTCCTTTTTTTTATTTGTATAAGATCTCATACATAACCATGACTTGGGCCATGCTAGTTGTTATAATTTGTTAATTTAAGAGATAAGGTAGCACACGGTATGGGTCATATTACGTTCCTCTAAAAAATGTGATTTAAAATTTGTTTAATATAGCCTTTAATTCTTGAATAATATCATCTCAAGGCCTTGATTGCACAATTATTTGAAAAGATATTTAAAACTAAGTAAAACAAAGTAATTTAACCTCAAAATTATGTAAAATATCTGAAAAAAAATATATGCATTTTATATGCACATCATCCTTTAATGTAAAGTCTTTATAACTACTGTTAGGTTTCTATTACATGATATTATAAGAAAAGGGAAGAAATTGATCACTTTATTATGTAGTATATTCATTAAATTTTATGGTAGGTGTTTACTACAAGATATTATAAGAAAAGGGAAGAAATTGACACTCCTTCCTTCAAAATATCCACAGTTAATGCCACTATAGGTTTGCCATCTTCCTTAAATAAATGATAGAAATAAAGCTTCAAGTTTAGAGAAGAGTTCTCCCTAAACTTGAAGCCAGGTTCTCTTGTTAGTATTTTAAAGGAGGGTTTAATATTAAAGAATTTAGAAGTGATGTGGAAGTTGAATCAGAAGAAAGAGAGGTGGTGATAGAACAGGTTTATAAAGGTTTTGTAGGAGCTAGAGGGGGCAAAAGCATATAAGGTTAAAGGCTCAAGGTTTACATGTTTCCAAAAATGAGATAAAGGACAATAGTCAACTAAAGTTTGGAAACCCAAACTTGAAAGAACATAAAAGTGAGAAAGTAGGAAGGAAAGAGCTAAAAGGAAGATAGCTCTAAAAACAATCTAAGAAGAAATTATGAAGGGATATCAGCTGCAGAAAGGAGCTAGACATAAGTATGGTTTTTAACTAGAGTACAAAAAAGGAGGGAGAAAGGAAATGGGAACTAGGAATTGAAGTAAACAAATAACATAAAGCAATAACTTATATCTTAACAGAAAGGAGAGAAATTCTGAAGAACTAAGTGAGCTACACACATTGGAAGGAGAAGGAAGATTACTAGCTAGCACATAGGTCATGCATTAGAATAGAGAGAAGTAGGAATTTCTCTCTCTAAGGGATTTTTTTACTTAATTTTATATTAATTTACTTAATTTAATTTTTATAAAAAAAATGTAAAAAATTTATAATTTTATTTTTAAAAAATTTTATGATTTTCTTGATAAAAACAATAACAATAACATCCCAATAGAAGTCCAGATGAGACGTGGAATTTGGAAAGGTTCAAAAGTACGTAGTCTTACCTCTAACTAATACAGAGATTATTTTTGATGTACCCATAGAAGATAAAAAAAAGGAAAATAAGTTTTTATAACGTTTTGTAAAAAAATAAACTACAATAAAAAGATAAAAATACATATAATATATACAATCTAAAATATAAAAGAACAATAAAGATACATATTAAAATAATAAAATAAAAAATGACGATGATAATAATAATAATAACGTAATTAAATATAATTAAATACTTAAAATAAAATATAAAATAATGAAAATAAGTAATATAATATAGATAGAATAATATAAAGATTAACAATATAAGATAAAATAGAAATAGAAATAAAGAATATTAATAATAATACTAATGAAAGTAATGATAAAGATAATAATAAAAATAGAGGATAATAACAATAATAATAATAAATAAATAAATAAATAAATATAAACATATATAGGTATAAAAATATGTAATAAAATAAATACTACAATAAATATAGAACAAATTGAAGAATAAAAAAAGATAAAATAAATAAACAAATATACAAACAAGAAAGAATACAAATAAATAAAAAGAACAAACAATTTAATTTAAGAGTGTGATTATATTAGGTAAGGAAATAGTCAAGCTAAATAACTATAAAATAAAGTAATACAGAATAAGAGTTTAGGATAAATAACCACGAACAAGAGAAAGACTTTTCTATGTGAAATCTTTTACCTATATCCTAGTATTCTAAAGTATTCTATTAAGGGATATGTCCTCAGTAAGTTATAACAAAGTCATATTATTCTTGATCATCTCCTCCTAATTCTTCATAGGTTTTTCTATTTTTCTTATACCGTATATAAGTACAATCTTCTCACTAAAGCGTTGAAATGTTTCTTCTTAATATGTTTGAAACAATTAGACCTTGTCTCTTTTAATATTCCATCAATATTAGTCACCCTTAATTTATTTTTTACCATTATATTTCTAACCTTATCTCTTCTCGTAAGGTTACATATTTAATAGAGCATCCTCATCTCTACTACTACATATTTTGACAAATGATTAATTATTTTGTTTATTTATCTAAGAACGTAGATAATAGTTATGAAAATGTTAATTGAATTTAAGTCATAAAGGAAATTGATAATATTGTCCGAAATCACAAGTAATGCGATAGATGTCACTTTAAAAACATATTATAATATTTTTAGTGCATGGAAAAGTTGTCATTAAATTTTAGAGAAAGGGAAGATTTAGGGCGTGCTTGTTTGAAGATAATGGGATAACATGTATGGGTATGGAGTCAAACTTAATGGTTGGTATCAACCTATCATTACCTAGGTATCATTTTGATTCCCTGATTTTCGGTAATACTCCATTCCTCTAGTAATCCAGAGGAATGGGAGTCATTGTTACGATTTTTGGCGCGAGTTTTGCCCGCGACTGATCATCTCCACTGTCACTCTTAAGCT
>JANTPM010000006.1:22649666-22666994 GCA_025434745.1 Erythroxylum divaricatum
GCTCTTCCACGTTATCGAATTTCCTCCAAAACACGTACAGTACCCCGTAGTTGATCTTCTATCCACTATGGAACCTACATAGTGAGCATCGGTGTAAGTTTCTAGAGCAAGAGTATTGTTTTTCTTGAACAAAATTCCTTTTCCTTGATTGCCTTTCAAGTAATGTAGCACCCTATAAGCAGCTTGAAGATGAAGCTCTCTTGGATCATGCATGAATTGACTGATCATGCTTACCGAGTATGCTATGTCTGGCCGAGAGTGAGCAAGATATATGAGTCTACCAACTAGTCTTTGAGACATCCTTTTATCAACAACTAGTTCTCCTTTAGCTTCTCCCAACTTGTGGTTTGGATTCATTGGTGTAGAGATTGGCTTACACCCAATCTTCCCTGTTTCTACCAACAAATCAGTCACATACTTTTATTGAGATATAAAAATCCCTTGTGTGGGATATGCCACCTCAATATTGAGGAAGTACCATAGTTTCCCAAATTCTTTTGTCTCAAACTCTTTTTGCAACCGAATGTTTAATGACAAGAGTATGATCCCCTTGGCTTTGTTTATACCCAGACTTCTTCATGACTTTTGCAAATTTCCCAAACCAAGCTCTAGGAGATTGTTTTAACCTATAGAGGGCCCTCAGCTTGCAAACTTTGTTACCCATGTCTCCCTCAAATCTTGGTGGAATATTCATATAGATTTCTTCATCTAAGTCTCTATGGCGAAATGAATTCTTAATATCATATTGTAGGAGTTGCCAATTAAAGTGGGCAGCCAATGATAACAGAATTCTCACAGTGTTCATCTTTGCAATTGGGGCAAAAATCTCTTGATAATTAATACCGTAGGTCTGAGTGTACCCTTTGGCCACCAATCTAGCTTTATATCTCTCAAGAGATCCATCAGCCTTATATTTGGGTGTGAAAATCCACTTACAGTCACCAATATTTTTCCCCTTTCGGTTTATCAACAATCTCCCACGTTCTATTCTTTTCCAATGCATTCATCTCACTAATAGCATCCCTCCATTCCCTTTTTGACAATGCCTCAGGAATGGTATTAGGGATAGTAATGGTATTGAAATTCACAATGAAGTATTGATAGGTTGGTAACAAACGCTTAAGAGAAACATAGTGAGATAGAGGATAGAGTGGTCGTTTAGTGCATTTTCTAATTCCTTTCCTAACAGCAATAGGTTCAAAAAATTGTTTATGTAAAGGTGAGTTAGATCTTACCATGATTTCATTTCCAAAGTCTGAGTTGGATTCTTAGACCTGTGTTAGTTCTGGAATGGCCTTTCCCCTTGAATACACCTGATTAACGCTGGTTGGGACATGTGATGACACAAGTTCAATAGTAAAATTGGGGAACTCAGATGTAATTGGTTCAAAGGGCTCGGTTGTTTCAACAATACGAGCAAGTCAAGGGTTTTAAGTAGTTCGAAGGACTCATAAATGCTATCTTCCATCATTGAAATCTCCCCCTGAAGAGAGGACTCAAAGAAAAAAGTGTATTTTCTGTGAAGGTGACATCTGTAGAGATATAAAATTTCTTAGACGACGGATTGTAACAGTTGTATCCCTTTTGAGTAGGTGAGTAATCGAGGAAGACACATTTGATGGCTCGGGGGTCTAGTTTGTCTCTATGTTGGTTATGAATATGAACAAAGGCGGTGCATCCAAATGACCTAGATGTGAGGCCATTTGAGGTTCTGAAGTGTGGGTAGAAGCTATTAAGAATTTCTATGGGACTTTTGTTGTCTAACAAACGTGATGGAAGTCAACTTATCATGTATGTGGCTATGAGAACTACCTCTCCCCAATAGGATTTAGGGACATTCCCTTGAAAGAGTAAGGCTCGGGTGGTGTTGAACAAGTGCCCATTTTTCCTTTCTGCTACCCCATTTTATTGATGTGTGTTAACACATGATGGATCATAGATAATGCCTTGTGATTGAAAGAAAGGTGACAAAATCTAGTTGAAGTAGTCTTTGGCATTGTCTGTCCTAAAGCTTTTTATTTTAACCCCAAATTGGTTTTGAATCATAGAGTGAAAATTAGGTATAACAAGGCTAACATCAGATTTTTGTTTAAGAAGAAAGAGCCATATTGCCCGAGTGCAATCATCAATCAAGGATACAAACCAACGAGCCCCAAAAACATTAGGTATAGTAGAGGGATCCCATATGTCACTGTGAATCAAATGAAAACGATGAGAGCTTCTTTTATTGCTAATAGGAAAAGATACTCGAGTATGTTTTGCAAATTCACAAACATCACAATGAAATTTAGAAATATCTAATCCTTGAAACAAATGAGGAAACATGACCTTTAAAACTTTAAAAGATGGATGACCTAGCCATAGATTATAGAGCCAAATGGTATCTGTATTTGAGGAACTGGGAAATGACAAATATAGGTTACTCCTAACTCTTTGAGGCAATTCAAGTAGGTAGAGGCCACCTCTTTCCCTAACAAGTCCAATCCTCATCCCCAAGACCTAATCCTGAAAAACACAGTGAGAAAGAAAGAAAGTAGCATAACATTTAAGATCAAGGGTAAGCTTTTGAATAGAAAGTAAGCTAGCCAATAGTTTTGGAATATAGGGAACCCTTTTTAGAATAAGGATAGGTGTGATGTGTATATTTCCGAAACCTGAAATAGTAACTAGAGAGCTATTGGCCACTACAATCTTTTTGTTACTTGGGCATGGGGTATAAGTGTGAAAGAGTTGAGATGTGGATGTCATATGGTCTGTGGCACTCGAGTCTATTATCCAAGAATTGGCATGAAGATTTTCTGAGGCATTCATGCAAATAGGGAGTGAAGGTTTACCTGAAAGAGCCAAAGAACAGGTCTTAAAAGATTTTTCAATAGTCGCCAACAAGCTTCTTAGCTTCTCAATTTTTTCAATATTTAATTTCGTTATTCCTGAATTTTCCTCAACTTTGGGCTGATCTACCATATGTGCTTGGGACCTTTGCTGTCCCCCATAGTTTCCCATTCTCAACTTGGTGGTTTACTGTGTAATTTCCAACATGTCTCCTTTGTGTGCCTCGGTTTCTTGCAGTGGGTGCACCAGAGGTTATCCTTATTCTCCTTCCCTGGTTTTCTCTACTAGAATGCTTAGATAGATCACTTTTTCCTTTGTCCTGATGATCAATTTTTGCTAATAAGGCTGACCCGTCGATGGTTTGTGGCTCAAGCATAACACTCATTCGACTCTCTTCTGGTCGAATCAATGAGATTGTCTCTTCTAGAGACGGAGTGTCCCCTTTTCCAAGGATTTGGATCTTGAATTGATCAAATTCAGCATTCAGCCCAGCCAAAAAATCATACACCTAGTCTTTTTCAATGAAGTTCTTCAAGATTACAGCATCCTCAGGGCATTTCATCTCAAAAACTCGATAATGATCGAGTTCTTGCCACAGGTTCTAAAGCAAGTTTGCATATTCTGTGACAGATTTATCTCCTTGCTTAGCAGTTGTAGTTTTGATTTTGATCTCATACGCCTGAGCAGCATCATGAGCCTTCGAGTATGTGCCATGAATGTAGTCCCAAATCTCCTTTGTAGGGACAAAAAATATGCATGTGTCATTGATCATGGGATCCATAGAATCCCATAGACAATACATTATCATGGAATCCTCCTCATCTCATGCTTCAAACATTGGGTTATCCTTAGTCGGTCCTATTCCAAGAAGGTGACTAAGTCTCCCTTTGCCCTTAAGGTATGTACGGACCAATTGAGATCATTTGAGATAGTTCTTCTCATTAAACCTATAGGAAGCCCCGAATATTTTGTAAATCTCCAATTTTCTGAATGGTGCCGAATCCTTCTGGAGAGTTAGATCTGGTGGAGACACAGGTTTGAGAGGTTGACATGATTATGAAGAAGATATTGTAGTGAAGTAGAAGATACTGCAGCAATTAAGGCTACCCTAATGAGAATCACACAAGAGAGGTAAGGAGGAATGCAGTGATGAAGGATGGAACACACAAGAGAAGAACCAAAAAATAGGGTTTCGGTAGTGCAACATTGAAGGCTGCTCAAAGGAAAAATCTCAGAAAAAGAAGCCCTACGACTTTGATACCATGTGGGAAAGGATTTTCATATATTCTCATATATTGAATAGGAAGTATAGAGCCATATATAGGACATTACAAGTAGGAATTTAAATCTGGAAAGTTATCGAAAGCTATCTAATTTAATCCCTTAATTTAAGGGATTTTAAACTTATTCTATCTTATCTATATATAGCCTATCTATATCTTAGTATAATTTATTTACAGCTGTTTAGTATCTCAACAAAACAGGCGCCAACTTTGAACATCTTACCGTCAGAAATGCCTTGGTGGAGTAGAAATGCTTTGCACACTATACTTTTAGTTATATTTTCTCTTCTTTGAAGACCTCCATGTGCCAAATCATAAAGGTCCATGGTCTAAGGACCTTATCCACACTTTGCATGAGGCAAATCTCTCAGGGTTAACTCTCTCTTTCTCTCTTTAATTGTGATTCTCCAATATCTCCTCATCAGGGTATCCTTTGTGTTTGCCTCGGTGGAGATACAACATGCGTTGCACATTATACTTTAATTTGGGTATATTTTCTCTTCTTTGAAGATCTCCACTTGCCAAATCATAAACCTCCATGATCTATGGACATTACCATCCTTATATGAGACAAATCTATAGGGCTCAACTCTTTTTTTTCCCCTACTATGATTCTCCATTTTCTCTTCATTAGAGTATCTTCTGTGTTGTCTTTTACTTTGTTGAAAATACTCTTTGCACTTATCTCTAGAATATGATTGAAAATTGAGACCTTTTGAAACGTTCCTTCTTTCTTCCACCACCCCCTCTTGTTTAGAAATTTTAGTTTTGGCCATTATTTTATCGTGTTAGAGATTGTTTTCATCTTGAATCAGGATCTAAAGCTTTTCAAAGACACCAGTATTACTTGATCTTATGCTTGTTGAATCTTTTTGCAGGGGGCTGCTAAAGTTTCCATTTCTAGTCCTGGATTCATTTATGAACCTTATTCAACTCGCGAACGAATTCCATTTTGGAAGAGGTTAGATTTGGAGTTTTGGTGTCTTCTCTAGGCCTGTTGTTTTAGATAATTTAATTAATTCAATTTATTTGATTCCTTAAGGTTAGTATGCAGAGCTTTCCTTTAGGAGTCCTCAAGGAGCTATCCTTAGACAAAGAAATATTGCTCCAAGCCCCTTTTCTTGTTGCAAAAGTTGTATTAAATATTGCTTCATTTGGGTCTTGAATAAAAGAACTGAAGCGCATTTTTAATATATACATATGTTTCACAAATCTGATGGACTGCTCCGGCTTTCCTTGTTTTCAAATTTCATCTTCATCTACAATTTTCTTCTATTGTCAAACAACTTTAAAATTTCATCTTCATCTACAATTTTCTTCTATTGTCAAACAACATTCAAATTTCATCTTCATCTACAATTTTCTTCTATTGTCAAACAACTTTCAAGTTTCATCTTCATCTACAAGTTTCTTCTATTGTCAAACAACCATTTTTAAATGGACTTTCCATCTTAGGTTAACAATTTATTCAGGAAGGCAAACAATTGTACCTAGAGGAAATGAAGATTGGTGCTAGACATTCACTTTTGAATTAAAGTTCATTCTTAGACTATCTAGAATGGATTTGTCAAGATGATTTATGCCCTGGGAGGAAGATTCTTAACTTACTCCCCAATAAGGATTCCTTTTACTGGTTCTGTTACATATATCATGCGTAGGGTAATGAGCTTTAATGATCTATGATTGTACTTTTGGCTCGCCATTGATCTTGAAAGTTTGACCTTTTGAGGTAGTGTGAATTTTTTAATAGATTGTAGTTGCTCTCTCTGCTACTCCTGTAAGCAATTTAAACAGTATTTCTATGCTTTTATTAACTTATCAGATGGTTCACCAAGAATGGGTGGAAGAGAACAAAAGAAGATATTATTCTAGAGGTGACAGTCTTATCATTGTGTTAGGATTATTTATCCTAATTAATCTACTAATTGGATGTCATGTCAATACTCTAGCCAGATATGGTTGCTGTTCTTTTTTGTGTATCTCAATGTCAAAATGATATAATGTCTGTTATTTGTTCAGATGAAAAATGCTTATGCCATTGCTAAGTTAAGAAAAACTGGATACTCAAAACATCAGTTCTACCAAGAAGCTATTGAGTTATATAAGGAGGTGTGCTTCTCCTTGTTTTGACTAAATGTGGTAACTGTATTCATTAATGTAATTGCTTAGTTTTATACGTACATCTGTCCCTAATTCTTGAGCTTTGTTTCCAGATAAACACACTAGTGGCGAGCGGTGACAAAACAACAATAAGGAAAGCAGTGACAGAGAAAATGTTTTCTGTATTTTCTCTTTGTTTTATTTGTTGTCTCTGTTATCCTTCTACTTGGAATAATTACATTATTAGATTCGAATCTGCTACATTTTCTCTTGATTCATCCTTTGGTGATCCGATTGGCAGGAGCTGAAGAATCAAATTAAGCAAAGAGAGTCAATGTGGCATAAAGTTTATTGGGAAATGCTAGAACCTGTTGTTAAAATTCGAACTTTACGGGCTCGACTAGTAAGTGTTGTGCACAACTTTGATATACAACATGGAAGAATTATGTATTAGGCTTTGGAGACAGTTACCGCATTATACATTTTGCTTTTGCTTTAACTTTCAAAGGTTGGAAGGATGTTTGATACCCCAATCTCATGTCTTTAACTTCTGATGGCAACTTGTTATATACTTTTTCTTTTCATTTGTCGTTCTAGATTGGTGTTGATCGAAATGACCTAAGTAAAGTTTTCATACAGTTAACACTCGAGTTCCTAACAAAGCAGGTAAGGCCACTTTGAAGATAGTTCTAAAGGTTTTATTTTCCATCTGGTCTTGTTACTGAGACGCTGCTTTAATCTAGAGAATGCATTGATAATAACTGTTTCACTTTGTGGGTGATTTATTCTTTATCAGAAGTTTGAAGCATATGATACTAAAGGCACTGTTGTTGCTGGAGATAAAAATAAGGAGGTAAGATCAGTTAGCATACCTTTTCTGGATTTGTGCAATCAAATTTTGCGTTGCCATGCATGTACTTAGACTTGTCCTCCTAAGGAATGTCGTTACAAATAACATAAGAAAGTTTTCAACCATGCATTGCCTTTCTTCTTTGTATTTTGTGCAGGTGGTGGGTTTTAGATGTAACTCTTATCTGATATTTGGAAAAAAATAAAGATTGAGAGTCACACAGAACTCTTGGAGGATGTTATACCTTCCTCCATTTCATTGTAGTTATTAATCAAGTCTTTCAACGTATATGCGATGCACAAAGTGTCTTAATCTTAATTAGAAATAATATATTATAACTTCCTTTAAATTTTGAAGGAAATTATTTTTCCTTTTTTCCAGCATATGATGTGTATATAACTTCACCAACTTGACGTTTACCAAGTGCTTCAAATTATATCTTAATCTCTATCAAAACTCTCCAGGTCCTTGTCCGTGACATCTGGGTATTTGAGAAATCCCTGTTTCAAGCTGGGGCTTTCTGGCGTCTCTGTGGGCGAATTCCTGTGTAATTGTTAATCAGCAATAAGATTGAATTTTGCCATGCTATTGTTGGTTGATCATTCTTAATACGATTTTGTAAGCTAAAGAAGATTTCAGGTGTATCTAGTTAATTGACAGATGTAGTTCATTTGTCTGTTCATGGACCATAACCAATGAACTGATGTTTCAGTGGACGTATCACTACATGACAGAAGTTGAAGGATGTTGGATAAGCTTTTGGGTTCATCTTGTCATTTTTGCATTTAATTTGTCAATGAAGTAGTCGGGTTGCGCCTTGCAGCATTTAATTTGTCCTTTTCTACTGTGATATAGACTGCTCGAGCTATTCACATTCTTTATTGAAGGGATTAGATCTTCTGTTCTAGTTATGGTGTTCTTATTATGTTTTATTAAATTTCATCCACACATTTATGTAGGCTTCACATATATGTATGAATGAGATTTAATAGAACATAATTAGAACAGAATAAATTGGAACAAAGCATTTGATGTGTTTATGGAATCTTAGGTTTCAAAACAGAATCATTATTACTTGACAGAAGCCTATGCCTTAGGAGTTGGTAAAAAGAAAAGCATGTATTGCTGAAAACTTCTCCTTGTTTTCCATTTTGCCTCAACTTGCAAGAAAAGCAACTTCTCTACAAAGTTGCCATAAGTTGGTATTTTAAATCATTAAGGATCACGAAATGGACCATATGGAGCACCAAAGCCAATCCTTGAGCATTTGCAATAGGTTTTACAACTTCATTGCCAGAAGCCTATCGACACATGCTTTCAAGACAGTAACCTTAGGCCATCCTGCGCATCCTATATCGCATGATGCTAAACCAAAATCGCCCTCCGAAGACCCTTTTGCCTCTCTTAATTCTGTTAGCAAAGATCAAGACAATAACTGTCACAGCCCCTCCGCAGTTGAAGGCGCTGATATCAAGATCCATGGTGAGGAAGGAAATGTGTCAGTTGCAGCTCAATCAAGAACTTTACAGAAAGCTGTTAGCATCAATGATAGTGTAGAGGAGATAGATACAAGGAAGAAGAAGCTGAAAGGGAAAATCACCTCATTTGAACAAGAAGACGAGCCAAAACCATTACGATCCATTCTCAAGGAGGGTTCTAACTTGGGTGGAAAATCAAATTCTTTGGTTAACTTATTTGGGAAGGACGAAGGTACCTTGTTAAACTGATCATTCAACTTCAACACAATACATAAATTTCTCACCAAATACTTGGTCATGCTTCAATCCAAAAATCATTAACATATATACACAAACAACTAAACCTGAGATTCCAAAATTTTAATCTTCTGAACGTCAAATTAAAAGGCACATATGGAATGTATCTTCCAGCCACTGGGGTGGGAAAGGATGAGCAAAATTCAATGGAATCATTAACGTATTTATGCTTTTTCTGGAGGAATTATAATATCTTATATGTTAACAATTTAGTACACAAATGACTGTACTTTCATTTCAAATAGAAATTAATAGTTTATTTCTGAAAACTTATTTCACAACTCACAAGATTAGGGAAAATCAACATCAAGGACGGCTTATGCAAATTTTTTAAAATGATTTTAGCTTGTTTATTGGCATGAGAAATTCTAATTCCAAAAATGCTTAACTTCTCTTCGATTAATCAAACGCAATTGACATTTAGAGAATTTTAGATGATTAAAACAAATTAAATTTATATGACATCACAAAAATAGCGCAGTGTGTAGTCTGTTGTCATATATATATTGTCCACTAAATTTTAGAAGTTGTGTATTCTCGTGTCTGTATCATGTCATATATATTATAAAATTTAGAATTAAAAAAAATTTAGAATTCATAATATTGATATATATTAATTGATGTATTTCAAAACTTTCAATATTTTAATAATTCATACATATTTAATACTTTATAAACTCTTTTAAAAAATATGAAATATATATTCTATTAAGTCGTGTTCGAGCAGTCTTCAAACGTATTCAAATCGTGTCTGAATTGACAAAAAATATTTTTTAATTTAAACGCATACAAACATGAGTCCTCCAGCTTCATTTTGCTGTGCCGATGCTACACAGCTTCGCACATTACATGATTAAGCCTTCCTTACTTTTCTATCTAATGATGCAATGATTGCAGAATTACTTGTCATTCTTGAGTACGGTGATGGTATCCGGAAAATCTTCCCATCCCTCCAGATTTGAGCTTTGGATTTCTTGTTGTTTAATTTATATAATTACAATTTTAACATAAAATATAGACAAGTTGAGACGGGCCCTTTTGCCGGGACGTATTCCTCTGTCCCAAAATATCTTAACCTTTCTGTTCTTTTTGTATTTAAGTCATCTATTTATTATAAATATATGAGTTAGATGCAAAGAAGACATAATGTCAGGATATTTTGAGACAGAAGATCTCAAGGCCCTTTTGCCTCGAGGGAGTTTACATTTCTTTACATCAATTTATAAATGGATAGCGTAGATACAAAAGAGACAGAAGAGTCAGAATATTTTGAGACAGAAGATCTCAAGGCCATTTTGCCACGAGGGAGCTTACGTTTCTTTACATCAATTTATGTTAACAGTTGTTGGTGGCTTTATGAGGTAAAAATGTTAACATTGTTTAATAATATAATAATTAGGAGAAGAAAATGATCTGCCATCTTAAACTTGATAAAAATCACTCTTTTAACGCCGGCCATAGCTTTCCCTTTCTCCAATGGGAGCTGCCCATTCTTATTCTCTCTCCTGTTTTCCAACCACAACCACTACTCACTGTCTGTATCTTAACAAAACAAGCAAATACCCAAAATCCACTAACCACTTCTGGGGAACAATTCAACCCCACCAGTTACTCGGTTGTTCACATTCTTCTTCTTCTTCAGCTTTGAAAATTTTAGCTTTCAACTCTAGAAAGGTGGTTGACATGGAGACCCACGCAGATTCTGCCAAAACGATGATTGATTTTCATAGCATTGATGAAGAATTGTTAGAAAAGATGGTCTATGATGCTCTAGTATGGAGCTCTCTCCATGGCCTCGTTGCTGGCGACAGAACTGTTCAGGTATGTGTCTAAAAATTGCAACTTTTTAATCTCTCACCAGGCAACTCACTGCTTCTACAAAGATAATTGATTGTATATTCTGCTATTGGATTGGAATAGTTGTGACTGCTGTGAACTATTTGGTGGGGCCGTCGCTCGTACGCTACCTTAGGTTGTCATAATTGCTTGTATGACCATTAATTTTGTTTGCCTTCTACTCATTGAATGGAGCAATATTATTAAGTTCAAAACTGGTTTTTCCCTTCATGTTTGGTCTGATTCCAATGTCATATTGATTTGTGGGATAAGTATCTGAATAATGGTTTCAATCTAATTGATAGAGATCAGGAAAGGTACCCGGTGTTGGCATGGTACACGCCCCGTTTGCCTTGCTGCCTGTGGCCTTTCCAGTAGTTCAATGGAAGCTAGCATGTGAAGTGGCACCCATTTTCAATGAACTTGTTGATCGGGTCAGTATGGATTGGGAATTTTTACAAGATTCGTTATCCAGGTATCGTCAATTACATACAACTAGAGGACTATGTTGCAATAGTTCAACGTACTAGGATATGAAGCTTATAACAGGGGCTGCCTTCGGCAGTTCAGATGTATGCAGTATTAGTTCTTGGAATGAAAATTTCTGTCTGAAACAGATAAGGATGTGGCCTAATCTGCATGAATGTGTTGTACGGTGATAGGATCTTTACATGAGACACACACCCGAGCATGTTTCTGCACTTGGTTATTCATCCCATTCTTGTTCAACAACTACATGAATTTACTCAAATGTCCTATCATGTCTCTGTCTATTCAATAGCTACTATGTTGTTTTGTTCTATTCCCCTACTCTTGGACTTTGAGTATTTCCATTACGGATTATATTGATGGAAATTTTTTGCTATTAAATGAGCAGTAAAATTTAATGTTTCTTTTAATCTTTACATTGCAGGACGAAGAGAGTGGATGATTTTACGTCAAGACTTCTAGAAATTCATTCCAAGACACTAGAAATTAACAAAAAGCAGGTATCGTTTCTCAATTGAGTCTTAGACTCCCTAGATAATCGATTGGGTGGGTTCAATTCATTAACTACTTTTTCGAGGTGAAATCAACTAATTTTCTTCTTTCTTGGAGTATGCTAATACTTTTGAATATAAACCAGGAAATTCGCTTGGGTTTACATCGCTCAGATTATATGCTTGATGAACAAACTAAATTACTACTCCAGATAGAGTTGAACACAATTGCATCTTCATTTCCTGGTCTCAGTTGTCTGGTCAGCAAGCTTCACAGGTTAAGATACTTTAGAACTCTGAAGTTGGGCTGCCCCTACTATCATCTTGTTTCAATAGCTTTATGTGTTTGGACACTTATTTGGATGTTGAGCTTTACTTTTGTTATTGTTCTGTTGGGTTTATACCTATAGAATAGTAATGGAGCAAAAATGTGTTATTATTCAATTCCTTATTTGATTGGAAGCAATTAACTATCTGAACCAAGTACCTTCCATCATTAAATGCCATATGATAGCCATTTACATTTATGACTTCCATATTTGACCTCCTAGGCTAGGAGTGTCCTTCTTAGGTTAGAGGAAAGAAAAATTTCATGTGTATTGATTCACCGAAGAAGTTGAACTACATAATCTTGTAAACATGGCTACTTATTTTTATAGGAGCTTGTTGAAGAATTATGGAGAACTTCTTGGATTGGATCTCAAACGGGTACCTGAGAATTCTGCAGTTAGCAAGTTTGCAGAAGCATTAGCTTTGGCGTGGACTGAGTATAATAACCCAAGGTTATATCCTAGTGAAAAGTCCTTCATTGTCTTCATTCCTTTTGCTGAGGTCATATCGGTTAATAATCATGAATATTTTGTGCAGTGCTGTGGTTATGGTTGTTGTTCAGCCTGAAGAGCGCAACATGTATGATCAACATTGGCTTTTGGCTACACTAAAGGAAAAATATCCTTTCATTATTCAAATAAGTATTCCATTTTGGGTTGTAGCAAAAATTTTAGAATATCGTTAAGCTTAGATATATTTGCCAAGTGATCAATGTCAATTGATGAATCTATACGTTTGAAGCTGGTGACTCTGATCTGTATTAGCATGAGATTGTACTGTGTTGAAAGTAATTCTTAAAGATTAGTTAACAACATTTCATATTGTGTTAATAAGCTTATTGGTATTTGCTAGAGATTTTCCTCGACTTTATGACACATATGACATTGCAACTATTCGAAAAACACTAGCAGAAATTGATAAAGATGGGGAGCTTTTACCAGATGGAACGCTTCTTATGTGCGTACTTTCTTCCAATGAAGTTAATATTTCCTATTTAGATATGCATACCTATTATGCTATGTTTTGGTTTTAATAGCTAAAACATTTTGTGTGCAGGAGTGGCCAAGCAATTGCAATTATTTATTTTAGAGCTGGTTATGCACCAACAGATTATCCATCAGAAGTAGTATGTTTATATTTCTCTCCCTTTATTTTGGTTACAAGTATGTAGGTGTTTCTTATTGCTTCATAGTGCTTGCAAACTCATTTTCTATTTCTTTTAAGTAGAAGTGTTATGTTAAATATAAGTATAGACTAGTTTTTATTCATGTAACTAATAGCATTGTGTATATTAATGTGATTTATGGTGAATTAGCATTAAAAATACTATTTACTTCACTCACTTTTGCATGATATTAGAGTAGAAAAACTAGAGATGACTTGCACCATATAGGCCTTGAGAGTGAGCCTGATTTTTTTTATTGGCCTAACCCCAACCTGAATCCTAATTGAAGCTCGAGTTCTAATTGGATTTTAGGTAACGTTTAGGTTTAGGTTTAGGTTGGGTCGGGTGGGGTCCCTTTGAGTTCGAAGCTCGAAAATGTTTTTTTCAAGGACTACTACAACAATAACAACAATAATACTTAGTGAGAGTTCCGCTGTTAAATTAGTCTTTTTCCATTGACTTTTGGCTAAATCTGAGTGATGCAAAAGAGCTTAAAAGTTTATAAACAAAATAAAAGAGGACAAGTTAGTCAACCAGAAGCTTTAATTTGGTGAAATGAAGAACGAGAATTGAAGTGGCAGCAAGGATAATAAGGGCTGAAAGTTACATTATACTAAGTTTTTCTTGTTAGATAGGGAATATAATAATAAGTTTTATATATTGTTCTAATTTGTTTAGAACTTAAGCTTATTTAAACATAAAGAATATTTATTAGGATAGGATTCAATTTTGAATATTTTAGAATCCTTATGTACTAGAATAAAGATTTTAAGAACTTTTGTAAATATGTGTGTACTTAACCCTTCAAGAATAAGCTATGCTAATTTTTTCTATAATCTGAGTTTTTAGTTAGCAGGTATGATGCTTTATTCTAAGAAAGATTCTTAGAGCCTAGGAGTAACTTTTAGTTTCCTACCTCCCATTGTTTTTGTTCCTCACTAAATTCCAGCAACCAAAACCCTAAATTTTAGTCATATCAAACCTAAAGTACAATAAACCTAGAAATCTTAGCCTAAATTTCTAGCATTCAAACTCTGAATGATGGGCCCCCTTTTGGGGCGAACAGTAGGTCAAGATCTTCATGGGCTTTGATACCATGTTAGAAATTTTAATATGGGTAGAGGTAGAGCCATTAACAAGAATTAGGCTTGGGTCCAACTATTGCCAAAATGATTGGAACTAGCTATTTAGTTCGTTGGCCCTTACCAGTTATTAACCTTTTAACATTTTTATTTTTAATCAAATGCGGGATACTCTAACAAGGAGGGTCTCAAGAATTTTTTTCTTGCATGACCTGTCACCTTTCTCTAAGTTTATGTCTGAACCTATATCTCAAAATCAACAAAAAGGACAGATTTTCCCTTGAAGATGTGAGATTTGGCAAGGTGTATTCAAGGAACAAGACAATTATCCCCAACTCTATGTAAGTCTAAGACATCAACCTAAATCCTAAGAGTGGGGTAACAATTTGTGAACCCTTTTGCATAGTGAAACCAAATCTCAATTGAACGATAATGGTCAAGATCTTCCAATCATTATTAGAAAAGGAACTAGGCTATGTACCAAATGACCATTATAGCGTTTTGCTCAATTTCTTTCTTTCAAAATTTTTTATCATCTCATAAAGCTTTCCTTGTTAATCTAAACACCATTGTCGTCCCCAAAATCCTATCTAAGGCTTTAACCAATGAGAAATGGAAACAAGCTAAGAATGTGGAAATGGAGGCATTGGAAAAAAATAAAACTTAGAGTTGATGAAGTTGTCAGCAGGAAAGAAACATATGGATCGTTAGAGTATTCCATATTGACTAAACATGAAAATGTTAAAAGGTTTATAAGTGGTAAGGGTCAATTATCCAAATGATTAGTTCTAGTCATTTTGGCAGTGGTTGACCCAAGCTCAATTCTTGTTAATAAGTTCTACACTCTACCCATATTAAAAATTTCAATATGGTATCAAAGCAGGTTTGGTTCGGATTATTAATTTCTCGGTTGTTTGTCTGGATGTCCAATCTTAGCAGCCTAGTCCGGTTACCACTGCGTTTAGTTCAACTAATAACTGGATGTCCAGTCCCAGTTGCACTTGAGGCGGAGTGTTAGAGTATTCCATATTGACTAAATATGAAAATGTTAAAGGGTTTATAAGTGATAAGGGCCAACTATCTAAATGGTTAATTCTAGTCATTTTGGCAATGGTTGACCCAAGCTCAATTCTTGTTAATAGACTTTACACTCTACCCATATTAAAAATTCTAATATGGATTGTAATTGGTCTTACATAGTGAAGTATAAGGTAGATGGATCGATTGAAAAGTATAGAGCAAGTTTGGTGGCTAAAGACTATACCTAAACTTATGAAATTAACCAAACGACTTTGCACTAGTTGCAAAGATGAATAATGTTAGAGTTCTCCCATCTTTTGCAACTAACTATGGTTGGGCGTTGCAACAATTTGATATCAAAAATGCATTTTTGAATAGAGAAATCGAGGAAGCAAGCTACATATAAGTGCCACTAACTTATAGGAATCATTTGAATACTCAAATTGTTTGTAAGTTAAAGAAGACTAGTTACCACAGGCATGGTTTGGGATATGTACAAGAGTAATGATAGCTATGAGGTATAGACAGAATCAAAGGAATCATACATTGTTCATCAAACACTTTCTTTGGGTGAAGTCGTAGTACCTTTAGTGTAGATGACGTTATAGTGATGGATGATAACAAGGAAACACAATTGTCTCTAAGTCAGTGTTTGGCTAAGAAGTTTGAGATTAAGGAGTTAGAAAGGTTGAAATATTTCCTTGGCATTGAAGCAGCTCACTCTATGCAGTATATTTTTATATCTTGACAAAAGTGT
The DNA here is from genome assembly GCA_025434745.1 of Erythroxylum divaricatum. Lineage (NCBI taxonomy): Eukaryota > Viridiplantae > Streptophyta > Magnoliopsida > Malpighiales > Erythroxylaceae > Erythroxylum > Erythroxylum divaricatum. The sequence goes on from JANTPM010000006.1 coordinate 22,665,677, forward strand.
ATTACTGATCTCCTAAGAGAAATAGACAAGACCACTTGCAATAAGTACTTTGATAGACTCGAATGTTAAACTTGGAAAGGAAGAGGCATGTCGTAGTAGATAAGGAAATATATCAACATAGGGAGGTCATTTATTTATCTCATACACAACAAGATATAGCATGTACAGTGAGTATGATAAGTCAATTCATGCATATCCCAAATGAAGTTAATTTGTAAGCAGCTTGCCAAGTAATATATCTGTTGAGAATACCCACATGTGAATGTCCCGCATTGAAGAAAGAGGTGAAAGAAGACTAATATATAAGCCAAGTGGGCTACTTCACCCATTGCCAATTGGTTTTAGGATGGAACCTCACTTAAGTTTGTGTGTGGTCTAACTTTTCTCCTTATATAGGCTGGTTGGCCCATTGCAAATTTGACATGCTATCAGAGCATGTCTCGTCTGGATTCTTAATTTTTCGGTTGTTTATCTGGATGTCTAGTTCTAGCGGCTTGGTCTGGTTACTTCTGCATTTATTTCAAGTGACAACTAAATATCCAGTCCCAGTTGCACTTAAAGGTAAGTGTTAGAGTATCCCACATTGATTAAAAATGAAAATGTTAAAAGGTTAATAGATAGTAAGGGTTAACCAACTAAATAGCTAGGTTAGACCCAAGCTCAATTCTTATTAATGGGTTCTACACTCTACCCATATTAAAAATTCTAATATTCCCCATCCTTATATTCTATTGTTGAATTCTCTTTTGAAAATAAGGACTGATGAAATAAAACTCATGTTCTTTGAAAGTAACATTTGTTGAGACATAAAACCTTTTCAACAGAGGGCGGTAACATTTATATCCTTTTTGAGTTAGATTAATTAATAAACACACATTTCAAACCCTTGAATCTAACTTTTTGCAATTTTGGCTATGAACATGAAAAAATGACACACCTAAATACCCTAAGAATGAGGAAATTTGTAGTTTGCAGATCAAAATAGAATGTTGAGAGGATTTCCGTTAGACTTTTGAATCATAAGACTCTTGAAGGCAAACGGTTATAGTAATGCTTCCCCCAAAAAGGATTTAGGACCTATTTGGTTGGATATTAATTAATGGAATGGAATGTTATGAAACATAACAAAACGGTTTATAATGGAATGGAATGTAATAAAGTGAAAAGTTATTTGGGAGGGATAGAAGGGTTCATCATGTAATGTAGTGACATGTTATTTGAAAGATGGATGGAATGAAATATGTGGTCAAAGATATGCATATCTCATAATATTATGATCTGATCATAATCAGATCATTTAGATTAGATAGCAGTATCT
>JANTPM010000006.1:22667094-22684331 GCA_025434745.1 Erythroxylum divaricatum
GGCGCGCACACGTGTACACACACACACACACACACACACACACACACACACACACACACACACACATATATATATATATAAGAATACTAAACGTAATTCAAATTAATTGCTATTATGGTATCACGATAGAAATGCATCACATTTGCCCTAAATTCATATTAACATAAGTATAAATTTTGGTATTCCTTGTCCTATTGATTTTAATAATATTTATATTTTATCTTTTACTTCACATGACCTTCGTGTCGTCTTACCTGGCCTGAATATTGAATGTCGCCAATTCTCTACTTAAGAACTTGTTTAGTTGGATATTAATTAATGGAATGAAATGAAATATAACAGAACGAAACGGAACGGTTTATAATGAAATGGAATGTAATATATTGAAAAATTGTTTTGAAGTGATCAAAGAGTTCATAAAAGAATGTAGTGAAATGTTATTTGGAAGATGAATACAATGGAATGTTATGTACAATAAATAATTATTATATCAGTTATATTAAAATGGTTGTTATAGAAGTTTAACACTGTGATTTTAAAACAAAAATAACGTCCAATTAAAAAGTCACGGTTCAAGTCACAACTGTGACAAATAATTTTTTTAAAATATATTTTCTATTTAAAAAATAACAAATTTTAATAAAATTTTTATTATTTTATTATTAATTATGTACAATTTATTATTAATTATATAAAATTATTTATTATTTTATTTTATTCTATTATATGTGATTTATATTTAAAAATAATTTATCTATATTTTTATTTATATAGAAATATATACAAACAATTAAAGAATAATTTTTAATATATTTTATATTTTTCATTAATAAGAAAAATTATTGACGTTATATTAGGTAGTATATATTTATTAGTTTACGTTCCATCCTAAACCTCCTGAAACGGAAGTTTCTTATTTTCATCGTTTAGGATGGAATAGAAAGTAATATGAAACTCTCCGCTTCTATCCTATTTCGTTCCATTCTATTATGAAACTCTCGACCAAATAATAGAAGTGTGTTACGTTCTATTCCGTTTTATTACCAACACCTCAACCAAACAAAGCCTTAGGGATAAATTTTTATAAAGGAAGGCTCAGGTTGATTCAAGGAGGTAACCATTTTTCCTTTTTTTGTATTCCATTTTGTTGTGGGATTTCAACATAGGATGACTAATACAATTCCTTCTTTTTGGAAGTATGGAATTAGGACTTGATTGAAATATTCTCTAGCATGGTCAAACCTAAACCTTTCGATGTTGATTCCAAAATGATTTTTAATCATGGAACAAAACTTTGGGAGGACAATACTGACATTAGTTTTGTGTTTGAATAAAGATATCCAACCGACATCATCAATGAAGAAAACAAATCATTTTCCCCTAGAAATATTAGGAATAGGAGAAGGATCCCAAATGTCACTATGAATGAGATAAAAAAGAATAGAACTTCTTTGATACAGGTTTGTGTTTGGCACACTGACACACTTCACAACGAAAATCATTAAAATATAGACCTTTAAACTAAGAGGAAGTAGAATTTTAATGACCCTTGGAGATGGATGTCTAAGTCGTGATGATGGAGCCAGATTTTCTCTTTATTGAATGGAAAAGATTATGAAAGAAAGGAGTGAGATAAACCGCATTTAATCTTACTTGATAAATTTAATTCTTCAAGGTAGTAAAGGATGTCTTGTACTCTAGTATGTCCAATCGTCTTCCTTGGATCCTTGTCCCGAAATTTACAATAATTACGATAAAAAATAACTTAGCAACTCAATTCTCGAGTTAGTTTGTTGATAGAGATCAGGTTCTTGGATAATCGAGCAACATGAAGAACTTCATTTAAGGTTAGTAATGGATTGATCTTTACATCCCCTATGCTTGATACGGTGGTCAATGAATTATCAATTGTATCTATTTTCCTACTACTTGGACATGTGGAATATATTAAAAAAAAGGGTTTGGTGAGTGGGTCATATGGTTAATAGGTCCCAAATGGTGGTCAGTGAATTATCAATTGTAGCTATTTTCCTACTACTTGACATGTGGGATATATATAAAAAAAAGGGTTTGGTGAGTGGGTCATAATAGCTCCTAAATCCATAATCTGAAAGTTGGCAAAAGTTGTTCCTGAGACATTTAGTGTAATAGAGAGTGGAAACTCGCCTGAATATAACCAAAGAACAAGTACCGGAAGGTTTGTCGAGGTTGCCAATAATACATATTACCTTCTAAACCTCTTCTTGGTTAAGACTGCCTAACTCTTGAGGTGTTCCTTCATTTTGTTGGACGTTAGCGACTTGGGCTTGACCAACTTTTCTTGATTTATCTCCTCTCAGTCCCCACCCTTGGCTTGGAGGTTTTCTATAAAGTTTCCAACACTTTTCACGGGTATTTCGTTCCTTCTTAAGGCAAGTTCACCATAAGTTATCACGGTTCTAGGCTTTTCACAACATGTTGCTGAATTATTGCCACAATTAGCCACCATGGCAGAGTTGTTTGTGTTGAGTGGTTTGAGCATCAGCTGTCTTCTCCTTTCTTCTCCACAAACTAAGGCCACAACCTCATTAAAACATGGAACTTCATGTTCATCAAGAATCTGGATTCTGACTTGTTCAAATTATTCCAGATTAAGTCCAACCAAGAAAGACTATCTTGCTCAATAAGGCCTTTTAAAATAGCTGCCTATTGAGGTCATTTAGTTTTTAAAACCTTGTAGTGGTCAAGCTCTTGCTACAAGATTTCAACTGATTAGAATATTTGGTAACCATCTAACTCCCTTGTTTTGCGGTCAGTCTTTATCTTGGCTCATTCACTTGAGTTGCATCCCTAGCCTTGTGATCCAGCTGTTGGAGTGCATCTCAGGTGTCCTTGGTTGTAGCCAGGAACATACATGTGTCAATATCACCCCATAATCATGGAATCTTTATCCCATACTTCAAATCGAGGACCTTTAGTATTAGCTTCGCACCTGTGAGACGATTGATTGTCCCTTTCCCTTTTAGTATGGCGCAAACGAGTTAAGACCATTAAGTTAATGTTTTCTATTCAGCTTGTATACTGCCTGGATGTTTTGCAATCCATTGAGATGTTGATATTGAAAATTCTCCCTTGACTGTGTTTTAGTGGTTATTTCTACTACTTTTTGATATGTCCGCAGAAAAGAAAAATGATCTCTAGGCAATTAAGGCTGATTGCTTAAAGAAAAAAAAATACCAGCAATGAAGGTTGATTAGAATCTCAAGACTGTCGACAATGAAAGATGATCAGATTGATTTTTCCTAGGAATTCAAGACCTTACAGCTCTAATACCATGACAATTTGAGGTTTGAGAGAATATTTTCTGCATTGCTTGCTTAGAAATGTATAAGAGGATCAGTTATTTACATATTATCTTAACAACTAAAACAGAAACAAAAATAATGAGATCTCATGATCATAAGATATTCTAATTAAATAGGAAATATTAAAAAGATATGAAAATCCTAAAATGAATTTGTTTTTCCACAGTTACAGTCACTTGTCTAACACCTAACATTTGTGATGCGTGGGAAGATCGAAGGTGGAAAGCAGCATTAACACTTGGGGAAATTGTTGATATGCATGAGGGAAAGAATATGCATGACAATGAAACTTGGTAAATGATTGATAAAATATGCTTCAATTCGAGGAAGAGTATAAGGCAGTTTATCAAATAACTTTGCATCTTTGGTATATATTAACATGATATATGGTGAATTAGGTTTAACACAACCTATTCACTCACTCTTACACGTTAGATAATAACATAGGTCTAAGATTAAGTTTACCTTTGATGCAAATATCTTGCATCAAAAGAAGACTTTTCCCAAGTATGTGAGTGTTATATGTTTCCTACTTATATTCATTGGCAGGAATGGAGAGCTAGGCTGCTTTTAGAGCAATCATCAGCCATCAAATGTCCATCCATATCTTATCATTTAGCAGGGACCAAGAAGATTCAACAAGAGCTTGCTAAACCCAATGTTCTTGAGAGGTGGTGAATATTTTCAGACTTTTTTCTTAAAACTGTCAGCTTCATATATTCTAGGGACTACAACTTGCTCCTAATAATTGTCAACTGTATACTTTTCAATTTCTTGGTTACATTTCCAAGTGATGTTTATTGGCAGCCCAAATGTAGTCCACTGTTAGTGACTTAATAATGCACTTTTGGGGCTATTAACTGTGACATACCTGGCAGAACGCCACTATTACTTTTAGCTATGGAATATTTTTAGATTTTTTAGAGAAATGAAAATACAATTATCTCCTGAATGTCCAAACCTGAATGAGAAAAGTCCATGATTCTAATTGCTTGTTCATGTGCTTGGTTATGATAGAATCCTTTGATCGTAATGAGCAAGCAGTTATTAAGAAACTCCTTTTCTTATAGGTTTCTTGAGAACAAAGAGGAAATAGCAAAGCTGAGGAAGTGCTTTGCAGGCTTGTGGAGTTTGGATAATTCAGAGATTGTTACAACAGCTATTGAGAAACCTGAATATTTTGTCTTGAAGCCTCAAAGAGAGGGCGGAGGTCCTGAATTTGTCAAAATTGATAATCTTTTGGATTTTAGTTCTATGACATCGCCTGCTTTTTCTCAACTGTTGATTTTCTTCTTCAGGTAACAATATCTATGGTCATGATGTGAAGGAAAAGCTTCTTAGACTGCAAAAGGAAGGAACTGAAGATAGTGCAGCTTACATCCTCATGCAAAGGATTTTTCCATCAGTTTCTCCTGCCTTCTTAGTACGTGATGGCATTTGTCATAAAGAGCATGCCATATCAGAACTTGGAATATATAGTGCTTATTTGAGGTACATAAAAACTTCTGCATTTAAGGATATGAATTTCACTGTTAATGTTCAATTCCTTACAAAATGAAGTTAAGGGGGTGTGCTGGGAAAGAATGGTTTGCTTCATTTGATTTTTGATGTCTAAAAAAGAAGGGAAGAGACCTTGGGCTTCCCAAAGAGCAGTGCTTGAAACATCACTTTGTCAGATGTAATTCAGCTTGAAACAACACTATATTATGCAGGAGCAAGGATAAGGTTATTATTAATGACCAATGTGGATACTTGATGCGAACAAAGGTATCTTCATCAGATGAAGGAGGAGTTGCAGCTGGATTTGCCGTCTTGGATAGCATATACTTGACCTGATGGTGTAGGTTCATAATTGTCTCCAACTGTTTTCACTGCTTTGACCCAAAGTGTTTATCTTTGGTTTATTGCTTGATATCTGCAGATTTTGACATGGAATAATTTATCCAATTCCCATTGAAAGTTACGGGTTCAGCCTCATTGGAATTCATTTCTCAGAGTGGAATACTGAATATTAAGGAAATTTCTTTTCTTCCCCTGTTTCATTGTAAAGAGGATTATCATTGGTGATCAACGTGTGCACGTTAGGATCGTAAACATAAATTATATGTTGGAAAAGTTTCGACCAGTGCACACTGAGATCTCAATTGCAGAATTACTTGTTCGCTCTATTTTGAGCAGCCCCCTTGGCACCATAAATAGATCTTACCTTCAGAAACACTTGCCTGTGCGTCACCGAACGTTTGTCTGAAAAATTGACAAGAGACATAGAGCTTCTCTCTATTTATATTTGTGTGGTGATGTCTTGATATGAACTCCTTACTGCTTTTTGCAATGTTCACGTCTTTGCCACATTCGTATTCTAGCAGCATCAGGTATAAACTATTACGTGCCACAAGTTTTCTTGCATATCAATCCTTCTCTCCTTGACGCTTTGTAAACTTTCTGGTATGGTTAATCCCAGCAGAAAAAAGAACGGCAGCAGCTAGTTAACAGTGAGATAAGAGTACATATTTTGATTCACATGACATTATGGATATAACTTTAGCTATTTTTGACCATTGCTCCTCTCAAACAACAGATTGATGATGGGGGGACGGTCATACCTGTTTCAAGGAATCGTCACCAATTCAAAGAGCTAGTTGGGAAAATACCAATAAAAAATCAAGGGCTTTTTTCTTTTTTATTGATAAGGATCATCTGATGAAGGTACTGTTGTTCCAGGCTTCCAGCACAGTCCAAAATAGGGAAATAAAATCCCATGGAATTTTTATATCAATAAAGCCAGATTTTGCCAAATCTCTGAGCTTTACATTCCATTTGATCTGCAGCAGCAGGCCTGAAATTTTCCAAGAGATGATCAATCCCTCGTGTTCTCCTCAATTGTCTTACAATGCGTAAACCGTACTTTGGGATGTTTTTGGGCTGATGGCTGATATCTGACTTCACAATACAATCCGAGTTAATGATACAACAGCCCCAGCCAGGGTTTATCCTTACCATTCCCAACTAGAACCTGCAGTAGCAGCAAAAGAAACCACTAACTACTACCGGCTAGCATATCATGCATACTCATTGGAGTTTCCCTTGATTCAACTTGCTTCGCTACCTGAAGCTCTTAAATGTTTATGGTTGATAGATACTATAATTTCTTTGCCACAAGTGTTCCCTGATAGCCGATCAATCTCTCTTTTATTTTTTTGGGTCCCTAGTTTACCGATTTATCTTTGTCATCAAACGAAAAACAGAAATCAAGAGAAGACTATATACTTATGAGTGTTATGATACAAGAACCTCGAATATGATATCGTGAACAAATTACATTTATGACAATGAATTGAAAGAATTGCAGTTCCGGGTTATGGCTGGGTAGCCTATTCACATAGTGGAAGAATCATTATCTTTGACCTCGCTTTCATTATCTCCGTCCTTTAGATGATCAAAAAATGCATCAAGGTACCAAGGACAACTTTCATTCCATTGACCCTTTTTTGCATTTGCCCGCCACTTCTGATCAGCAATCATTTCAGGCGATAGACCCCATTCTTGCATTTCTTCCTCCGTATGATGAATCGCTAAACTGTATTCTCCCCCTTGGCCCAACTGCATCACCCGAATCTCACAGTTCCCCAAATTATTCAGGTGCTCAAATTGTTCAACTGTCCACTTGAACCACTTCATGAGGAACACACGACAAGTTAGCCCATGGGATATGATAATCAGATTCACATCGTGGGAAGGGTCCTGATGAAGCCTGTTCATATCTATGTCCCTCCAAAGAGATTCCAGAAAATCTGCCAAAGCACAGCTCTTATCAAGCACAGCTCCAAAGAGATTCATTTAGTTATTAAGCTACTCTTCAGAGATGTAGTTCATGGCATTTTCCTGTAGAACATCTTAATGTATGTCCAATAAAGCAATAACCACAACCAAATACTGCAAATTTATTCATTGTACCACATACTCTGCATCTTCCTTCACCATTACAAAGCAAAAGGAAGAATTTCAACACAAGTCCAATATGAAAGGCATTGGTTGAGACTCGTATCCGGCGAGTTCAGCTTTCACTTGGGAAAACAATAAAGTCTGGTGACTATAAGAGTGACGTGGATACATTGTCAACCAAATTCCATACAGTGTAAAATAGAGATCCTAATCAAGAAAAGCAACAAGAAGCAATAGAGCACCATACAACATGGACTCACCCAGAATACCCGTGAGCTACTTCTCTTTTGACAACTCACATCAACATCAGTCTCATCAATCATTTGTATCCACATCAAGTACCAATGGGAACAATTTTAAGCAGAAATGTTTGTTCACAAGCAATGTGAGAAGAGAGAATTTTGACTCCAAAATGAGCAACACACATCTACTATTGAATTGCAGTGCAACACATTATAAACAAGAGTATATTTTAATCCAAATGCTAATCACTTGCATAAAACCACAAATTCCAGTTTCAAAATCATATAGAAAGACCCCAAATTGTTAACATCACCAAAGTTCATTTGCTTAGAGCTATTTTACTTCCAGATAGTATGTCAATATAAAATTGTCAGAGTTGGGCTGAAAACAGCATAAAACACGGTAGTATGTTTGAATGTGGTTAGGCTTTAAAACAAAACATATAAGAACAGATTTGGGAGTATATATAATGGAACAAAATTCTATCTTTTCAAGTTCATTTTTTGTTTGAGACTTTCCCAACCCTAAAAATCACAACTTTCTAAATGGTTCCATTTCATGGTACCTTGCACATCAAATTCTAGAAAGACAAGTGGCATAAAATTTCAAAAGCAGTGATTGCTTCATCTACAAGCGCTCTGTAAAATATGCCCAGGAAGCTTTTAAGAGCTCAATTCATTGAAGTCCCGATGCTAAAATAATTTTGCAAGGAAAAAGGACTAGGAGGACTTACGCTTAAATTTTTGAGTTCTATTGTTAATTTACACACACAATATCAATATGTCCAGAGTTAACATTGCTACTTTGAAGCAGAGAGCTAATTTGGATACTTTATTTTATGTTCTTGCTAACTGATACATTATCACAAATTCCATACAAGGAAAAAGAAGAGATCCTAATCAACAAAAGCAACAGGGAGCAATAGAGCACCACACAGTTCATAGATTCATCCAGAAGGTGAGTTCTCGTGGAAACAAATATTCCTACCAGTGAGCTGCTTCTCATCAAATGTCTCTTTTGACACATCAACAACATAAGTTTCATCAATCGCTTGTAAGTTGTAACCAGACCAAGTATTGGGGCATATTATGCAGAAACAATATTAAGTAGAAATGTTTGTTCAGCATCTCATAAATAGACAAGAGCAAATAGAAAAAGAAAGAATTTTAATTCCAATTTGAGCAACACACATCTACCATTGAATTGTAGTGATATACAGTCAAATTTGTCAAAAACTGGGCTTAAATAAAAATAGAACATGGTGGGGATGTTTAAATGTGTTTAGGCTTCCAAAATGCAAAACAGACTTGGGAGCATACAGAATGAATCTTTACAAGATCATTTTGTTGAGACTTTCTCCATTTCCTAATCCCTTGCACATTAAAGTCTAGAAAGAACTAGAAGGACTTTTTAAGTCGAGTACACAACCTGGATGTTTGAGTTCTATTGTTAATTTACACAAACAATATCAACAGATATCCCAACAGTTGATACTTTAAAACAAAAAACTAATTTGGATAATTTATTTTACGCTTTAGCTAACTATACAACTACAGAAACACCATGCTACCCTCAACGATATTGTAACTGAATCAATTTCTGTCTTATCTACAAGAATCCCATATACAAAACAATTATAAGACGCCAAAAGACTGAAGTATAATAGAATGAAGTAATTTCAAAGCCCAATAAGGAAAGAAGAAACTAATAACGACAATTTACAATCTTTAGGTTTTCATAAGATCCCATTTCCATTTCTTTCTTTTCTTCAGCTCCAATCACTTCACTGATTCAACTTTTACCCCTAGGAAACAAGAAATGCACAAAAGAAAAAGGATTGGAAAGAGAAACGTACTTGAAACGCGATCAAATACATCTGCAGCAGATTCACCTTCAGGGAACCGATAGAAGAACCTTCCAAACCGCTCTCTAGTCCTTTTGATGACCCTCATGCGCTCTTCAACCTGAAAGTTGCCGAAATCCTGTTCTCGTACCCTACATTCCTCTCTAACCCCAACGATCCTCTCCCTCTCAAAAGACCGACCGATCTCTCTAAGCGTGGATCGGGTGCGTTCGTAAGGCGACACGTAAAAGTACACTCGCCAGTTCTTGGCACATGTTCCATTTTCAGAGGCAAGGTTGAGCAACTGGGCCCCTGCTTCACGAGCCTGAGCTAAACCAAGTGGGGTTAGCGGGATTTTGTTGTCAGGGATGGTGGTGTATGCGGCGGTGTCAAGGTTTCCCTGAGACTCACCATGGCGGACAAGGATTATACGCTTGGGAAGAAAGCGGTGAAGGTGGTGATTAATGGGGGAATGGTGGTTGTTTCGATGGAAATGGTTAGTATGGTGGTGGCTGTTGTTGCGATGGTCTTCTTGCATTTTGTCTCTCGATTCCAACTATGTTGCTGATGTTGCTTCGGCGATTGTTGGGTGCTCTTCCTCTCTGCCGCTACAGGGATGAATAGTTGTGTTGTTTCTGCTACAACTTGAGTGATCAAATGTGCTAAAATAAATGTTGATGAAGGCAAAAACTTTGAGGGCTGCGTCTTCAATGCTTTGTAGGAAGGCAGCTTTGCGTGGTCATACCCATGTTATGTTACTTCTTATCTTATCCTTCAAATACGCTGTTTCTTATTATAAAATATTAAGTTAACGACTCTTTCCATCATCAAAAGTAAAGATTTTACTTTTGAGAACGTGGAGATTCTTTGTGCGCAAAAATATACAGACTACGTAGAAATTTCAGAGATTTAAGGTTTCAAATTTACAACTTCTAAATTTTTAATATAAAATCGTAGGAGTTTAGAATTAATCTGATTAAGTTAGAATACCTGATATAATAAAAAAGTAAAGATTTAAAAGGACCAGCCACCGACTCCCCTCTAATATTTAATTATGTATTTCTAAGATTGCGAGAGTCTGTTCATTCATTCTATAAGGCTTGGAAGACATCCTTCTTTGACCGAAACATTAATGCGTGTGGACAGTTGCGAAGCTTTCACAATTCAATCACTATTGCATATGAGCCAGCTTTCTTAGACGTGTTGTCCACCTTTGCACGGCTTGTTTCCATGGATTTAAATAGTATTTTGTATTTTTATAAATTTATAATATATTATCAATTTATCACAGTATTTTTTTATATTTACTAATATTTTTAAAGGATTAAAATATATGATATTTTAAAATATTGTTCATAATAGATTTATGGTTAGTAAAATTTTAATCATTTTTATTTACTCATTGTTATAGCTTAAAATAATTTTGTCCGTATGTCCTAAAAGGCGAGCTCAATAAATGTTTTAACTTACGAACATGAGAAAGAAATGTGTTGAATTTGTAGAAATCTAAAATATGGAAGTTGAAAAACTGGTGGAACATAATTAGTAAAGACATTACTAAGTGGATTGAAAGTTAGGAAATTACTTGAGACAAAAGTCTGGAATGTGAAAGTTAAGCAATTACAAGAAGTCTAGAACATGAAAGTTTAGGAGATAATTAGCTAAAATATATATGCAGTTATAATAAAAAAAAATTTGTTTAAGGATCAGAGGATTATAAATTCACCGGCACCATGAGAATAGAGAGGATAATTCCAATTCCAATTTCAATACCAACACAATCACAATAAACAAAAATCACGCTATGAGAAATCAGTCAACTTATTTCTTTTACATTTTGTTATTTTTCTAACTTACTTTGATTTGCGAATTCAACTTTGTTACATAGCTTGTGATTCATTTTTACAACAATAAATTACTTCCTTTGCCTCAAATTTCATTTCAACATATTTTGGTATTTTGGTAGCTTAGAATTTTATTTTTTATGTTTTCCTAAGCATACTTATATCGTTGATAAGAAGTTAGGTAAAAGTTCTTGGAAAATTCCTCGTTGATACACCTGAATTTCATATTAGCACCAAGTAATTTGGCACACCTAGGAGAAAGAAGATGTTTAGAATGTGAAATGGAAAAGAAATTGTTTTACCTCTAGTCCTAGAGGGATAAGTCCGTACAGTCATAGGGAATGACAACTTTGTATCTCAAATGGTAGAGAATCTTGAAAAGGCAACCTTACCTTCAGTTAACTTTTCTGCTAGTGAGAATCCAAAATCGTCGCAACAAAACAACATTATTTTCACAAACAAAATTATTGAATTGAAATCTAGCATAGCCTCCATGATAAGCTCGATCAAAATATTAATAGAGAAGGTTGAAAAACTACCTCCACTCTTATACAATTTGTTGGACAGAATTAGTCTGCGGTAGGAAAGTAAAACTTTGAACTATTTGGGAGGCATCTAGCTCCTAACGTAAAGGAAGTCAAAGAATGTGGTCATCTTCTAGCTACTTCTTAAGTAGATGAAAGATATGTCCCTCCACACTAAATAGAGGATATCCATGTAGCGCCTCCTTACATTGATCTTAGTAATAGTCGATATGTAATAAGGCCCTAAATTCTCAATACACATGGATTTATTAGAAAGGCTGAAGCTAATGGACCACTTAATAATGCAATTGCAAACCACAATCCCACTATTCACTCACCATAAATGGGATTATGAGTTGTTATGGAAGCCATCATAAAAGCACTTCAGGAATTGTACAGGCCTAGTTTAAGACAACTTATCTATCCAAAATTTCGTAAGCCTTATTAGGAATATATTGATTAGGGGAATTCTTATCCTCGTGACTACATAATTTTCAAATTAAACTTGTTTATGGTGAATATGGTCAATCCACCATTGAGTACATAGCCAAATTTACTATGTAATATGGAGAACTAGAAAATGATATAAACTTCAACCACTTTAAGCTTAAGTTGTTTCTAAATTCATTAACAGGAGCTGCCATTTCTTAGTATTCATTGTTAGCTAGGAATTCTCTCCTTTCTTGGGCTAAATAGAAAGATTTTTTCATATTAAGTTTCTTAGGACTAAACTCAGAGTTAGCATAGTTAAGTTGTTAAGGGTAAAGAATGGTGAGAATGCTAACATATTCATGACTCGTTTCAAGAAGATGAAAAGTCAATGTCGGATCACACTTCTACAAATTGAATATGTGAAATTAACTCAAAGAGGGTGTGGACATTGACTTATGAAAGAAATTCTGTGTGTGGAATTTTGTGATTTCTATAAATTAGCAGCAAAAGTCTTCAAATATGAAGAATTCCTTGGGAAGAGCATCACCAAAAAATTGCCAACACCTATGCTACTAAGACAAATTTGTATAATCCCTGGAACTTGCATTTACCTTTCTCTGGAATGCAAATACATAAAATTCAAAAAGAAAATGTAAACTCTATCAACTCAAGTTCAGTATACCTTTAATATCTCTAATACAAAGTGAAATTTTGGTTAATTATTGCAAGAAAAATTTATCACCTTACCCCTAGACCATAATATTTCTACAAAACGGAAAATAAAGGTAAAGACTATTGCAAATATCATAATACTTAGAGCCACTCGATAAATTGATATTGGGGATTTAAGAATGTGATCTAAGACTATATCAATAAAGGAATTTTGTTGTCCACTAAGGTTGTCCAAACTATGTTGATATCTAAAAAACCATTCACACCAGTGGCAACTGTTAATGCCATTAAATTCAACTTACAACTATTGTTAAATGTAAAAAATAAGTTGAAATTTATGGAAGATCATTTAGCATCAACATCAAATTCAAGACCATGTGTTTATGTTCCTAAGTATAATACAACTTTAGGAACGGGGACCAACGAATTATTAGGATTCAGCAAAAGATAGAAAATTTAGGAAATAATCACCAAGTAGAATTCACCCAAGTTTATAGGTAAACAAATGAACCTCAAATTTTAAGTTTTTAGAACAGACAACCTAGATTTTTAGTGCCACCATAAGTCTCACCATCCCGACATTGGTAATAAGTAAGGCATCCAAATAATCCTATACACTTAACCAGAACTAAAAAAAGATGATTTCAGCACAACGATCAACTGTCTTGATGGAGAAAAATAAGCTAACATTGATGGAAGAGCTAACTTCAAGAAAATCATTTTGTTAAAACTTGTTTAAAGTGAGATAAGACAAAGGAGATGATTTTCTTAAAAATAAAAAGGGAATGCTAAAAGTATTAAGGTAAAATAGCTGACATGGACTTATATGGTCAGTTACACGACTGTGTAACTAATTGTGTGAGTCATAGATGTGTTAATTTTAAAGGGACATAGGCATGTGAGTTTTTATGAACTTACACGATCAGGTATACGATCTTATAAATGATCATGTAAGTTACAAACAGGCATCTCGCTAGACCATATAGGTATTTATGAACGTGTGAACATGTTGAAAACAAAATTGTGTGTATATGGGCATATACATGGTCATGTGTATATCCATGTATACCACATAAATTATTTAAAACCTTAAAAACATTTCAATTAAAGTCACCAAATTCAACATGCATACCACAAACACGAAAAATACGCAAATTCAACTAGGGATGCTTTTTTTTTATCTTAACTTCAAACACCAAAAATCAATTAAATCCTATACTAACATTTAGAATAGAAATAAAAAATATGAAATAAAGCAATCAAATGGAATGAAATATATCCTAATTTATGTGTTGCCTCCCACGTAGCGCTTGTTTAACATTGTTAGCTCGATGTACCTTCATGTTTAGCATCAACCTGGGCCTATAATTGGTGATTTTCTTCCACTCATTTCTTCACATAGTAGTTTAGCGGCCTGTGAATAAGCCAGATGTTATAAGATATTGATAAATATATAATTTATCAAGCTATTAACTCTAATTGAATCCATTAATGCCCTTTCTAATAATAAATTGTTGATAAAAAAGGAATAATAAAACTCTTTGAATCTTTAGTTAACTCAAAAAGTTTGTCTTGTGGGATGTGGAAACTATTTGTACTTGATGTGACTACCAATTATTCATTAATAGTTTTCTTATTTGGCTTCTTTTCTTTTTCTTCTTTAATCACCTTTGTCTACTCTTCTACTTTCTCTGCTTGGATAGAGGCTTCATCCTCTTCTTTAACCTCCATTTTCTTTGTCATATGTTCTTCTTTCTCTTCTAAAATAACATTTACCATCTCATCTTCTTCAACTACCTTATTTTTCATCTTTTTTAAATTGCAACATCATTCATGAAGTCAACATTTGTCTCCTCTTCACTCATAGGCATTAATAAGCTCAAATAATATGTTGTATTCAGCTAAATGTGTTTAGCTCTCTTTCAATTTATAGTGGCTAATGTCTCTTTTAGCAATGTCTTCCATTAAAATATCTATAAGATATTCTTCTTAATGTTGTTCTTGTAAAGATTCAGCAAAAACATAATCATTCCATTTATCAACATAAGGGTTGTTGCACTTTAAATTATAAATATTCTCATATGATGTATTTTGAGGCCAATTTCATATTCAATATGGATGCTCCGACATATAGTATGGTGCTCATCATTCATGATTATAATGGTTATTCCCATAAATGTCACATCTCAAGATGGATATCAGTTAAGCTTCTAAATACATGTCACCATACTTTTCATCCCAAGTTTGTGATTTTGCCATATTTGATGGTATATTATGATTCCCATGAGAATACTGTCCTCTCTATCCTTCCATTATGGTTTCTATCTATGACGATGAATCATAAATCCTAACAGTAAGCCACAAACATAGAGTCAAAATAGATAAGTTCAAAAGATAAATAAATAGACATCTAAGAATAAGTAATAAAAACATAAATAATGGTTTGGTTAATAAAAGCTACACTTTCCTAGTATTATAGTCCCTAGCAATAAAAAATTGATTGATTATTTATGTGCTTATAAGAAATAAATAAGTTTTAACCTCAAGTACACGATATAGCAGTAGCTAACATTAACAAGTACTGGTCGATCCCACAAGGACTATAAATACTAGTATTAACCATTTTTCTATTATCTAATCATCAAATTAGATTGTGAATTTATTTAAAAATTAAATTAAACAAAATAAACTAAAGTTAACTCAATAATGAACTAGGATAAATAAAATATTACAATATTAAATAAATAGTACCTAATGAAGTGAATCACACGTTAATACAAGACTTATTATACGATATGTAAATGCACAAGAAGGGGGGGTTGAATTGTGTATTTTCCTTTTTAAAAACCCTTCGAAAACGTTTTGTTAAAAGAAACTTGTTCTTTTCGCAAGAACTACTGAAAATCAAAGTTATAACGTAGTTTTCGAAAACTTGTATAAAAACTAGTAAAATCAAAAATTGAAAGATAAGAGAGATAAAGGGTAGAGATATGTTGACAACAATTTTTATACTGGTTCACCCCAAACCGTGGGCTACGTCTAGTCCTCAGATATCTTTCTGAGATTTCACTATCTCTCAAAACGGTTACAAGTATTCTTTGTCTTCGAGCCTCTTCAAGTCTCTTACAATCAGTATTATTTCACATTTAGCATCTGCAGGCTATCTGCACTACTTTCAACTGAAAGATTTTTCGAGCTTTGTTACAGAAAAATAGCTCTAGATTTTTTGCACAATAGTTTCTCTCAAGTATTGATAAGCTCTAACTTTTGTAACTTTTGCAATCTTCGTAATTTTCGTGTAACTTTCGTAACTTTTTTAATCTTCGACTCCGACTCATATTTATAGTCTCCGTCTTCAACTGCTTCTTGATTCTTGATTCTTGCTTCTTGATTCTTGCTTCTTTCAAGAAACGGTTATTCAGTTGAGTTTTGTAACTAACTCAAACTAATTATTGATTTGACATGGTTTGCTTCCGTCTGCTTTTCTTTCATCTATTTTTCGCTTTCATCTATTTTTCTTTGTCTGATTTTCTTCCGTCTATATTTCTTTGTCTGTTTTTCTTCCGCCTGCTTTTCTTCCGTCTGCTTTCTTCCATCTATTTTTCTTCGTCTGCTTTCTATCATCTGTTTTTCTTCGTCTGCTTTTCAATTTAACTTCTGTCTGCTTTTCTTCCGTCTGTTTTTCTTCGTCTGCTTTTCATTAGTATTTGTACTTCATCAAAATCATTTATGTAACGTCATTTTGACTTAACACATAATACAACTTGAAGATTAATGTCTTAAAGCGTTCAAATTGAACCATAACAATTTCAAAACATTTAAAACATATGCTAAGTGGATGAAAAAATTGATGGAGTTAACTGACATCATCTAAATTCCATGTTAATGTTGGCATATCATTATTTTTATTTTTAAATAAAAATTAAGCCCTACTGCCACGTAATTATTTTTTAAAACTAATCAAAAGTAGGCTCTATTGTCATGTGGCACTAGGATCGACTTTTTGTTAAGACATTTTAGATAGTGGGTTTCACTTATCATAAGGTAGTATGGCCTAATTTATGTTAAAAAATTAAAATAACATCACATCAGCATTGATATGACATTTAACTGAAGGGGAGTTAATGTTGTTAAAATTTTCAATCATTTAAAGTTTATTTTGATTTTGAAAACTTTAGGGTTCAATTTGAACGCCTTGAAACATTAAGATCTATTTTGTATTCAGTTGTAAATGTTGAGGTATAAAATGTACTTTTAACTTATAGTTTTATGTATGATCTTATATTAGTCAATGTACTTCACATTCCCATTCTAACTGTTGGATCGGAAAAAGAAAGCATGCTTAGTTTGGAGAAACGATAGATTTCAAAACTTTTTAAGAAATCATCTTGCA
>JANTPM010000006.1:22700439-22714863 GCA_025434745.1 Erythroxylum divaricatum
CGTACCTTTGTTAAGAGAAAATAATACCTTATATACGATTTCCTGCTAGGTTTTAGGTCTTTGCGTTTCTCACGTACATGCATGGAAGGTTTTTTTTCTGCTAACGGGCTGTGGATGCGTGGGTTAGGCCTGTGTTGATTGATGGATGTGAGACAGACCGATCGGCCTGTAGGACTGGACTCGGATCCAATATAGCCGACCCAACCACGTCTTATCTGGGTTTTATTTCAACCGGATATGATATCTGGGCATTCTATCTCCTCTACTTTTCTATTTGATCTCTAGGTCTTCTATCGCGTCATTCTCTCAAACTCTTCCCTGCAATAACTAAACTAACTAAAGTTGGCGATATCCTATCATAAAACACCAAGGGTTGTGGGATTATAATCTTGACATTTAAACAGGACGTTGAGGCCATAAATCTAAATGCATTTAAGATTTCTGCAGCCAATAAGCTTGGAGGAGGTAGATTGTTTAGATATGAAAGTTGGGATATTTGGTAGGTCAACATTTAGGAAATAGCATCTAAAGCAAAGGTAACGAGATGTACAAGAGCACCAAACGAGACTATTGCCAGTGTCCATTATGAATTTGAGAGTGCTAAAACTGAGAGAGATAAAGTAGCCACCGCAGGTTGGCGAATAAAGAGAGATGTGAGGATTGTTTTGTGGGTGACTTGAGTTGGCGAGCTGTCGACAAGGAGAGGGAAGATAGGTGTTTGAAGGAAGACAAACAAAGTATTTGAAGAGTCAAATAAAAAAATATTATTTATATGCATGTCAATTGTCATGTTAGAAGTTGACTTTTTTACCCACACCATTTTGGAAACCAGTAAAAGAGATAATTGCAGGGTCATCTTAAAAAATAAAAAATGGGAATAATAGTAATTTATATATAAGAGAAAAATGATGCCTTAATTTTCATTTACTACTAAGAGCTTTTAACCTAATAATTAAAATAAAAGTTACATTAGAAATAAAATCAAATGTATTATATAAAAAAGAAGAATAGATTATGTTAAAAATTTTAATTATGTTATGAGGAATTAAATTATGACTTACATGTTATATATAATAAAGATATACCTAAGTTTTAAATTTTTTGTGGCAGCAGACCCTCAATCTCTAAACAAATTAATGTATATAATTATTTCTCTTCAATTTAGGATAGTAGCCCATTGGATTTGGCCCATAAAATTGTGTACTCAGCATGAACCCAATGTGTCTGTCTTAGCGCCAATAACTTTTTGGAAAGGATAAGTATCAAAATATGGATAAGCCTGTTGTCCACTCCACCCTCACCTTGAATTGACCTGGTGGAAAGTAAGAACCTTACTAGCTATCCGATGGCATTTCGATGCTATTTTGATACATGGAAAAATGGGTCCAACTCCATCCATAGAAGGGTATACATGACGCAGTCATCGGAGAAGAAGAGTTCCCAGGAAGTAATAAGCAAGGGTCCGGCGGAACAATTTGCACCGTTGGCTTCAACGTTTAGGAGGAGACTGCTAGCTGGAGTTGGCTCAGCTTCTCTAGTGGCTGTTGGCGCAAACTTCGCTGGACTTACCAGCTTCTTTCTGGGGTTATCTCCAGAAAGCGCTCGAAATCTCAAACTTGATGTGCTTTACCCCATTAGAGGGTATAGCCGTTGTATTGACACAAACGAAGGATTCGGTTAGTAAGTTCAATAGCATGTCCTTGAAATTAACCAGATTGAAGTTCTTATAGGACCCACAGTTGTATATTCATTGTAGTTTTTAAGATTGTGTTTTGGACTAAAGAAGAGTTTTGGTGCATTTTTAAGGATAGAATTCATATACCCAGCAAGCTGGGTTGGCGATCAAAGGCTACTGTATCGTGCAGCTGAGAGAGAAGAATATGATAGGTCACTTGACCCTCCTCCCATAACTGCTCAGAAACCCGATGTCCGGCGGCGAAAGAATGTAAATGAGCCAGTTGTTGCATTTGGTCCACCAGGTTCAAGTGGCGAGCTCAATGTCAGTGTCATTGTTTCACCTGTTCCTATTGATTTCTCGTGAGTAACTATGTTCGTGTTGTCAAGGCACGTGTGCAGGAAAATATATATATATATATATACACTCTTGGAAACAGAATCTTCGTCACTGGATTTTAACAGCTTGACATTGGCTTTCTAGGTTTGAAGCATTTGGAGGTGCTAGGGAAGTGGGTGAGATCATAATTAAAACGGTCACAGGATCTGGACAACGATCTGACTTGAAAGGAACACTGATAGGAAGCAGTTCAAGGGTAGGATCGGTGGGCTCTAGGCGGAATGTGAGGTATTACGAGCTAGAGTTCACAGTTGAAAGTCCCAAATTTAGACGTCATAATGTAGCAGTTTGTTGCGCTAATGGCGGTAGGCTTTACACTTTAAACGCACAATCACCAGAGTCGGCTTGGCCAAATGTCAAGTCAGACTTCCGAAGAATCTCAGATTCTTTTAGTCTCATCTCCTAATTTGCGGAGGGGATTAGTCTGAAAATGAACGGCGGCTTTTCATAGTTAAAATCTTCCTAGGACACCTCGTGGTTAACCAAATCTATTCAACACATGCTTTACCTAGATGGGAATGTAGAAAAGAAGATTTCCAAGACTTTTTTGGAAACCTGTCAAGACATTATATATACGAATAACTTCAAACACGTTCGTTATTTATCATCAAATGATTTTACAATTCCTCGCAACCAACAAGTCAGTCACTGATCTTGAGAACCATACAAATATATAATAATTCTAAGCACTACGCTTACAAGATTAAAGAGACATGACAACCTTTTATAAATTATCTTTTCTATTCAGTTATATACAGTAATTCTAATTCAGGCACAAGTTATCTGTCTTCGCTTGGTAATCTTTTCCAAGTTCTCCAAATTCTCGAAAACTGCCGCAGTTAAATTGTGATCCTCAAATCCGATCTCTGCACCAAGTCTGAAATATGAACATATTTAATTCATTAGTCCCACCACAGAAATGCACTTGGAAAACCCGAGCAGCTAACTCCCAATGGGAAAAGGAATGCATGGACAGAAATTTGACAAGTTAATATTAGCTTACTTTGGATCAAGCACCAATTTCTGGACCTCCTTAATGGCTGAACTGGCAGCGTACAGTGATATTTTCCCAACCTGTACCAAACCCAAAAGAAAAACAGAAAAACCCAATCTTAAATGCATAAATAATAGGAAAAAGTGATAAACGAAAATGAGTAAATACAAATAGTTACAAATAAACAAGTGCTTAACATTCTTGAGCAACGATTCTTTGCCTCACCTCCAACACTTGAAGTTTTGCTTCGTGGTCATTTGGTAAACAGCGGATTTCTTCAGCTAACCGAACAGCCTCCCCAACACTTTCAGGAGATAAGAAATCAAGTCCCACCTGAACATTGGACTGCAAAATTCGACAGAAATACAAATTATACTTCCCTTTCACCAAACTGTCCAAACTTCCATCTACATGACCAGGTCATCAAATAACACACAAAAAATTGCTGTATGGTGGAAGATAATTTTTGCCCAACAAACACTAGTTATTTCTATACAGAAGTTTTATTCCCTCATGATCAAGATTTCTCCTAAGTTCCTTTTGAGCAGAAATACACAAAAGATATTTCATTCCATTTCCGAAGAATGACCATTCTAATGCAGACTAATGGCACAAGATAGTCATGGAGATTCTTTTCATGAGTAATCCATAAAATCTAAAAGTCAAATATTCAAGACAGATATGTTTGACAAAGTGATCATTTAGGATCAAGAATTTATCCATGTTTTTCACTGAAAAATCACTTCAGACATGTAATCTTATAGTTGACGTGATGGAAAGCAAATGAATCACCATCAGCGTACCATAAGGTTCCTTGTTTGAAAAGGGCATCCAGCAGGGACAAACACCGCTTGCCCCAAATGTTGATCAAATGACCATGGCTCAACTCCTGAATACAAGGAATAGGTCTCCATATCAAATCAATTTTCCATGCAGGTACATTTTCTCTAGACAGCAAACTTCATAGGTACACCTATGCTACTCACACGAGAAGCCTAATTTCCCAACATAAAAATACTATCTTGAAAAGTGAATATTTGCAAATTTTCATACCATATTCTTCCTTCAATTTTCTCTTATGGTGCCCATCAAGGAAAAATGCTGCATCATAAAGTGGTCTTGCTGACTGGGAGCCAAGATAATAAGATCAGTGGTATTATTTTCTAAAAAAGGGCCTATATTTTGATGCTAAACGGATGACTTACAAAATCAGTAGCTAGATTGCCAGCACGCCCAAATTCCTGACAGTGTCTTTGCAAAAAAATGGCCAACTTTGGAACATCCTGCCGACGGAAGACATCCCAGTGAATTCCAGCACAGGTTTCCACAGAGGTGTCACCTCCATTATTTTGTAAATGTGGGTCCTCCAATCTATCACCCTCTTCAATGGTGTTTTGAACCTGTTGATTTTCATTTGTCTCGAACTTTTCAAGAATGGTAGTTGTTCCTGAATCCTCCAATTTTACATTGTTATCAGTAGCTATCTTTAGTCCATGCAGTACGTTATGTTTACCAAGAGATAAATCAGGTAACCTTCCCTCATTCAAGCTTGTCTGAGTGCCATCTGAGTCACTATCATCCTGGCCCTTTTGCTTGATTTCACAAGTGTGCACCAATAAATATACCTGCCACAGCCAATGTTAGAACACAGTATTCTCTTACCACAAAGATACATCTTTAATCTCTAATATTTTTCAAATCTCAATAACTAAGAAAAGAACCTAAAAGAAATTCGTTGTGAAACTTAAAAAGAAATTAAGTTACCATGTCATGCATTTTGAAATGAAGATTGGTCACTGAATCACCACTACCAAGCTCCTGATAGGTCCCATAAGATAAATAAATCTTAGGTCCCACATCATTCTGCAAGGAGTAATTAGGCAACTTTGCCGCAACATTTAGAAGACCCAATCTTGAATGGATAAACTCAAGTAGAGGCAATTGACTAATAAAATCAGGTTTCTGGTAAAACAAGAACTCCTCCGAAGCACTGGGGGAAGGCCAATCCTTCAACTTTAACATTTCTGGTAAACCATTTTCACGGATTCGTCCTTTTTTGTATCCCTTCATAAACTGATCAAGTTTGATTTCAACCTGCTATCACAAAGATTCACATTTGTAAGACATAGAATTCAGTATAAAAAATTAACAGAAATCAGGATAAAAATAAATTTCACAGGTTCAAATACAAGGAACAGTCAGGAGCTCACCTCAGACCCATTTAAGCAATCTATAGCCTTCACTATTCTGTTCTCATCTTTCATTTTCTCATCAGATGTTTCCCGAATCCCTCTCCATATAACCAGTGGGTCCCAGCACGAAAATGACGAGGTATCAAATATCTGCTTCACAATGACAGGTTCTCCCTTGACCCAGTGCTGTCTGAAGTAACTTATTCCTTCTACCTTAATGTCTTTAGATGACGGACAATACAAGAAATTATCTTCACTGTCCTCTCTGTAAGAAAACTGGTAGAGTACAGAATCACCTAACCCAGACTTCTGTAATGCATTAGTATCATAGACCTTACAGCCGCTGACCATTTCCTCCACATTCTTTACCAGTTTTGCAACCCAATTCATCTTGAAGATGCGACTAAGATTCAATGACAATAAATTACAGCCATCATATTCCTTTGGTGGGCATGGAACACTGCCATCAGTATTTGCTTTCCAGCCAGGATACTTATCTGACAGATGAAGTCTTAGTCTGGCTTTTTGCCCTAGCTCTAAAGAGGTCTTATTTTCTTGACTTCCTCCATCAGCATGATCTTCGGTCACATGACTTTTAAGACCAAGTGTTGCTGAGCCCCGGAGATCTTGACAGCAACGAAGGCAAAGATCATACGAGCAATTTGTGCAATGCCAATGGTAATCGATAACAGGTATTCTACAAATATTACTGTAGAAAGGCATTTCATAGTTAGTTTTCTAGAGAGAAAAAACAAGCCTAAGAATGACCAAGACATCCTCACAAAGTAGCCACTTAGGAACATAAGAAATTGGCCATAAAAACAATTCAATTGAATATAAATCACCAATATATTCAGACATAGACACATCATTTAGGAAAGAAGGACCAACTGGATGGACGAGCTAACACTTCTAATTATGGCAATACTGATTAACTATACACAGGACATGGTAAAACAGTAAGCAGGAAGCTTCTCATCATACCAGCACATCTGCTCATCTGCATTCAGCTTTACCCGAGCAAGATCAATATCACTTCCTGAAAAAAGTTCAAAAAATCAATTCAAAGAATAATTATGGGAGGAAATTAATTCCATATGTGATAGGAATATCAACAAAATCTTACCCCTGAGACTTTTCTCCAATTCTACCTCAGAGCATTGCTCACTGTGGATCTGCTGAATTACAGGAAGGACAGAAGATAATAGGCAGTAGAGATATTGCAATTTGTCTAGGACTGGTATCTCCCGTATTCTTACCTGCAGCTCATAAAAAGTATTACGCTCAACATCTGGAATGAATCATCCTGCAAGTTATCCATGGTTTATTCAAACACTAAGTACCAATATGTAAAAGTTTACCTTTATCATATTATCTCCTCGTAGGCACACCCTACAATTGCATATACCTCGACATGCAGGACAAATTTTCTCAATTTCTTCCAATGAAATGTCTGGATACCTAGATGTAGTAACTAACAAACTAAGTATCATATAATGAAAAATAATAAGCATCTGGCCAAGTAATCTACGCTTACCATGCAGCGGCACAACTATCACAGAAACCTCTTTTATCACATCTTTGACACCAAATAACTCTGTTTCTATCATTTCTTCGGCACTGGTGGCAAGTTTGGCCACCAGTCTCTTCAGATGAATCCGTGCTTCTATCAGAGGATTCCTGAAAATAAGTTGGACATCTCAGACCCATAGGATCATACAGCAGAAAGAGGAGCAAAAAGGAATACAGTGGGCCGTTGAAGTAGTCAAATAATTAAAAATAGAACACGATATTATTATAGCTGATCTAAAGCCTCGTAAAGGCTGTCAAGATATACTCACTGTCATAGCACTAGCATCATAACTTCTCTGTGATCTACTCTTGGATGAATCCACTGCAGAAAGGGGTGGCGTTCTATAAGGTTCCCAGTTCTCTTCAAATTCAACATCTCTTTGATAATCAACATTTGTATTTAGAGAGTTGCGAACAGACAAACTCCTAACAGGTGTTTCAGGTGAATACTGAACCTGAACCTTTGACGCCTTCTCCTTGTGCTTTTTTGTTGATGCTAAGAGAGGATAGTCCTCAGATTTCTTGTTCACTAGGGGTATGTCAAATTCATCACTCTTACTCTCTAAATAAATATCACAATCACCTATCAATTTGTTTTTCTTCCTGAGACTAGCCCTCATTGCAGAATTAGCTGCCCTCTTCTTAGCTTGGATGTAATGCTTCTCACAAACTGTTTTATCCGGCATAGACATGGCAGTGCATCTCCATTGTTTCCCATCTGACCTTTTGCAACGTAAATCATCTGGAATCCCAACGTTATCCTCACCATTACCTGAGGAGGATCGAAGGCGATCCATTGAAGTCGAGTGCCAAATTTTAGACGGAGATGAGCACTCCCAGAGATTTGTTACTAAGCCACCTGTTGCAGGACATCAATTGCCCATGATAAGAAGAGAATTAAGACAGCAGATTTGTAGGCACCTAACCAAACAAAAACATAAAATTGCAACCAGTAACAAAATTAAAGAATTCATACTGAAAAGAAGAAACTAAGATCAAGAAATCATTGAAAGTACATGAGATTGATCAACCAGCAATTCATGAAGAATTTCTGTGAAAAAAAAATAACGTAAATGAAGCTAACCAAAAAATGAAGACTCAAATTAGAAGATCCCAAAAAGAGAGGTCCTGCCAAGCCCTTCAATTTCCCAAAAAAAACACAAACAAACTTCCCTTGATGAAATTCTGCGACCTTAACAAGAACACATCCATATGCTCATTAAACAACAATAGAACGCCAACGGTAGAAAGATAGCATTGATCCATAACCTAACAACACACAAAAAGTCACAAAGCAGATATGATATCAAAGCTGGGAACAATTAGCTATGCTGCCACTAAGAGAGAAAACGTGTCCTTTTTATCTTTTTATCTGCAGATGCATTGGAAATTGCAGTTATAAGCATTAACATGCTATTATATGCACAGACTTGTACATGTACAAAAAGAAGAAGTCGCAACACCGAAATTACCAGTAATGCTAATAGTGCCAGCCAGAAACAACGCAGGCTATCTTTGGCTTACAGCCTACCTAGGCAGTAAAGAGACAAGTACAAATCCATTCCAAGGAACTAGACACATGCAGAGAATGAAGTTAAACAATTTCCAGCAAGAAGTGGAGAAAGATTAGTAAACCAATTATAATAGACTCAATGATAATAGTGTCCTTCTTTAGTTTTAAAACGAACCCTTTGGTCACGTTCTAAACAACCAGAAAGAAGAAACAACTAAGATCAAAGGGGAATAACAAAAGCAAAAGAAAGCAGAACAAGTGGGTAATACAAGTCTTGAGGGAAGAACGAAGGGAAATAATTGCGGTCAGAAAACCCAGATCCAAAAGAACCAATGCTAGTGGAAAAGATCAAGAAAGCATAAAAGTTGAAACGAATAAGAGAGGAAGGAATGAAGGGGTTTTACCAGAGAATTGGAGTTCGATTGACAGAGTGGGATAGAGCTATAACTAGGTAATGCAAGGGGGCAATACTAAAAGGAAACAACAGATCATGGGATTTCTTATAATGATAATCAGCGAAATCGAAGAGCTGGTTCCGTGTATATTTTCCGAGTCCAACTCCAACTCTAACTCCAACTCGAAGAAAAGAGATCGCCTCTCGCTCCTCGCCGAAATCCCCTTTTCTGTGTTTCTTTGTCTTTGTTTTGGCTTTTTCCATAATTTTTCTTTTTAAGAAAGGGAGTTTTTAAAGTCTCTGTTTTTTTTTTTTTTTAAGGTCTTTCAGATCAGACAACTGCGGCCCGAGGAATGATGTTCCAGTTCACCCAGCAAACTCAACTCTGTTACCCTCTGCAATGTATGTACTTTTGTATTGTATGTTCTGCGTATGTACTTTGGACATACGTGTAATCTATGAATGACTATACTCTCCACGACTGCGTATGCAACCGTCTCTATACACAAACCGTATACATTCTTCCAGAAAATCCATAAGAAAGAAAAAGCATCTCGCTTGCAACATAACAAAATGAAAACTAAAGGATGGTACACGTATGGATAGATTATTTTATTTGAAAATAACAGCAAATTTATAAAATAATATAAGCTCTATTGCGGTTAAATATTCATGTAGTAAGTGGCTAACTCAATCATATGTCTTGTAAAATAGAAATGACACAACATCATTAATATATTAAAGACTAAACCATAAAAATTATAACAAAAGTGAAATCTTATATAAGTAAAATTTTACATTAAAATGGAATATTATCCTTTTTTGGAGATAAAGACATTTAAAATTGAATAGAATATAATTTAAATTTTAAAAATATCCAAAATAATGTTTAAATTGTTAGTTTATGATTGGGTGCGACTTTACGTATGACGTTATTTTTCAATTAATAAAAAGGCATTGTTTATTTTGTATATTAATTTAATTATATTTGATGTTTTAATACTAAAAATAAAATTTCTAGAATAATTACTATGTGATTGAAATTATGATGAGATCATAATTGTGAAATTTAATTTATATTTACGTATTATTCCTAAATATTTCTGGTTGTAGTTTCATCAAGACTGGATATTATTAAAACGGTAAAACTAGCATACATTATGTTTCTTTCTTATGAAGAAAGAAATTAATCTTATAAAT
The DNA here is from genome assembly GCA_025434745.1 of Erythroxylum divaricatum. NCBI lineage: Eukaryota > Viridiplantae > Streptophyta > Magnoliopsida > Malpighiales > Erythroxylaceae > Erythroxylum > Erythroxylum divaricatum. Next base: position 22,710,379 of record JANTPM010000006.1, read on the forward strand.
TAAAGTATATCGATACTTAAATTAATATGTGGGTAATTATTAGAGAATAAGACACTAAATTGACTCGACAATAAGCATCTCAATTGGAATATTACTTATGTATCTGTGGATTTTCTCATAATGCTGGTTGTAGTTGATCCTTATGCTTGAAATTATCAAGGTATTTTGTATGGAAATTATTTTGTTGATGTTACTTATGAACTACCCTAAGATGATTCACTTGGTAGTGATTGGATGCAATATGAACCATACGGAGATAGTTGAGTCAGTCAATAAAGGATTCGTTACTCTAAAGTAATTAGAGATAATGTTCTGTTGTTCTTGATTAGTACTGATTTATAGAATTCTCTGGTCAAAGTGAATTGAAATTTGATAAAATGTTTTCAAATATTAATTATAAATCAATTACTAATTAGCAAGAACGAATATGATTGGATGAAAAGAGTATACATTGTATCCATACTCTGTTAATATGATTGGATGAAAAGAGTATATATTGTATCTATACTCTGTCCAATTGGAACATTGGATGACAAAATGATTAAATTATATATTATAACCATACATGAACAAATTAAGTTAACCACTTTGACATTTCTAATTCTAAAGATTAAAGTCTAGCAACATTACAATCATTGTCAATATACCTAATGGGTCACACATCAAAGAGTAGTTTGTGAAAGAAAAATAAATTTAATTAAATTGGACTTAATTATAAAGTTTGAGAAACTTGAGGAATCAAATGTGAAATATTTGATTTTATTAAAATTAAAATAATTATAATTTGATTTTGATTTTAATTTAATTATAATTAAAGAATTTAATTTTAATAAAAAAAATTAAAATCCTAATAATTTTTCTATAAATAGAAAGAACGTTTAGAAGCTAGCACCTTTGTTTTCTTTCTCTAAAAAGGTCTTAAGAAATTACTTTGTAGATAATATCAGAGATTAGTCAATTGAGCAGCTTGTGGTTGACAAATCGAAAAAAGTTTCAAAGGATTTTCAATAGGAACACGAGCATGGTAAGATTTGTTATTCGTATTCATATTTTATTCAAGTTTATTCAATTATCAGGATTTGTTCAAAATCTGTAAAAATTTTCATTTTTCAATAAACGTGTGATTCGATCACGATTGGATTCTAACAAAAATCTACATTAAAGAATGTATAGAATAATTAGAAGGATACTAATATTTTTTAAAAAATTAAACTAGCAAAAGTATGAGTAATCTAAATATACAAAATACCAAACATTTAAGATATAAAATACCTAAAAAATGTTACTTTTTTAGTTGTGTCAAAATTGTTATGTAATATAAAGATTGTACATGTTAAAAATATTTTTTAAAATAGTAAATGATAATAAAATTAATAAAACTGGAAATGTATCTCAGAATAATTTTAGCAGCAGTAAAGATCCATTGGACTAACCAAAAATGCTCGTACTAACCATAACTTATTGATATTTTCAACAATAGGAATATATTTTTTTGGCCATAAAGTAATAACAAAAGTTTTTTAAAACAATTACACGAAGCATAAAGCTTTTTGCTCGCTGTGTTCTTTCTTGCCTCTTTCCTTTCAGGGAAGGATTCGATATACCTGAATTTTTCCATCGGATCCTCCCGATATCGCGATGGACTCAGATGGGCAAAATGAATTAATGGGCCCAAGCCCGCTTGTGGACGAGATACAGCCCATTTTTGCAGGGGAGTTCAAGGAGGAACACGCAGGGAGCCTAGTGGTTGCTCCGATGTAGGGTACCTTTTCTTCCCTATCCTTTTTGTATGTCGATATTATTCTAGAATTGTCAAGGGGCAGGAGGGGCTAATTTTCAGACCCTGCTGCATAATACATTCGTAGTTACAAACTGAGCATGTTGGTTTTGTTAGAACCCCGAATTAGTGGATCACGGGCCAAAGATGTAATTCTTTCCCTAGGGTATGATTTTTCCTTTAGAATCGAAGTTGAAGGGTTTTCGGGAGATATTTGGCTCCTTTAGAAGGCGACTTTTGATATCTCTGAAGTTATAACTCATCGGCAATTTCTTCATACTACCGTTAAGTATATGTCACAATCTTTTGACCTTACCGTAGTGTATGCCAGTCCGCAAGCGTCATCGTAGTCCAGTCTTTAGATCGTGCTAACTTAGATTGGCAGCTCTACTACAAGGCCTTAGATTGTGGGGGGTGATTCAACGCTAAACTGGAGATTTCGGACAAACAGGGAGGAGCCCACTCAACTCAGGTTGTGAGTAGACATTTTAAGGATTGGGTGCATCTATGTGGTCCCCACAATTTAGGTTTCATAGGATTGAAATTTACTTGGAGGAGAGGGACGGTACAAGCTCCCCTAGATCATGTGCTTGGTTCGTCAGAATGGTTACAGAAGTTCCCCAACATGGTCAATCAGCATCTACCCTTCCTTGGTTCCGACCACAGGCCTATGCTCCTTCAATTATTCCCATCTCAGCAGCAGTTCACCAAAGCGTCACCTTTTCGATTCTAGAATGCTTGGATAACCCATTCAAGGTTAAAGGAGGTTATCGATGAGTATTGGAACCCAAATGAGGAGATAATGAGTCGCTTCTTAACCCAATTCTCAAGCCACCTGCTGAGATGGAAAAAGCAAGTGTTCAGTAACATATTCCACTGGAAGAAGAAGTTGGTAGCTGTGGAAGATATTCAGCGAGCCATTATGGACGGATCTAGGAATTCGTTGTTGGTTTTGGAGGACAAGCTCAGCAGCAAGTTATTACAGGTACTATGTGAGGAGGAGATATTTTGGCATCAAAAAGCAAGGTGTGAATGGCTCTCAAAGGGTGATCGTAACACTAAGTATTACCATACAATCACCCTATCCAAACGTAAGAAGTTGTGAATCGAGAGGCTCACTGATTCTGATGGGAACAGTGTTTCTGATTAAGAATAGCTGCGTAATCTTGTCACAAACTATTTTGTACACCTTTACACTCTTGATGAAGGACCTGCTCGCAGCGTCATTCCGGGCAGGCATATCACTGATAATATTATTATCGCACAGGAGGTGATCCACTCGATGAGGAAGAAGATCGGTAAAACCGATTACCTGGCCATGAAAGTGGACCTAGAAAAAACCTATGACTGACTTCGATGACAGTTTATTCAGGAGACACTAGTGGATATTGGCCTCCCTGAAAATTTAATTTGGATCATTATGAAGAATGTTACGACTATTTCTCTGCAAGTTATCTAGTAAGGCACAATTTCAGAGACGTTCAGGCCTTCGCGGGGTATCAGGCAAGGAGACTCCCTCTCGCCTTATCTTTTTGTCCTCTGTATAGAGAGAATATGCCATCTCATTTCACCGGAGGTGGGCCGAGGGGATTGAAAACCGATCAAGCTGGGACGTACAGGACCTCTCATATCCCATCTATTCTTTGCAAATGACCTAGTGCTCTTTGCGGAAGCTGAGGATTGACAGATGCAGGTTATAGCTAGAACATTGGAGACATTCTGTAGAGCTTTCGGGCAAAAAGTTAGCACAACCAAAACTCACATTTTTTTCTCTAAGAACATTTTTAGAGAAACTACGAGGTGCCTAAGTCACGGGCTTTAGGTTACCAGCACGACTAATTTGGCCAGGTATTTAGGGTCCCCTTGATTCACGAGCGAACGACCAGGCATACCTATTAGTATATCCTTGATAATGCTCAGAAGAAACTTACAGGGTGGCGCACTAGGATGTTGTCCCTAGTGGGCAGGGTTACTTTAACCCAGGCAGTCCTTTCGACATTGCTGCTATACACTATGCAAACGGTTCGTCTCCCACGACAATTGTGCGACAACCTAGAAAAAATCATGAGCGATTTTATATGGGAATCCTCGACTAAACATTGTAAGATGCATCTTGTCAATTGAGAGTCAGTGTGTAAGCCTAAAGCGGCAAGGGGGCTGGGAATTAAAAGCATTAGTTCTACAAATGACGCGTTACTGGCTAAATTAAGCTGGGGCTTGCTCACTAAACCCACCGCCCATTCTACGTGCCAAATATAGACTCGATACTACGCATCTACCCCTCACGGTCTCTAAGACAAGGGCTTCGATCATTTGGAAAGGGATTTCAACATCCTAATAGTGGGTTCGTCAAGGTATCAAATGAAATCTAGGGAATGGGAGGCGTGTGTTATTTTGGTTGGACAACTGGATGGACGGTTGGGGACCTCTTATTCATGTGGCTTCCTCTCTAGTTCCAGATAATCTTCGATTGGCTATAGTAGCGAACCTCACAAATGAAAGAGGTAGTTGGCTCTAGCATGCGTTCCAACAATACCTTTCGTCCACGATTTGCCTGGCACTTGCGAATTTCTGCCCTATTATCGAGAATATGGGAGAGGACAGCCTTCCTTGGGAACTTACCCCACACGACGGTTTCACAGTGGTGTCTGCTTATAAATTAATCGAAGGTCAACCCATAGACACCAGACACAAGTTGTGGGAGATTA
>JANTPM010000006.1:22726509-22739386 GCA_025434745.1 Erythroxylum divaricatum
CTCCGATCTCTGCGTGGATACCGTTAGAGACGGTCTCCTTTGGCCGTTATGGTTTGAGTTTGTTATATAGTCACATGGATCCTGGCTTTCGGGAAGGTCCCGGAATAAAAATTTTTGTTTTCCGCACCGTGAGCATGTGATGCTCACACCGAGATTTTCCTACAGATCTCTATGGGCAAAACTAAAGGATTTACATTGCCTAATTAGGGAGTCATGGTTGATCATTAGAAACTTTTAAAAACATATTGTGCAAAAAATTCTAGAGAATTTTGATAAACAAGGTAGCACTTTGAGTACAATGGATTCACCCATATTTTCTCAAAGGAAGAAGCTTCTAGAAGATACAAAACAATGCAATCACTTCTTGGTTTATGAAGCAACTGTTAGCACTAAGAAGTCCAATGCAAGATGTCACATTCTGAATAATTGGGAAAGGAACTCTTCCCTACTTATGGTATGACATCAACAGGTCCTTTAATCTACAATCCCCATCTACGTAATCTAATGCAAACTTTTCCATACAATTCAAAGGCGGAATTAGTGCTATAGAATGGAGATTAGGACATAAGGTTTCTAATAAGCCTAGGAAATGCAATACCTAGATTCTCAATAATAAAAAATTAGAGGATACATATGGGCCAAGCCAACCATCAAACCAGAAAGTTCACCAACTTAATGCACCAACTTAAATTGGTGCATCCTTTGTAAGAAAAATAATGAGAACCTTAATCCCATTTAGTTTTTGAATGCTAATTCTCAAAAGAAGTGTGGGAAACTGTAATTAAGTGAGGGAGCTTAGCAGTTTCAATTGTATATAAAAGATAAAAATGTTCAAAATTTATGAACATAAAATTAACCATTGAGTGAAGAATTTTATATGGTTAGGAATGTATTTAAAAACAATATTTTTAAAGAAATAAATATTTTTGAAAGGAATTATAAGAAAACGAATTAAATACCATAACAATATTGAAATTCCTATTTTATGCAAATCTCAATATGAATTCATATGGTCTTTAGAAAAATAAATATTAAAAGAAAAAAAAGAACAAATAAACAACTATCTTCCAGACATTTTCAATATTCAACGAAAATACGACAAGAAAAAACTCTGCGATTACAAAATCTCCACATCGGATCGGACGTTGGCTCGAAAAAGAAAAATAAAACCGACAGGAGGGATGTGAAAAAGCTCTGTTTTACGCCGAACATTAGTGTTTTGTTTATCATTAAATAAAATTCAGAATACCAAAAACCATTGTGACCATTTCATTTCTCATTCCCAATCTTCTACATCAAATCTCGCTGGCACAGATAACTGAGGTAGAGAAAGAGACATGGCAGCGTCGATGGCGAGGGTAAGTTCTGGCCTCGCTTATCCGGAGCGATTCTATGCGGCGGCGACCTACGCCGGATTCGACGGATCTCCGAATGCGGCCAACAATGTATCTTCTAGGTTCAAAAGCGACACCGCCTTGCTCCTTTACGCCTTGCACCAGCAGGTTAGTATTGCAAACTCCCTTGGCTTTAACCTTCAATCCAGTGAATTAAGGTGATCCCTCGCGCGATCTCATCTCTGCTCATTCCTGTGACTTGTTGCAAGTTTAGGAGCAGGTAACCTGCTCGGATTTTGATAAATTTAAGCTTCCATTTCTATTAAATTGGTGTTGAATCTTCTCATTAAATTGTTGATTACGGAAAAGTAGTCCCTGTATTTGAATTATCTACTTTTGTTATTTGATTCGGATGTCTTAGTTAAACATATTGCATTATTAGGCGTTGCTAGTTTTAAGTCTTTGGTGTGTAGCTTGGATGGATCTGATACTATTTTTGACATATTTTTTACTTGATCGATCTTAAAGTTGAACCGTTTGTTTATTCAATTTTATGGCCCATCTTTTTCATATTATCACTAGGGGTTATCAAGATCATTGACGAGTTCTTGTCTTCATTTCAACCACTGCTGTCGGCAACTGCATCTTGGTTGTTTTTGAATAAATTTTTTATGGGGATGCTAATACTTCTTCCTTCATCTAATTGCTGACTTTTTTGGATCGAATATCTTGGGATATTAGTGATAGTCTTTCTTAGAGCGGTTGCTTTCTTGTTGCAAATTTCATTCCAGGCAACAGTAGGACCTTGCAGTGTGCCAAAACCTAGTGCTTGGAATGCTGTGGAACAAGGCAAATGGAAAAGGTTGGTGTGCTCACACATGCATATACATCTCCGAGTTGTTTAATTTTTTTTTCCCTTCTTTCTCCATTTAAAAATGTGATTACATGCTTTTTATTTTGGTTTAGTTTTGAAAATTTTTAGCCTTGTGTTTCCTTTAAAAGATGTGATCACATACTTTTTATTTGGTTTACATTTGCTTTATGATTCTCCAGCTGTTGTAGTTGTAGGGATTGGACATCAATGATTCTTGCAGTATAATTATCTGCGAATATAAGTGCTCAAAGTTGGAGTGAGTAATGTGAAAATGAAACAAGAAAGATCTCTTAGCCTGGAACAATGGTTATTTCATTTATCTTTTCTAGTAGTCTTGGGCAATGGTGTGGTGTAATGTTGAGTGCATTGACCATATTGATTCAGGATTTGGAGGCTATTGGTGATATTCTTGCTAATTTTGAATTTTATATTCACCATATAAGTGGGCCTTTGGGTCTTTTCTCTGCCCTGTTTCCAGTGATACTCTAATCACATAATAGAGTAACTGTAGTGAGGTATACGAAGTTATTTATTGTTTCAGGTTATTTCATAAGTCTTTAGGGTAGACTTATATATTGTTTTCGTGCCTCCGAATCCATTAAGAATGGATTCTCTGAATGTTTTTGTGCTTGTGCAGCTGGCAGGGCCTTGGAAACATGGCCTCCACAGAAGCAATGCGTCTGTTTGTGAAGATATTAGAGGTCTACAGTGATACAAATATCTGTTCATGTTGTGATGGATGATTTTCACAAACTAATTAATTTCATTTCTCATCAACAGGAAGAGGAGCCAGGTTGGTATTCTCGAGCATCTAACTTTGTATCTGAGCCTGTGATGGACATGCCAATCAATGTGAGTATCTCGGTTATCATGTCAAAATTTTCTGTTAGTAATAGCCGAAAATGTTATGCTGGTTCACTCTATTCTATATATTGACATAATGCAGTACATCTCATTGTTGTGTTAAGATTAAGAGTCTCAACAACATTTACCTATATCTTGATCTATGATGACCTGGAGTTAATTTAGGTGGATAATTGTTATATTCCAATGACTGCTTCTGTATGCTCCTGTTCACCTTCTTTTATGCCACTTAGCAGCATGTATGGAATCATGAAATATTACGCAGTTCATTCTGTTGGTCAATCTTGTCAATTTTCTGCTTTTGACACTGGCAGCATGTCCCAGAACTTGACCCTGTTGTTGAGAATGGTAATTTGTTCCCTGAAATGAAAACCATTTCAACGGAGAATGGTAGCTATGTGGAAACACAGGACAAAGATATTGTCTTGGAAGGCCTTTCAGCGATTGCTGTCTATGATCAGTGGGTTGCACCTCCAATATCAGGCCAACGCCCTAAAGCCCGTTATGAGGTGCATATTTTTCTTAGTGGATTTCTCTTGGTCCTTTCTTTTCATTCCTGTTCTTGTCAATATCTTTTTCGCTCTAATACTTTCTTCTTCTTTTTTAAATTTAATGTCTTATTTCCTTTGCAGCATGCTGCAGCCATTCTTCAAGATAAGATGTATATATATGGAGGAAACCACAATGGTCGTTATCTAAGTGATCTTCATGTAAGCAAAGGAACTGCATTTATGCAAATGTGAACTAGTTAAACATAAATCCCTGGTATTCAACTTCATATGCTGTTCTATCTTGTTTTTATGATCCAGTTCCAGGATATTTGACATGGCACATGCACATTCGCTTGGAAATTTTGATAACACTAACAATTATCTCTATGTTTCCAAACCTCTATGATTATGAGGATTTTTTTTTTGGTTCACATGTTCACATTTTACCTTTGGAGAAGGTTTCCTCAATGTTGTTTATTGCTACATTATGACTTACTGTGAAGTTGTAAATTTGGGGCACAAACAGGCACTGGATTTGAGATGTTGGACTTGGTCTAAGATAGAAGCTAAGATTGGAGCAGAGTTACAGGATTTTTCTCCAACTGCATTGACTTCTTGTGCGGGTCATACATTGGTTAGTCTATAGATTAATTTGTTATTCTCCATGACCACTAAGTTTGGACGAAAAAATCTCTTGGATAATAAGACAATTGTGATATCATATTGTCTGTCTGCCTTATTTTGCAAATAAGACTGTTTATCTTATTTTTGTTTTTATAGATACCATGGGAGAATAAGCTCCTATCTATTGCCGGACACAGCAAGGATCCTTCTGAAACTATCGAGGGTATAGCTCGGTAATTTAGATTCTTTTCCTGTAATCTACATCTTCTCACTGATGCATTTTCATTTTTTGTGACAGTGAAAGCTTTTGATTTACAAACTTCTACTTGGTCAACCTTAAAGACTTATGGGAAAGCACCAGTATGTGTTTTTTCTTCCTTTAATCTGTCAGCGATCTGAGTCTGTCAACTGGAAAATGTTAGTATGAGTGAAGTATATGCCTGTTCTCTCCAAGTCAAACCTGTTGTCTGTTTACTAGCAGGAGAAGGAAAATTAAATTTTGGTTGTCTTGCTAGCCCTCGTTACTGAACAGTCTAAGAGGCTAAGTTGTTACTTTTTTGCCCTAGTTGCAGATGTTGCTGTATGATATTGAACTAAAACTTCGCGAACATCTTATTACTGATTAAACTTAAATGAGCTTCGAACTGGAATTTTTTGAACCTGTGTAGAACTGCTATTAAAAGTGCAATTTTAATCCTTTTATCCAGTGAGACAGATTATGTTTTTCAGTGCTATATAGGTTATTCTGATGTTTTAGAACTTTTAATCACAATTTGTAGGTTTCACGCAGAGGCCAGTCAGCTACCTTGGTTGGTACAAGCATTGTAATTTTTGGTGGTCAGGATGCTAAGAGGACTCTTTTGAATGATCTGCATATTCTAGACCTGGAGACCTTGACTTGGGATGAAATTGATGCTGTGTAAGAAAATTCCATAAAATTGAGAAGCTACCATCCGTTTTGTTTTTAATGATATATTCTTAGTAATATTTGGCAGTTAGGAATGATGTGAAATGAACTAATTGCCTTTGATGCATGAATTATAACTTCAAATTTTCGATTTGGTAAGGAGGTCAATTATTTGAATTAAAATGTTATTCCTTGTGTTGAGTGGTTTTCCTGGAAGTAACGAATTCTTTATTTCTTGATATTACAAACTATTGTTATGCCATCCAACTTTGAAGCAATTTATATGTTGGCATAATGGTTTTCAGTGGGTTCTAATCGATCATGAATCTGATTTATAACATGTTTTTATAGTGGGCTACCTCCATCTCCAAGGTCTGATCATACTGCTGCTGTGCATGAGGATCGCTACCTTTTTGTCTTTGGTGGGGGTTCACATTCCATTTGCTTCAATGATGTACATGTGCTTGACCTGCAAGCTGTAAGATTGAAAAACTATTAACCTACTTTGGATCCTTCTTCCCTATGCTTCAGGAATTTCTGTAATCCATCCTCTTCAATTGATTGCAGATGGAATGGACTAAACCCACACAACAGGGGGACATACCAACTGCACGGGCAGGACATGCAGGTGTGACAGTTGGGGAGAATTGGTTTATCGTTGGTGGGGGTGACAACAAGAGTGGTATGTACTTTTGCAGCCATGAATTTCTTTTATCTTTGCACCCTGAATGAAAAGTGACAAAAAACAAGACAAGGAATTTGTACTTTTGTTACTTCCGACATGCAAGAGGTAGTACTATCTCTTAGGGATTTAGCCTAAACTTTTTTTTGAAGTAGTTTTTTATAATAATAATAATAATAATAATAATAATAATAATAATAATAATAATAAAAATAAAATTATTAATTTTATTACTATTATTATTATTTATCTTTTTACTTATTTTAAAATTTAAATTTTATTATTTATTTTTTCCCCTCTTTATGTGGGTCATTTAGAAATAGCCTCTCTATTAGTTAGAGGTATGTCTGTGTATTATTGAACTTCCTTAGACCTTGCATGCCAATGGTATTTCTACTAGATGTTGTTTACTTTTGGCATGCAATCCTTGAACAGGCTCAGTTTATGTGACTATTAGTCTCACTGGAAGAAAAGGGGGGAGCAATTTGTCTAATTTATCTTTTACTTTATAATTTCATAAGCACAAGTTTCTTTTCTTGTCGACTCTTCTACAGGGGTGTCAGAAACTATTGTTCTCAACATGTCTACACTTGTTTGGTCTGTTGTAACTTCCGTTCAAGGACGTGTTCCTGTTGTTAGTGAGGTATTTCTTACACATTGGAAAGCTTTATACATTTTAGTGGGAATAGTTTAACTGTTTTATTTATAGGGCTTGAGTTTGGTGGTGAGCTCTTACAGTGGCGAAGATATTCTCATATCGTTTGGAGGATATAATGGACATTACAGCAATGAGGTTGGTGGTACTTTAAACTTCTCTGTGTGGTTATCTCATATATAGTTTTCCCTCTTACTGATTTTGGAGAGACACTGGTAGGTCAATGTCCTCAAGCCAAGTCACAAATCTACCTTGCAATCAAAGATAATGGAGAATCCTGTGCCTGACAGTGTTTCTGCTATGCACAATGAAACCAATGCTACCAGAGATGTGGAATCTGAGTTGGAAGTGGGCAAAGAAGGAAAAATAAGGGAAATTGTTATGGATAATGCGGACATAGAGGCCATGGTATAAGAATTGAAAGCTGTGTTCATTCGTTTGGTTGGGTTAGAGAATTCAAGATTTATAGTTTTGTGCAGCTTTTACATGCTGCTCAGTTAACATTTTAATTTTGGAGCAGAACTCTATAACCCAGGGAAGCAGAGAACTGGCTATAGCAAATTCGAAGGCACAGAATGAAGAACTGGAATCACTAATAAGCAAGGAGAAGTTGCAAAATCTCCAGTTGAAGACAGAGTTAGGTGAAGCTGAGACTCGCAACACAGATCTTTATAAGGTAATTACTTGAGTTACTTTAGCAGGTTTAATTTCCTTATAAGTAAGATGCAGATGGCCACTTCAGATTAGCATCTTCTTTTTCCTTGCACTCCCATTAATTTTGTTCTCAACCCTGCAGGAGCTCCAATCTGTTCGTGGTCAATTAGCTTCTGAACAGTCGAGATGTTTCAAATTAGAGGTATGTCCTGGAATTTTTTTCATCTATTATTTTATTAATTCAGTTAAATGTTGTATATGCAATCCTTATCTGAGTAATGGTATTTGCCTGCTGAATTGTCTCGATGCATACTGCTTAATGGGCGAAGATGAGAAATTTTTTTTGAGATTACAATCATATGCGCCTGTTTGATTCTCTACTCGAAATCAACAGGTTGATGTAGCAGAATTACGACAAAAGCTACAAACTATGGAGACACTGCAAAAAGAACTTGAACTCCTCCAGCGACAAAAGGCTGCATCAGAGAGAGCTGCCTTGAATGCAAAACAGAGGCAGGGCTCAGGTGGTGTCTGGGGCTGGCTTGCTGGAACACCTGGCAACGAAAAAGGAAACGAGGCCTGAATTTTGTCAAAATATTTTAATTAGGAATTCGTAGATTTCATCCCGATTGATTACTTTTTGTATGTTTTTCACAAAAGGGGGAATAAGAATATCAAGCTTTTATTGGCCATAGCAAAATCCCTTGAGGGGCTTTTGCAGGAATACATGCATTCTAGTCTCATTTTGCCTGCCCTGTAAATTTTCATCCCATAAGATTGTCCGAGTATAGCCTTTTTCTTTTTTCTTTTCATGAATGAAATCGCACTTAGCATTTACTGAGTTGAAGTCTGTAATTCTTTTATCTCCTATGCGCGGGAAAATAGAAAAGAAAGAGCTTATGATTGACATGTGGAAGCCATTGGAAAGCTTGCTGTGGCTTAACCTCTGTTCTTTTCTTCTTTTAGTTAAATATGGGCTTCGTTATTTACATAACCCTGAAACAGAAGTTACTTATTTCAGCATGGTCGGATCAACTATCAATACAAGCGGAACACATGATAGGGTCTTTTCCATGATTATTTTTGTTGGATCCAGTTTAAGTATTTAAATGTAGAGATGATAATGGGCGAGTTGGTTCGAGGAAATCTACGATTTGACTTGACTGGTTCTAGTTTATGTTGTTTGATCTTGAATTTAATTGAGTTTCAAGTGACTTGAAATCTGTCCCGTCCAAAGCTTGAATCGTTTCCACACAGCTTTTTCTCCATTATCATCAAATTTTCAAGCCTTTTAATCCTTAATCATCGCCCTTCCACCAAATTCTACCACTTCTCTACTTAGTTCCAGAATAATCACAACATTCTGCAACACTCGAACAACATTTGGAATCAGCAGTAGTCTAGGAATTTTTCGTAAAAGTAAAACAATTGTAATAAATGGTTGAAAGCAAGAATCATTGATTCGTGCGCAATGAGATTTCAGAGAAGAAAAATATGAGAGGCTTGAGAAGTGTCAAAGATTGACTAATGAGAAGTTTAAGAACAAACATGAAATTTGAGAAAAATTTAGGAAAAAAAAGAAGAATTCAAAAAGAAAAGAATCAAAGAAGAGGAAGATTTGTAACAACAGAAAGAAGAAAAGTGTTCATCCTTATTTGAATACATATAATTCGAGGTGACAGATCCACTTAGATTTTTTTTGGTCTAACAATGCAAGGACTCAAATAGGAAATCAAGATTTACTAGGATTTTAGCAAGATGAGTCCAGTTCATGAGATTCTAAATTGAACAAGATCATGGACAAGCTCATGAACATGAAAGAGGCCTAGAAGAGGAAGGAAGGGCAATTCGATCAAGTAGCAGAAAATTGTGCTTCTTCTAGTCACAACTTAAAGGTTCAATTGGGTCAGCCACCCAATGCATTGTCTACAAGAAGTGTGGGAGCCTTCCAAGCAATATGGAAGCAAATCCAAGACAATAATTTAAGGCTATCACACTTAGGAGTGGGAAAAAGCTAGAAGAATTAGCGAAAAGACAAGTTAAGATCAACATTGTAGAAGACCAAGGGAAAAAGAAAAAGGATGAAGAAAAGAATGCAGACCCTTCCTATACTCCTTCACCTTACTCAACAAAATATCATTCTCACAACGACTTTAGAAGAACGAATTAGATGTACCATTCGTAAAATTCGTGGAAAAGCTAAAGAAATGACAAATTTACTTGTCTTTTGTAGAAGTGATGAAATGTAGGTGCAAAGTTTCTTAAAGATGTATTATCTGACAAGTAGACATGGGAAGATGACCAGACGATAGTCATGATGAAAATTTGTAGCTCCTTAATTACCAACCATATGCCCTCAAATTTGAAAGATCCAAGGAGCCTTACGATTCCCTGTGTAGTTAGTAATTTATAGATTTTGAAATGTTTATGCGAATTACGCGCAATTATAAGCTTATGCCTTTGTTTATTTTAAGGAAACTAAGGCTAAAAGATATGAAGCCAAATTTTATGCTTGTTCAATTGGTGGACCTTAGGCTTGGTGGAGGATGCACCTGTAAAAGTAGATAAGTTTTTCATTCATGTGGATTTTGTCATACTAGAATTTGAAGAGAATCGAAATTGTCCGTTAATACTTAGTATACCATTTTTAAACCCCGAAAAAGCTTTGGTAGATGTCCATAAAGGCAACCTCATCCTTTGGATTGGAGATAAACAAGTGAAATTTAACATGAATAAGGTATTGAAAAATTCGAAGGAGGCTAGTTTGTTCATGAGAATTGTTAAAGTCGAATCTTTAAAGGAGTGAGAGGAAGAAGAATAGATGAAAATGGAGAATGGGTTTGAAATATATAAGGAAGTCTCTGTTCAGGAAGTTGATAAAGAAGAGAATGACGAACAAATGATAGCGGAGATAGAGGTTGAAGAAGATATAAACGTCTCTGTTCACGAAGTGAAAGAAGAAGAGGAGACAAATGTGATTAAAAAAGAAAGAGAATAGTTCACCTTCTTAGAAGTCAAACTGTTGAATTTGATAAATGATTCAGGGACTTTTATTATTCCCTATTTTATTGAAAGTTTGTTACTTAAAAGGCATTATTGAACTTACTTAGTTTTCTTAATTTGATTAAGTATATTCTTTTGATTATCTCATATCATGTAGCTTATTTACAAGCTACTAAACTGATATTGACCAAAACAGGTAAAAACAAGCCACCGATAATTGATCTAGGCTAAGTTTTGAAGGATTCAAGATCAAGCTACGAAGCATAACTTAGCACATTCGTTAGTTATATTAAAATTGTTGTATAGTTAGATTTATTTTAAATTATAAAAATAAGTTTTTTTTGTGATTTGAAATGGTTTAGACTACTAATTCTTTTATTCTTTTTGAAGCAATTATAAGATTGAGAAGCAAGCTCGAGGGTTAAGCAAATTTGGTTTCAAACAACAAATTGTTGAAGGAGATGGCATAAGAACCACAATTGTAGCACCACGACATCAAGAGGATCTATAAATATTTTGTTTCTCAAGGCATTTAGATCCCATCTCTAACACTGTCACCACCTCAATCACTATAATGGGTTTCATGCTCTAACCTTTTTCTTTTTCTTTTTGCTTTTCTTGTCATTTTTAGTTTCCTTTATATGATGTTAGTTCTTCTCATATTGAAGACAATATGTTGTCCAAGTGTGGAAAGGTTTGCATTGTTATTGTCATCATGAGTGTGAATTTTGCCTGCCATATTGTTAGTTTTTGATTAGGTTGACATTGTGTGAACATAAGTGTGACTTGTGCATATGTCAATGGCTATAACTTGATGGAAGTAGTTTAGCTTTGAATATAGTCACTGAAGTTGTAAAAGCATATTAGCTTGTGAAATTTGTGTTCTAAGTATCTTTGGTTACATATGCATGTTAATTAGGTATAATGTCAGTTTATTCACCTTAGGAAATTGTCATACACATTTATAATTATAAGTTAATTGAATTAATAGCATCATTAGTCATCTTTCATAAGGACAATTAGCTAAAATAAATGAGGTAGGTTCTAAGAAATGTGAAAAGCATGTATCTTTAGTCAATAACTATTATGCTGACCTTTAAGTTATGAATAGAGATAGTGGTCAGATGAGAATGAGATATAGTTGAGTAATCTGGCAAATTTACTACAAAAGGTTTATCTTTACGTCAAAAGGCTAGAATGACTTTCCAATCAAGCCAATTAATAAAACGTGAACTAGTTGAGTAACCAGGGGACATTATGAAAAAATATTTGCCTTCGTGTCAAAAGAATAGATTAACATTAAAGAAAATTAAAAAAAGTGTTGTTTCGATAAATAAATCCTACCAATTGTTGAAAATAACAAATATTTATGAAAAGTTACTTAGTGATAGTTGCAATTTTAATCGACTACTAATTATCAATGTGTGTGTACAAGTGTTTTAAGTAAATGAATATCATGTTAATGTCTTGATTAGTATGTATATTCAATCTAAAGTGATTAGCAATAAATTGCATAGGTTAATATGTTAACATAACTTGAATGATTGTTGTTTGAGGTTAAATTGGTTTCGTGAAGTTAGATATCATTGTGTCAAGAATGCATGTGCATGAATCTATGTGTTATTGTTTGGTGTGTGTGAGTTTTTTTTTTGCTTGATGACAAGCAAAAGTTTATGTATGGAGATGTGCATGTACTAGTGTTAGCTCTTTCTAATTTCAATCAACCATTTAAATTCAAATGTGATGCATTTGGAACCGATTTAGGCAACATTCTTATGCAAAATAAGAGATCAATTGCTTTCTACAGTCATGCCTTATAAGGTAGAAACTTTCAATTATCAACCTATGATAAAGAAATGTTAGCACTAATCCTAGTAGTTCAAAAATGGAGGTTGTATTTGATGGGGAGACAATTCCTTGTTCGCACTGATCAAAGAAGTTCGAAGCATTTATGGGAGCAAAGGATCATTACTCCAGCTCAAGAAAAGTATTTGGCCAAACTAATGGGGTATGATTTTGTCATGGAATAGAAGAAGGATAAGGATAACAATAGATGTGTTATCCTAAATTTATGAAAAAGAGTTCACGGCTATCTCAACGCCAACTCTAAGTTAGATGATCTCGATAAAAGAGGAAGTTCGAAGCAATCCAAAATGGCAAAAAATTAGTTTAAGTTTGTCAACAAAGAGAGGTTATGGGTCCATGGGAGTATAAGGAATGAATTCTTTACTTTAATAATGGAATTTATTTACCAACTGATTCATCGCTAATTGATATTATTGTTAAGGAAATACATTTTAGCACTTATGAAGTGTATCATAAAACTCTTTATCTAGTAAGATCAATATTTTATTGGCAAGGCATGAGAAAAAGTCTCCTTGAAGTCATATGAGAGAGTGAAACATGCTAGAGGGAAAAAAAGAAAATATTAAGCTACTATGATTGTTGCAACCACTTCTAATTCCCACTCAAGTTTGGTCACATATATTTCAATGGATTTTTTAGAGGGTCTTCCTAAGTCAAAAGGAAAGTCAGTTACTTATGTTGTTGTTGTCTTTCAAACTTTGCCCACTTCATTCGTATTTTTCATCCTTACTTTCCTGTGATCGTAGCACATGTGATTTTTGAGAAAATATTCATGCAACATCTCACTTCCATAAGGCAAATACCCGAACACTCGAAGGACATTCAAGTACACACCTTATGATAATGGTATGTTGGAGCAAAACATATCCGACTTACACATGGCAATCTAACCTACACATGGCATCATCTAACACACTCAAAGT
>JANTPM010000006.1:22754889-22766367 GCA_025434745.1 Erythroxylum divaricatum
AAATTATTATTATCAATATTATTATAATTCATTTATTATTATTATTATTATTATTATTATTATTAGTATTATATCATTATTATTTATTATTACTATGATTATTATTATTATTATTATTATTATTATTAAGCATCATTTTGTATTTATTCTTCTTCTTCTTCTTCTTCTTCTTCTTCTTCTTCATTATTATTATTATTATTATTATTATTATTATTATTATTATTATATATTTTGTATTTATTATGATTCAAATTTAATATTATTATACATTTTGAACTTATTTATAATAGTTATTCATTTTGTTGTTGCTGTTGTTATTATTATTATTATTATTATAGGTATTTATTATTATTATGATGATGATAATTATTATTATTATTAATAATAAGCATCATTTTGTATTTATTATTATTATTATTATTATTATTATTATATAATTTAAATTTATTATAATTCAAATTTATTATTATTATACATTTTGAACAAATTATTATTATTATTATTGTTATTATTATTCAATCTTAATTTGAAATTGTTATTATTATTATTTGTTAATTTTTAACTAATACAAATTATTCGTAATAAAATCACCAATGAATTACATATTTCTAATCATATAAAGGACCTAGGGTATTTTCATTATTTACACAAATTTTTCATTCTGTTTATTGTAACTAAACACATTTTATCCTGAAGACGAAGGTAATTTTTTCTGATCTATTCACCGTAACGAAATACCTCACTATTTTTAATTTTTGTTTCATTTCGTATCTAAAATTTCAGTTCTGTTCCGTGTCTAAATATCAAAGAAAGCGGCCATACGTAGCGACACTTCCTCACCGAGTGGGATGGACCAACATCCAACATGCGGTGCCTGTTGAATTGAAAACGCGTTGCCAAAAGGAATCTTATTTTTACGCGTTAGACTTTGTTTCTAATTTAATGGAGAAGTAAAGCCTCACGCTATTCTCTCTTCTCGAAGGCGGTTGTAAGCAACCTCTGCTTCCTCGAATCTCGCTCTTTCCTTGACATGTACTCAAATTTTGTCAAAAACCTCATCTGTTTATATAGCCAAACAACCACCCATCTCTCTTGCTAAATCTCATCCAAAAATATCCCTTAAATTCATCCTACCATCCACTTCTTCATATCTTCCAAAAGCCAATCCTTTTGGGTCTTCTGTTGTCCTCTCATCTTTCGATCCACAAGAGCCAACCATGGAGTGTAGGCCGTTGGAGATCATGATTGCATCTGCCAAAGACCTCAAAGACGTCAATCTTTTCACTAAGATGGACGTTTACGCGGTGGTTTCAATCAACGGGGATCCATATTCAACCCAAAAGCAGAAGACCCATGTGCACAAGGATTGTGGCCCCAACCCCAACTGGAATTTCACCATGAAATTCATCCTCGACGAGGCTTCTCTCCAACAAAACCGCCTCACCCTCGACATCAAACTCAAATCCGACCGCAGCCTAGGAGACAAAGACATCGGAGAAGTCTATGTACCAATCAAAGAGCTCCTGGACAGCGCCGGAGATCCCAAAGAATACAAGCACATGAGTTACAGTGTCAGCACACCAACTGGCAAAGCTAAAGGAACTCTTAACTTTTCGTACAAGTTTGGAGAGAAACAAAACGCCCCACCACCAAAAGCCAAGGCCAAGAAAGTCGAGGAGCCCGTTATGGCTTATCCGCCTGCCGGCTATCCCAACGGTGCCGGAGCAAGTTATCCCTTACCGGGAGGACACCCACCACCTCCACCCCCACCTCATCATATGGACGCTGGGAAAGCTCACTCGCAGCCTTATCCGCCGCAATACGCCTACCCTCCACAGGGTGGTTATCCACCTCAACAGTATCCACCGTACAGTGGGTATCCGCCGCCGCCGCAAGGGTATGGCTACAGTGGGTATCCGCCACAACAAGGGTATGGGTACGGAGGCCCTCCGGTTGTACAAAAGCCGCAGAAGGGTGGGAAAGGCAAGTTAGCGTTGGGATTGGGTGCTGGGTTGCTTGGTGGGCTGCTGGTTGGAGAAATGGTGTCGGACATTGGTGATGCTGTATCTTACGACGCCGGATTCGATGATGGTTTTGATTTTTAAGCATCTTTATGTTGAACCTGCTGTGTTTCTACTCAAGAGAGTTTATATATATGAATTATGGACATCGTTTAACGCATGATCTGACTCCGTTATTTATACATAATGATGTAGGATTCTTGTGGGGTATAAGTTGCATAGTTTTAATCAATGAGGTCAACTCTTTTCGTGATAGCTTTAAAAAGTTGAGTATTACAGTCCTTCCTATTTTCATAATTAGTTTACTTTTTTACTAAGATTATACAGGATGAGAATATAAGCATCGGCATTCATTGGAACATAAGTATAGGAATTTATATGATAACCAAATTCGGTGTGCTTAAACTCACAAAAACCAGGTGTTATATGTCAGGATGCATCCCCATCTCCTCTGGAATAACAATCAAACTCACTCCAGTATCATATGATCTTTTCACATCCACCTTCATACGCTCTCCAACTCTATCCCCCATGATTTCGATGATCTAAATAAGAAATGGAATTGGCGAGTTGATTATTTCATTTGCAAGCCTGAATGCTTGAGAGCTGGAAACTCCATCCACCCCGTCCTTCAAATAAATAAACATGCACATCAATCTCATGCAAACACGTACACTTACCTCGTCGATGCTTTTCACAGGCTTCCCGTCAAACTTGATGACCACATCACCAGAAATAAACCCAGCACGATCAGCAGGAGAACCCGGAGTTACCTGCATTTAAACATCAAACATCAAACGGACTCATTATAAAACATGCATACAAGACGAGAAAACAAGGGTCACTTAAAAAAGGCCTACCATAGGCACAAGTACACCTCTGTCAACATTGGGGAATGCAGCGTCTCTTTCTCTCAATTGAGCAATGATTTTCTCGTTAAGCTCAATCATTCTCAACCCAAGCCATGGCCGTACAACTCTCCTGAACAAAAATAACTTCAGAGAAGAATCCAGAGACTTAGTTATTGAACGAAATCCACAATTTGGCCATCACTATTGCCCTCAAATGCCTATCAGGTAACGTCCATCAAACCAAACTACCAAGGTTATTTTGATCTTCTCTTAGGCATGCTTTTCTTTATTCAACTCGACTAAACCCTCTTAGCATTTAACTACCTAAGAATGTCTACTGCACAATCAGCAGAAAATATTTGTATTGTATGCGTCTGACTTCATTTTCAAAACTCAAAAATATACTTGCCCACTCTTCTTAAACTGCTCTATTATTTTGGCAACTGAATCAATAGGTACTGCAAAGCCCAACCCATCTGCAGCCAATACTTTCATGATGTTGATGCCAACAATTTCACCATCAACATTGACAAGTGGTCCACCTGAATTTCCCTATACCACAAATACAGGAAAACAAGTGCACATCAACCTACACTGTTGTGCACTGAAATATGGATGCCATGTCCAAAGTAGTGATAACTTTTCCATAATGAAGGACAGACTACCTCATTTATTGCACAATCTATCTGTAAAAACTCTCTCCCCACTCCTCCAAGACCCAGGTCACGGCTTTTCCTATCAACACAGCTATGCAGAAGGAAGAGAAAACAAATTCAGAAAGCATCACGAATAATTACCCAGCCATTTAAAACAGAATATATTATGATAAAAATTACCAATGTCCATGACAAGAACATTAGCCAAAAGTACATAGGAAAATTGTAAAATGATTACATTAATTAACCACAGACAACTAAACACCAACCATTATATTTGTTATTGCTAATATTACCTTACAATCCCAGCCGTTACAGTATTTTGAAGGGAAAGTGGACAGCCCATAGCTATCACCCAGTCCCCAGGGCGAAGCTTACTTGAAGAACCAAGTTTAGCTGTTGGCAATGGAGTTTTTGACTTGATCTTCACAATAGCAATGTCAGAATGCAAATCTGCATTGACCAGTGTGCCTTCAAATGTCCGACCATCTTGCAAAGTAACATCAACCTGATTGAAGTAGTTTATTAAGTAGTGGGGAAGGCTAAATTTTGGATCATAAGATTGCACATGCTTCTCAATAATAAGGGTAAATCCATTCCTCAAATTAGGAACACCACATTAAGTAATAAAAAATATTCAAGACCAGTAAACACTTCACACAGACAAACCAGTTGCCAAAATACTTGGCTATCAACAAGTGGAAACTTCTAGGACTTTAGATGGATGATCCAATTAATACATAGTAATTTTTATTAGAGCTTCGTGCAAATTACCCTAAAAGATGACACTCAAAACGGAATAATTAATATGTTCATTGTGGCTTGATCACTAACCTTCCCTTTGGATAAAGGTCTAGTTCCTTGAAAGTTAGCCACAACATGAGCACATGTTAAGATAGTACCATCAGAATCAACAATAGTTCCAGATCCCACACTCTTTCCAGCAGCAATGCTATAGAAACCTATAAAAGTGAATTGGAAACAAACCCTTGATCAAAATTTTGATTAGTTTATGCATGTAACTTAACACTTTTAAAATTTTTTTTAAAAAAAAAAACTTAAGATTTTTAAAAGCTATACCCAGTGGAACTGATATATTGACAACAGCGGGACTGACACTAGCAGCAGCATTGGCAAGACTGTCTCTGCCAAGACATCCACAGTTTGGTTTTGAACCATCCCCGTCGACCCCAGAACTTAATTTCCCAAAGTCCTGTGATGAAATTGGGCTAACTCTACACGAGAACAATGAAAGAGTCCCTAAAAATTGTAAAGTTCAAATTCATTACTTAAAAAAAATAAAAAGAAAATCCAGTAGATAAAAGTATTTTCTAAAATAAAACAAGATACCGAATGGGCACCCATTCAGTAAATTAAACGGAGGGACCAAGTCACTTGACATTTTCCATGGCAGTGAGGGTGGTTGGCGCAATTGTGCAGGAATTGAAAAAGATATGCTTCCACCTAAAGCATTGAATCGAGAATTGTTAACTTCAAACGAACCGAACTTCAGTCGGGTGTCAAATTATGTACAGAAATGAATTGCCAACTTCAAGCCGTCGTCAAAGTTGGGTGACAACCACATTCACAAACACCATCATTTAATGTACCCCGAAACTTAATTCCAACTTTTCACCAACAAGAATTGAGAGACAAGGGGGAGAATCTTACTGAAATCAGAGTCGCTGCATAAACACAAAACTGTCGATCCAGTGGCAGCAATTGACACAATTCGCAAGACAGAACTTCTAGCGCATGCAGCTGAAACCCTTTTCTAGTCATCAAAGGAGGTAAAATGATAACAGCAATTGTTTCCAAGAGAAAAAAAAAATGTTTGTGATGCGAAGAAAGCGCACGTACCAGAAACTGGTCCATTTGTTCGAGAGGAACTCATCGCAATTGTCTAAAACCCTAGTCCAGTTAAACCTCACCTCCTATCAGATTCCTCAAAACAACATTCGCAGAAATTTTGGATCGGCCCAAGTGACAGAAGCCTAATCAATGTTTGGATACTTTATATGCTTCAACATGTTTTGACCAAACGCAACACAATTCGCATGAAACCGTTGTTTTTAATTTTATTGGCACGGGAAGCCTAAAACTCCTTTAACATCTTTTGATGGGACCCAAATCAGAGTTAGAAATTAAACATGGTTTAATACATAATTCAAGATTATCAGTTGTAAAGTGTTATATTTGACGTGATAAAAATATTAAGCTAAACTGTTTTTTAACTCCTTTAGACAACTTTATAGAAGATGGCATTATAGTTGGTTATTATCAACTTTGCTTCTCAATAATTATGATCATTTGGTCCTTACATGCTTTGTAAAAAGAAAATAAAAGAAAAGTGAGTGCAAAAAAGTTGTGAAAGCTTTGTAAGGTGCTCAACTCCACGGAATTGTATAGTGTAAATTATTAATAAAATTTTGAGAGAGTATATATTTTGTTAACTAGTTTATTTTAGGCAATTATAATTGTTAATATTTGGTATCAAAGTTCAGTTAAAGTGCTCAAGTAGATCAAGATGACCTTAAGTAAGAATGTTAATAGATCGGGCTCGAGCTCGGGTTGCTCTTAGCTCAACTCGGCCCAACCCACGAGTTGGGTGGCCAATGACCCAACTCACGGGTTTGACAAAACGATGTCATTTTTTATGTTACAATCAGGTCAGGCTGCGTCGACCTGAGCTTGAGTCGACCTCAACCCATAGCCCAATCGGAAAGAATAATTTTGGCCCGTGGCCCAGGTTGATTGCCATTCCTAACTTTAAGGTCAACAAGTTCAACCAATGCAATTATCAATTTTCAAGTTCAATTGCAAAAACAATTTTATGATGTGGAAATGTTGATGGAGTTATATTTGAGAAGCAACGGATATAATGAAATTTGGCAGAAAGACTTAGTAGAAAAAGAAAAACCTATAATCAAAGAATCATAACAACTAATTCGTAATTCATTCGTTGAAAAGGCCTTGTTTTTAATTTGTCAATCTGTTAAGTTGCCAATTCTTAAAAAAATATTCTATGCTAAACCAACAAGGGAGGCTTAGAATATTTTGCTCAAAATGTATGAAGAACCAAGCACAGTTAAACAAACAAGACTATAAGGTTAGAAAAGGCAATTCGAGTTGATGAAGCAAGGCAAAGATGAAAATATTTGTGATTATTTTTCATGAATGGAAAAATTGATTAATGAGATGAAAAATAATGGTTTGAAATTATGGAAAAAGATATCTTAGAGAAGATCATGTTGATGTTGACAAGTCGATTTGATAATGTTATTATAGAAGGTTTAGAGTCCATGACTCTTAATGATTTGCAAGCCTTATTAGAGTCCCATGAAATGCGAATGAATGAAAGATCACCCAACACAACATAACAAGTTCCAAAAGCCCAAGTAAATTTGAGAAATGAAAAGGAAACTACAATAGGCAAAGCAGAGCATACTCAAAGAAGTTCAAATTTCATAGGTAGAGGAGGCAAAAATTTTAGAACCAATTCTAGACCAAGAGCAAGAAAGAGTGAAACTCCTTATGATAAATCCACTATTCAATGTTGCAAATGCAAAAAATTTGGTCAATGTCAATCTAAGTGCAAGTCAAATATTCAGTTCCATAATTGCAAAAAATATAGTCACTTTAATAAAGAATGTTGTGCCTAAAGATAAGAATATAAAAATAATCGAGTTATAATCGCTGAGAATAAAAACACAGAGAACTTGTTGATAGTCACTCACGAAACCGATAATAGTGATAATTGCCAACGGTTGGTAAATTTAGGTTGCAGCAATCACTTCAGTGGAAGCAAGGAATTTTTCCGAATTACATGAATCCTTTCATTCTTTAGTAAACTTGTCAAAAACTACCAGATTCCAGTTTTGGAAAAAGGAAGGATTGCTATAAAATTAAAGATAGGTCTTCAAATTGTATTTTTGATATGTACCATGCTCCTACTCTTTTCCAGAATCTATTAAGCATTAGACAACTATTAGAAAAGAGTTATGATTTACACTTAATAAAAATGGATGCATGTGAGTGATATAAAAATGAAAAGATTCTAAAGACAAGAATGACATCCAATCGTCTATTTCCAAAATACCTTAATTACAATAATACTTATTGCTATAATACTATGACTATTAATGATAATTGGTTATGGCATATGCAAATTGGACACTTAAATTTTGGAAGCATTAAATTTCTTGCAAACAAATAGTGGGTTTTAGGCTTGCTAACCATTTAAGTTCTTGACCAGATTTATAAATCATATGTAATAGGGAAAAAGCATAGAGATCCATTTCCTACAAAGTAAGCATGGGAGCCAAAGGTCTGCTAGAGCTCATGCATTTAGATAAATGTTATGTGGAGATTTCATCAAAATGAAGGTATTAAATACTGTATTACATTCATTGATGATTATAGTAAAAAGACATGGGTTTATTTTTGAAGTAAAAATATGAGGCATGTGAAGTACTTAAGAATTTTGTAGCTATATTGAATGTGGTTATTCTTTCAAGACTTTGAGAACGAATAGAGGCATACAATATATTGTTTGTGATGATTTCTTAAGAAAGCATGAAGTTAAGCATCATTTGCAGCTAGGTACACTCTTCAATAAAATGAAGTGGCAGAAAGGAAAAACTAAACTATCATGGATATGGTGAAAATTATGTTATTCTGCAAGAAGTTACCTAAAAATTTTTGGGTAGAGGTCGTGGCTTGTGTGGTATATCTTTTGAATAGGTGTTATGTTAAAAGTGTTCGTGATAGATCTCCACAAGAAGCATGGATTGGATGAAAGCTTAATCTTAGTCATATGAGAGTGTTTGGTTGCATAGCGTATTCACATGTGTTTGATGAGTTGAGAAAGAAGCTAGATGACAAGGCAAAAAAAGTATATATCTTTGTTACAGCATGGAAACAAAAGGTTATAAGCTTTATAATACAAAGACTTAAACAGTGATCATTAGTTCAAATGTTAATTTTAAAGAAGATGGGGTATGGTATTGATCAAAAAAAATAAAAGAAATCATTTCCAGTACCCGTGTTTATAAACAATGAATTGGAAATGACTAATCAAATTAGAGAGTCATCTTCACTTCATTTCCTAAAGAGCTAACTCATGTTGATCCTAAAGTGTCATCTCCTCCTACTTTACATTTACTTAGGTGCTCACAATGAGAATGCCATCCACCCTCTTATTTAAAAGATTATCAAGTACGTAATGATGACAAAGATGAAGAGGTTGTGGGCCATTATGCTTTCTTTGTAGATTGTGATCCAGTAATGGTTGAGGAAGTAGTGAATGATGGTCATTGGATTAAAGCAATGGATGAAGAAATATGCTCCATAGAAAAAAAATAAAACATAGAAGTTAGCCACTTTACTAAAGAAGCCTATTGGTGTCAAATGAGTATACTGGACAAAGTAAAATTCCAATAGAGAAGTGGAATGCTATAAAGCAAGATTAGTTGCAAAAGGATACAAGAAAAAGTTTGGCATCTATTATTCTAAAGTACTTGCACCTGTTGCCAGATTGGATACTATATGGTTAATCATTTCACGTGTTGCTTAAAGTAATTAGAAGTTTATCAAATGGATGTCAAATCAGCATTTTTTGAATAGTTTACTTTAAGAAAAAGTATACATTGAGCAACCACTAGAATATGTAAAGCAAAGAGAAGAAGATAAGGTTCATCGACTAAAGAAGGAGTTGTATGGCCTTAAACAAGCACCAAGGGTATGATATACTCATATTGATACTTATTTCATTGAAAATGGTTTTTCATAAATGTCCATACGAACATACTTTATATATCAAGATCAACAAGGAAGGAGACATTGTTATAGTTTGTCTCTATGTAGATGATTTGATGTTTACCAGTAATAATTCAAGACTATTGTCGAAATTTAAGAAGGATATGGTTGCTCACTTTGAAATGAATGATATGGGATTAGTTTCCTACTTTCTTGGTATCGAGGTAAAGCAAAAAAATGAAAGCATATTTATTTCACAACATAAATATGCTAAATATATTTTAAAGAAATTCAAAATAGATGCATACAAGCCAATTTCAATGTTTGTTGAAGAAAGGTTAAAGCATTTGAAAGATGACAGTGGTGATTTGGTTGATGCAACAAACTTCAAATGACTTATTGGAAGTCTGAGATACCTAATTGCAATGAGGCCAGATATTGTTTACAGAATGGGAATTGTGAGCATATTTATGGATTCACCACGATAATCTTATTGACAAGCCATAAAACAAAATTTAAGATATATTAAGGGTACGATTGATGATGGTATATTTTATTCAAAAAATAAGAATAAACTACTAGTTGGACATACAGATAGTGATTGGGTTGGTAACTTTAGAAAAAGAAAAAACTATTCAGTTCATGTCTTTCATCTAGGTTCTGGAGCATTTTCTTAGTCTTCAAAGAAACAATAAGTAGTTGCCCTTTCAATTGCTGAAGTAGAGTATATAGCAACAACAAATTGTGATACTCAAATCATTTGGCTATGGATGATGCTTAATGAATTACAATACCAACAAGATGGTCTGATGACAATCTATTGTGATAATAAGTCAACAATCACCTTAACAAAGAATCTAATATTTCATGATGAAATAAGGCATATTGACATTGAACATCACTACATATAAGATTTGGTTAAAAATAAAGAATTATAGTTGAGTATTGCACATTTGAAAAACAAACAACAAATATTTTTATAAAGCCTTTAAAAGTTGAACTATTTTACAAGTTAAAGAACATGCTTGGAATGATTAAACCAAGTTTAAAGGAGATTTTAAATTTGACTTGGTCAAAAAAAGGCCTAATTGGCTTTGAATAACTTTGGATAACTTCAATGAAGTTGTCCTTATAGTTAGTTATTACTAAATCTTCTTCCTGTAAATATATCCATTTGGCCATTGCATTGCATTGTACAAAATAAAAAATAAAATAAGTAAAAAAGAAACATTGTGTAGGGTGTGGAAGCATTGTAATATTCTCAACCCAAACGAGTTGTACAGTGAGAAATAAAGTGAGGGTGTATTTTGTTAAACAAA
This sequence comes from Erythroxylum divaricatum, assembly GCA_025434745.1. NCBI lineage: Eukaryota > Viridiplantae > Streptophyta > Magnoliopsida > Malpighiales > Erythroxylaceae > Erythroxylum > Erythroxylum divaricatum. Next base: position 22,765,494 of record JANTPM010000006.1, read on the forward strand.
AAGTGTCAATAGTAACTAGAATAAAAATAAGTCACAAAATAATTAACCAAAAAAGAAAGATGAAATAAAAAGATAAAAGATAAAAGTCTAAAATCAAAAGTCAAAAATCAAAAATCAAAAATCAAAAATCAAAAATACCCCTTGACTTTGTCTTCTTGATCCTTATGTCATTTATGTATTTAAGAAGTCAAAATTTTAATTATATTTAAAGGACACTCATAAATTATCTTAAACAAAATTATTTATATATGCTAAATTTCTAATTAATACCTTTTTAAGTGTCCTTTTTTAAACATATTCTTTAAAGTTTAAACATTGGTCTTTACATTACTATTAAATTATCCTAAACTAAATTACTTATATATACTCAATTTCTAATTAATAACTTTTTTAGTTTCCTTCTTTAAAAATACTTCTTTAAAGTTTAAATGCCACTTCTTAAAACATTCTTAAATTAACCTAAACAAATTTCTTTATATATACTACATTACTAACTAATAATTTTTTATTGTCCTTCTTTCAATTTGCTTCTTTAAAGTTTAAATATCATTTCTTAAAACACTCTAAAATTATTTTAAACAAATTTCCTTATTTATACTAAATTACTAATTAATAATTTTTAGTATCCTTTTTAAAATATACTTATTTAAAATTTAATAAATTATATTTTATTTTTATTAATAAACATTAATATTCTTAATGTCTCAAAATAATCGAAAATTATATCTTATTCTTATTTTTAAGTCTCACTATTTATTTCAAATATGATGTAAAATATAGCATACAAATTCTAATTAGCTATAAAATGTAATTACAATTTATTAACACTCATTCTCTATTCTTCAAAACCAATATACAACACTAAGCTATCAAT
>JANTPM010000006.1:22790704-22804318 GCA_025434745.1 Erythroxylum divaricatum
AGGAGGCACAAATGTTTCTTCCAATTCTATCTTCATTCTATCCCATCTAGTGATTTTCGGCCTCCCTTCTCTAAGCCTCTTATTTTGCAAATTATCCCACCAAAGGGCAGCATACCCTCTCAATCTCATTGCAACTAACTTCACCTTTTTATCTTCAGGCACATCTTTTAGCTCAAAAACTCTTTCAACTGTATATAACCACTCATTGAAAACATCAACATCAAGTTTCCCAACAAACTCAGGCAAATCAACTTTAATATTGAACATATCATCAATTCGGTCATTTCTATCATTTCTAGGTTAATGAATTTGAGGGCCTCTAACTAGTCCTAAACGACCAACACCATATGGACCTCTACCTCTCCCTCGTTGACCATTTCCACCTATTATAATGTTATAATCATGACCAGTAGGAATATATTCATTTACCTCATCATGAAATTCATCATCCACGGCTTGATAAGCATGGGAAGTGTCTCCTGGTGTCTCAAACGTACCCAAGGCAGCCTCCTTTGTCTTGATGGCCTCACTTTCCATACTAAAAGTTTCAAACTTCTCCATCTTGAGACCTATCTCATCGATTTTCGCAAATAACTTCTCCAGATCGTTTTGAGTTGGACCTGACATGTTGGAGAGTCAAATCATAGCTCAAATAGCTAGCTTTGATACCAAAAATGATGGAGGAATGGCATAAAAGTGATCAGAATAGGGTCTGGTGGTTATTGGAAAAGTTTTGGACAATTTAGTTTTATCGGGTAAATTGGAATAGAAATTGTGAAGGGATTTCTGGGTTAATTGGCTGGGACTTTGGTTTCTAGGAAAGAAGCAAAGTTGTATAACTTTTTGTGAACTACAATTTAGACACAAGAATCGGATTAATCAGATAAGGAATGATTGAGTTATTGTGGATTTTGTGGTGATATGTTAATCTGGATGATAGAATGAAGGCAGATGATAAAAACGAGAATTTTGAGGAGGCTAAGGTTCGAATTGGGTGAAGATGTCTCAGTATATTTTTAATTTAAGATGTGAGGAATAAACTTGAAGAAGGAAATTTTTTGATTTGATGAACATAGGAAACAGAAACTGGAAAACAAAATTAAAACTTGGATAGAATTTTGGAAATCACATAGCACACAAACGATTGAATGTTTTCGGCAAACAAACAAGCCTTTTTGATTATTTTTGAAAAATAATCAAACCCAATGATTGTTCTTTAAAAAAAATAATCAAAACCCAGACAATTCCTTTCCAAAAGATTGAGAGAAAATCTCGACTTTTCCTTATATTTTTATGAATAATAATGAATAGGAAACAAATGAGCTGAAATAGGAATCAAATGGGCAGCCACAAAGTCAGATCCTCACCTTCCCTATTCTACAAATTTTTAGCTCATTAAAGCATAAATAAAACCTATAATAAAAGTCTTACAAAATAGCTAAAATAAAGCAAACCAAACAAGTCATTAAATAAGGCCAAAATAACAAATCTGGTCTAAGATAAAACAGGAAATAAAACAAGTCTTTATATCAAACCAAATACTATTTAAATTAGACCAAAATAAACCTAATTTAAATGTGAGAAAATATGTTGCTTCTAGGCTTCGAACTCAGTATGATTAGGTGAAAAAACACAAGCTTTGAAGTCAGCAAATGGGCTCAACATCACCTTGAACTTTAAGAACAAGTGCAGCCTAACTTCTTCTTTCTCCAAGACTTTAATTGACTCTTTTTGAACCTCAACTCCACCTGATGGTTTTTCTCCAAGCCCGATGGCTTCCATATCTTCAATTGCAAGCTTGGATGGCCCTCCATCAAGGGGGATTCAAAAGCTCCATAAGACAAAATACTAATGTTGCTTGTAGTTTAAGCATTCTAAAATATTGCTCTAACAAGGATTTAACCTTAAATGTAGTTCAATTTTGATCCAAATTCAATTTGAAAAGGTAAGTAGACAAGGTTAAGTGGAAGTTAGAGGCTTTGGTATGATTCTCCACTTGCTCAACTATGCTTATTTACATTGTGGATCATCCTTATGTCAATTGACATCAGGATGTATAGTGAAAAAATTACAGTTCTAAGCATGCATACACATTATGACAAGCTCTAAAATTAATAGTAGCCACGTTAGATAGAGTAGGTATATTCCTCCATATCCCTAACTAGGGCACCTTATGCAAGAATTATCGTGAATCTCACAATCACCTCTTCTTGTTATGTCCCTACTCTAATAGAATTTGGAGATCTATACTGGTAATGTGTGGTATTATTAATCCATCTACATCCTAATCAGTTATACTGGAATGGAGCATATTCCACACTCATATGCAAGAAGGAGATAGATGGACAGTTTATATCACATTAGCTTACCATATTGCTAGCATTTGATCTAAGAGAAACAATAGAATCTTCCAATCCTTCTTAACTATTACACAAGAGACTACATGGAGCACTATGAGCAAAATCAGAATGCACATCAACATTTATAAAGGCAAACAAACAACCAGTAACAAAATGTTAAATAATTGGAACATTATTCAAGGTTAACATCTGACATGAAACCTAATATAAAGTGTTAAGTCTCTCTATTCATGCAAGGAATGGTTTATGGAAGCAAGGCGAAGTCTACATGTAGTCTACACAAATAAGTATAAGGCAGTACGCTACTAGAACTAGTAAGAAGCAAAAGATGGTTAATGGGGAAACTAAGCCTTGGTGATGAAGCAACTGCTCTTGTATGAACTAAGGATTGGAACCTACGGATAAAACAAAGAAATGGTGTTTACTTGCTCGAACAATGTGTGGCTCTTTTATATTTCCCCACCTATGTTTTACTAAATTAATCAAACAAAATTAAGAATTTAATTAACTTAGATCAAGCTTGGTCCTAATGTCAAGTGTAACCTAGCTAAGGTTATACACTACCTAGTATTCTTTGAATGAATTATTATTTCTTTAATAAAAAAGATAAGGACTCTAATTCTAAGTTCTTCCATTGGTCACTGCTTGCTAGGAGAAATCATAATGAAATAGCTAAGTTTCTCACTAATGTGGATATAATTATCACTAACCAGAATGAGCTCAAAATCTATGTTAGAGATTAATATACTAAAGTTTTAGGAACCCCGGGCGCTAGGAATCCTGCTTACCTACTTCATGGAATTTCCATTTTTAAGGTAATCTCCCTTGAGTAGTCTGAATTTCTTAAAAGGAGGTTCACTAATAAGGATATAAGTGCGATGGAGTTCACTCTTAGTCCCAATAAAGTCCTAGGCCCTGGTGGGTTTAATGGCTTCATTTATTAACAAAATTGGAGCTCAGTTAAGTTTGATAAATGCAAAGTTGTTGATGAGTTCTTAGATAATGCCAAGAAGTTGAAGGTATGTAATTGTACTCATTTATGTTTAGTCTCAGAATCACATAATCCAAACTCTTTGGGGGACTTTAGACCAATTTCTTATTGCAATACGTTTTACTAAATCATATACCAGTTGTTGGCTAACAGGATCAAATATGTGCTTCCTTCTTTCGTTAGCCAATATCAAAGCTCCTTTTATACAAGGTAGAAGTAATGGAGACAATGTGTTGCTAGCATAGGAATCATTAAAGAACTACCATATCAAATGCTCTGGAGCTAATTATGCTATCAAATTTGATATTCATAAGCCATTTTACTAAGTTAATTAGGTTTTATGTTTTTTTCTCTACAAGTATTTGGGTTCCCTAACAGGTTAACTACTTAGATCTCATAATGCATAACCACTACTTCATTTAGTGATATGATAAATAGGGAAGCTAGTCAATTTATCAAGGGTTTTAGAGGGTGAAGGCAAGGTGATTCACTCTCCCTTTATCTCTTCACTATATGCATTGAGATACTTAATTGCATTGTCTAGAAAATTGTGCTTGCTGATTGTGGCTTTAAGAATTATAAAAAGTTTAACAAGCTAGTTGTCACCTATCTTACGTTTGCTATGATTTGTTATTATTCTGTAAAGCTAATGAAGCCTCAATGGCTTGCTGAATGGGATCTTTGGAGGAATTTAGTGCTTATTCGGGGCTTTATATCAACAATAATAACTGTGAACTGATGTTCTCTTATGTGGAACAAGCTTCTTATCCCAAGATTCTCATTTACTTTGTGACTTGCAATTAAAGAAAGGCCCACTACCTTGGATAGAATAAGAGGCACCAATTAATATGAGTTGTATATTGTGTTTGATGGACTAAGAAACCAATATGCATCTTTTGTTTAATTGCCCTTCTTTTTATTTGTATGGATGCTATTGGCTTTTGTAACTTGGATCTATAGATGAAAGCCTTGTTGGGAATAATTTAATGGTTATGTTCCCTTTGCAAGGTTATGAAAGTTGTATAGTTTCGCTCTTCACAGCATGATTTATGGTGTTTGGTGGGAAAGGAACCAGAGGATCTTCAAGGGCACGTTCAACTTTCTAGAACATGTAAGTGAATGCAACATTAGACGTACTATTAGAGAGGTGCCTATATCTAGAGGTCAAAACTTGTCATTTTTCTCACTTTTGAAATTAAATTTATTTCTCTAATGAGTTCTACTGAGTTGTCATAGTCTTAACATATCTTAACATATTACACATTTGTTACCTTAATAAACTTTAATAGTCTTAAATTGTATTTGATGTATTGTTTTGTACATTTCATGTAAACTATGGCTAGTTATTAATGCAATTTCTTTACTTAGAAAACTTTGACTTATTCTGGAGTAAAAATTGCTCTTGATCACATCCTTCACCTATAAATTTGTGTTACTTATAGTTAGAATTTATTATGACAAAAATAAACTATTACGAACTTATTAGAAAACCTAAAAAATTAAAAACACAATTAGACATCTATTTGATAAAGTTCTTATCATCTCGACCGCTTTTTACTGTTTTTAATTAAATTTGTAATAAAATTGCATAAGCATCAAATGCCTGCCGAGTTTTATGAATTCTTTTATCAAGCATTTTGAAAAGGAGAATAAAAAGGTACAGCTAAAATTCTTATGGCCTATCTGTTTTTTTATTTTCGTTTTTGATATTATTATTGTTATTATTTTTATTTTTATGCGGAAGAAAAAAAGAGAGAAAAAACAAGTGGAAGTGAAAAGGTACAGGTACTCAGTTAGGAGAAAAGGCATATTATAAGTTAAATTTAGGATAGTATCTATCGGCAGCTTCGCCATTCCTCCTCCACCAAGTACCCATCTCTTTCCTAATGCATTCCTTCCTCTCTTAACTACTTCCCAGAATCCCCACGCATTCCCAAATCCTCTATTCCCCTGTTTCAAAGCACCACCCAGACCCTCACTGCTTCTAGCTAATGGCTATGCAAGTAAAAATAGAGGAAAAAACAGAAGGTACTAAACCAGAAGCCAGAGAACTTGCAATAGAAGAAGAAGATGAAGAAGTTGCAGAGCGTCCTCTGAAGTGCAAGGTCATTCACGATCGTCTTATTATATTTAAAGAAGTTATCTTTCTGGGGAGATTTGTTTCATTTGTTAGTTTCGAATAACATCTTCTCTTTTTTCCGTAGACATGGGTTTTGAAAGTCTCTATTCACTGCGAAGGCTGCAAGAGGAAAGTGAAAAAGATCTTGACTAACATAGATGGTATGTACTTTATTCACATTCTTTCATTTCAGCTTCACTCTTTCTAGAGTGTCACAACTTCAAGACTTTTTTTTTTCTCATCTGGGTGTTGTTTATTTTGCCAATATATATCTAACCGTATCACGAGCACGATTCCTTGATTTTCTCTATACAGTATGTTTACTTGGCCAATGATCTTTTCCTCTTGCAGGTGTTTATACGACAGATATTGATTTGAGACAACAGAAGGTGACAGTAGTAGGAAACGTAGACGCAGATGTTTTGATCAAGAAACTGGTGAAGACAGGGAAGCATGCAGAGTTATGGCCTGATAAAAAATCTGATCAAAAAAAGAAAAAAAAGAAAGGGAAAGGGAACAACAACAAAGAGAATAAACATGGCGACCAAGAAACCACCGAAGAAGCTGCTATTGGTGGCGGTGAGAAAGAGAAAGAAACTGTGAAAACTGAAGTGGTACGAGGACACGAGGCTTCTAAACCCTCCGCATATGGTGGCGGCCACCCCACTAAAAACTGCTGCGATGGTGGTCATGGTTATCATCAGGTCAGCAGCAAAACCGGCGAAGTCGGTACAACAACAACAACCAGTAAATCTTGCGTACTACAAGTAAAGGAATTGAAAGCCGACGTGAAGCAAGCAGTGACCTTCCCGTCGGTTGTTAACCATTCGCCAGCGACCGACAAGGTTGCGATTGCTGAAAGTGATGGAGCTGAAAAGAGTTGTGGTGGCAGTGGAGGTAAAAAGAAGAAAAAGAAAGGGCATAAAGGGAAAGGGAATAACAGCAGCAATGTCCAAGTCCAAGGGGGCGAACTTTTTGTCGATGCATCCGCAGGCACAGGATCACATAGTCATGGTCAACGTCAAGTTACTGTTACACATCCACCCAATCATAGACCTCCTCCTAGTCCTAGTTACCATGCGTCCGCATACCAAGATGCACATTATTATTGCCCTTCAGCGTATGGCGTAAACTGTAACCCGACTCCGTCTTACAATGCATCATACTGCGCTCGATCTTTTTTATATGCGTTTAAGCATCCGGGCATGGCAAGCGAGCCTCCACCGATGGATTTGGACTCTTACTCATCATCACAGTCGTCCAACTCGTTCGAGATTTTCAGCGACGAAAACCCAAATGCTTGCTCACTCATGTAATATTATTGTAATTTGTAAGTCCATGGGGACTAATTTTGTAATTTATACAAGTATATTTTGTATATCATATTAGCTTATAAGTATATGGAAAGAAAAGATAAATTAAATTATGTACTGTAAGTCAATGATCATTTGGTTGTCTGATTCATTATGCTGTAAATTTTGTCACAGTATATCGAGTTGGACCTTGATCATTTGTTTTATTTAAAATGTAATTATTTTTGTATATAATGGTTAGCTTTCGAGCTTTGATTTAGGTTCGGAGAGTGCTAGGGTCTCGATAGAATCTTTACAGGAATCATCAACACAGAATCGGCCAATCTTATAAATCCAAATAGCAGCGCCAAGTTTCACCAGAATCAGACTGAACCAGACTTCAATTAGACTGTTGTGGACTCCATATATTATCAACAGTGGATCGAGACAAAGTTGAGCATCAAGATTCTTGAAACGAACATGTCAAAAATTATATATTTACTTTTGTTCTTTTGCGCACTTGAAGGTCATTTGACATCCCAAGCTTTTATATGCATAAAGAGAATCTGATTGTGTCTATTCTTATTCTTGATTGAGGTGTCCGGTTGAAGAAACTGCAGAATATTTATTTTACATAATTTTGTGCCTAAAAAGCCCTCATGTAACCAACTGGATCAGTTTTCATTTGCTACTTCTGCTCAGGCTCTTCTTCTTTCAACTTGACATAGGAAGCAAATTAAATAAACCCTTGCAAGTGACTGTCACTAACTTAACTTCCTAACCTAAAAGAAAAGAAGACAGACATAAGAAGTAGAGGTTTTGGTCCATTTCCATTAGATGAAAATGATTCACAATAAATCAAAAGCATACATGACTACCACATATTCCTATCTATTATTTTCTCAGCAATTTCCCTTTATCAAGAACCAGATTCCTTCAATCCAATTTATCTTCCTACCCTTATTGTTCTTGTTCCTCCGCCAATAAATGCAATTAAGTCTTCAACATTAATAACCTTTTCTACTCCCAAATAAATTATCATATCATTGCTTTTGTTGAGCTCCATAAACTTTAAAAAGTACTTATTTATTGATACATATACCTACACGTAATTGATTTTGTTACTTAACTAATTACAGGTATTTTTCATTTTATGTGTAACTAATGTATAAATTATAATTCATAGGAAAAATATATTTTGCATATAAAATTAGCCATTGCTCTATTAAAATTAGATATTAAAAAAGCGAAAAAAATCATCACACATATTGTGTTTCTTTCTTATGAAAGAAGCGGTCAATCTTATCAACTAAAATATAGAAATACTTAATAAAAGTGTGGGTGTTGTTAGACTTAAGGTTACCAATATGTCTTATACGAGAATTACTACATTTTGATGCTACTTATAACTTATTACATGTAGAGTGCCTCAATCGATACTATTGACAATTGTGCAAGTTAACAAAAGATTCTTTAACTTAAAGTAACTAGAAAGAATATTTTATTATTCTTGATTAATAATTATTTAAATAATTATCTGATCAAAGTGGTTAAGGTTTGGAAATCATGTTTATAAATATAATTATAAAGAAAAATAGGATAAAAAGGAAATAGTTGTTTTTTGTGTATTGTAGAAATTAATAGAATGAAAGTTGTAACTACGAGAATGATTTCTGGTTGGTGGCACTTATAATCAAGAAAGATTGTTTGTGCGTCTTGATTAACAAGGGATTCACCACACCAACCCAACTTAAATTTATGTAATCAATTGTTAATCTCAAGGCGAACCCATTTAATGAAGCTAACTTTGAACAATGGAATTACTTTGTCAGTGCAAAAATGATACTATATTCACCGTTCATCGGTCAATTATTAGTGCCAGATCTTAGTACTAGATTTAATTTTTTGGGTGGTACCGGTGATGTCAGCCGGTATCAACTAGTCTCTACTGATACCCAAAATATATAGGAATTAAGTTGTAAAATCAAGCCAAATAAGTATCAACTTGAAGAAAAAAAATCGATTTACCTTCTTCTCCCTGACGCATGCTTCTGCTTCTTTGTCGAATATGAAAAACTCAGCTCAATCTCTCAATCTCAACTCACCCTCTCCAGTTTTGCGTTTGAGGAGCGTTTCGTCGTTGCCTGCACATGCGGGAGTCCCTTGAAGTTTCAGAAGATTTTGAGCTTCCAAGATTACACCATTTGCAGATTTTGAGCTTCCAAGATTACACCACTTGCTTTACTTCAACAGCTGTGTCCTATGACACGCGAAACTGATGCACTTTTGTGTTGCCTGTGATGAGATATTAAATGCACACAATGTGTTCAATGATATTTCCCAAATACCCTAAAAGTATAGTTATTGAACATACTGATTAGAGCATATTCTTGAAGAGTACCCTTATGAATATAAAAATGATTCTAAACGATTTTAGGGGGTACACCTTCAGATGGCTAAAGCAATTCTTGACGTGGGTTATTGTGACAAATTTTGTGATTTATGCACTAACTATATAATTCTGGGTTATGAGGTTAAATGGCAAAATTTGGGGTTGGGAATTTATGATGTTCATTTCGTGACAAGCATTTTTTTTTTTTTGGATTCGAGGAAACCTTGTAGGCGGGCCAAGCGGGCATACCTCTCTGAGGGCTCAACTGGCGCACCACCCCACAGGCGAACCAAGCGAGTGTACCTCATCATTGAGGGCCTATCTAGTGTCGATATTATCTTGTATCATAATCAAATATAGTATTACGTCTAGTACAATATTTACAACATTTTTGTATATTAAATTCCAATTTTATTACTTCAATTTTTCTACAAGTCAAAGAATTGGATGGACATCAAGTCAATTATGAACATGAGTGCTGAACAAGTAAGGTATTAACTATATGATTTTTGTAATAAAAAAATATATTACTACTAATGAATTTTTTTTGGTGGTATTAAAAACTTTATTAGAATAAATCAAACAATACATGAATGATGAAGTAGAGCATATATGTGATTCAATTGAATAACCAAGGACAAGGAGAAACTAAGTCTGAATCAAATCATTATAATCCTTCTTCTTTTTTTTTAGTAATAAATGGAATTCATTAATGGAAAGGATTCAACAAATCATATATAACAAATAGACCAACTACATTTGGATTAGGAGTTAACAACTTGAGTTTACAATAAGGTTAATTTGAGAAGTTTGCCAGTGAAGTTAACATACTTCACAAGTCTAGTTTATATTTTAACCTCATTAAGATTACATCATTGTATGCACTTGTCAAAACAATTAGTGTAAGCTTGGTCAAAAATACTTGTAAGCTGGAGTATCTTTCAATACCAGTATCTCTAAAAATTTTATCATTTCTCAGTCTTCATATATGATGGACAAGCAAAGCAAGTCCAGCCTTGAATAACTTATGATCCCCTTTAGCAATGAATTTGGTTTTAGCTGCTTGGGGTAATTTAGAGATCCATCCCTGATTGGTTCCATTTAGATTAAATAACAACAAAAGATAATTCCATAAGAGGCTGGTATAGACACATTCAAAAATTAAGTGATTATATGATTCCATTGAAAGATCATATAGTGCACTCTTAGGATTAGGGACGGAGAATTTATGTTTGTGTCTAGCCTTTGAAGGGAAGCCAACTACTGATTAAATGAATAAGAGAGTGATATACTAGTATTCCATATGAATTTGTAGTTAATAAAATTCTCAGGGGATCTTAATAGTAATTTCTTGTACGAAGTTATTATGAAGGTCCTTGATTTATCAAGTTCTCATTGCATACTACTTGTGTGAATTTAATTGGGTTGGTATCTTGAAATACTTTCCACAATATTATAGGAACCTCTTAGTGAGTGGAAAGGTCATATCTAGTTACCATTTTGAATTAGTGCTTGAACTTTTGTATTTGTAGGGACATACCCCTTAAGCACTGGAAATTAAGTGTGAGAAATAGAGGACCCATTAGATGTCAATTATCATACCAAAAGCATGTGTTTATGTCATCTCCAATTTTCCTGCTTGATATAAGCATGCATAAATAACTTAGTTCTTAAGTTTTTAGAATGTATGAGATTGAGAAGATATACAACTAACAATCCATAAGCTCTCCTCTTTAAGGTAATACATATGAAACCATTTAACCTAAAGATTCTCCTTTTTAACACAAATTCCTCAAAGCCTCTTAGTCGTAAGTGCATTAGCCATTCTGTATGCAAAGACAATACCAAGACCTTAATGTTGCTTTGGGAGAATAATTATACTCCTTTTAACCTTAGAGGTTTTTCCATGTTTAGTATTCTTGCCATTCCAATTAAATTCCCTAATCATTATGTCATGATCTTCAAGGTACTCTTTGGTAGAGCAAGATGGGAGCACTAGTAGATATACAAGTTTACAAAAATTGATATTGCTAACTGTAATCTGCCTCCATAAGAAAGGTACTTGTTACACCATAGAGATATCCTATTTTCAAAGGATGATATCAATGGTCCACAATTTGTCCCCTTGAGCTTCTTAGTTTGGATAAGAAACCCAAGATATTTGAAGGGGACTTGTAGGAGCTTCAGGCCAATTGTGGATATCAAAGATGTAGTGTCTGACCAATTATGTGTAGGAAAATAGGTAGAAATCTTGTTTGGTTAAAACTTAATCTAAGATTTCCTTGAAAGTTTCTAGTGGTTATATTAATAATCTAAATGATATGAGATCATTATCATAAAACATAAATAGATCATCAGAAAATGAAAGCTTTGAAATCTTTAGATTTCCATACCTTTGATGAAATTTGAATTTAAGAGATCTGGAAATATTCAAATCAGTAATACTATATAATACCTCCATTGTGATTACAAAGAGGTAAGGAGACAATGAATCATGTTGTCTGAAACCTTTTGTTGCTCTAAATGGGTATGAAGGCTGTTTATTGATTAGCACTACAAATGAAACTATGGAGATATAATCATAAACCCATTTGATGAATATGCTAGGGTATCCTAATGCTTAGAGAGAAGTAATGAGAAATTTCTAGCTCACTATGTCAAAAGGCCTTGGAAAATTCAATTTGAAGGGCAAAACTATTGATATGCTAATTGGTGTTATAGTCTCAAAAAAGCTCCTAAGCAAGAAATATATTGTCCCTAATACTTCTTCCAAGCATTTAGGATTCTTGACATTCATTTATTACTTTTAGCAAAGACTGCTTCAACATATTTGCTAGTATTTTTGAAATAATCTTATAGATATTATTACAACATGAAATAGGTCTATGGTCAATAAGGCTAGTTAGATTATGAGTTTTAAGAACTAGATATAAATAGGTTTTATTTGAGTAATTTGTACTCCTGGAGAATGCACAATTCATTTATAGTTTAATCTAGGTAAGAATGAACAATAATAAAATTACATCCTTAAGAAAATAAGATACTAGAAATCTAACTTTCCAAAAGGAGCCACACCAAGAGATAGACAACTTATTCATCAAGTCAACAAAATGTATTACTAAGATTCTTCATTAATATCCATCCTTTAGTTCTTTATTGAGGATCAGGTACTTGTTCATCTCTAGAATGATCTTGTCAAACCTATTGATGCATCTGAGGTGGAAATATCTTATCCTCCTAACCCTAATAATGTTTTAAGCTCAAATGGTTTCAATGTAAACTTCTTTCAAAAGAAATGTTTCCATACCGAAATAATGATGATTAATGTTGTGCTAAAGTTCCTTAATGATGCAAAAATGCTAAAAGAGCTCAACAAAGCAACATATGCCTCATCTCTAAGTTACAATCTTCAAAATCCCTAGAAGATTATCATCTAATTTCTTGTTTTAACACTATCTACAAGGTGATTGCAAAAGTAATGGCTGAAAGAATGAAACCAACCCTAATTCATTTAGTGGATTCCACTCAAGGTGCTTATAGTAAGAGTAAATATGTAAGAGACAAAATCCTTAATGTCTTGGAGTTTCTGAAAAAGAGACAAAATTCTTAATGTCTTGGAGTTTCTAAAAAACTACTCAAGGAAGAAATCTTGCACAAATTATGCTTTGAAGATGGATTTTCATAAAGCATATGATTTCTTATATTAAAATTCCATGCTTAACACACTACAAGCATTTGGCTTTTTGAATTAGTTCATTCTGGATATCCCAATTTTTCACTATTGTATCATATAGAGTTCTAGTCAATATAGAGCCAACTAAGCTGGTGAAAGGTACAAGAGGTCTGAGATAAGGGGATCACTTATACCCTTATCTCTTCATACTGGCAATGGAGGTGTTAGTGAGGTTAATCAAAAACATGACCAGTAGGGATCACAATTTTAGATTTCATTCTAAATGCAAAAGGGATGAGGATTGTGAGTTTATTTTCTACTGATGATTTCCAAAGTTGATCCTAACTTTATAAGTTTACGAATGACAACTTTTAAAACATTCAAATCTTTATTTAGGATGGTCATTAATAAATAGAGAAGTATCATTCTTGTGTCTACTAGTGCTAGTGGAATTGTAGGATGGTTAGCCAGTTTAACATGGATCAAGACTTCTAAACCTCTCCTTTTCCCTATTTAGGGGTCCTAATAACTACTAAAAGACCCTCATCTATAGACTTTGAACCACTCTTATAGATGATAAATTCTAAGATTTCTACCTGGAACTCTCATTCCATAACTAGTAGATACCAATTTAAAAAAGCAATATTTAACAACCTACAATACTAGTGCTGTTGGGACTCGATCTGGGAACCGGATCCCAACCGAAAAAGGGAACGGAAAAACGGAAAATCGAAAAGCGAGAAATCGCTAATCGGAATACAAATCGCATCATCGGAGCGAAACGAAT
>JANTPM010000006.1:22804917-22829273 GCA_025434745.1 Erythroxylum divaricatum
ATCAAAAGTCAACCCTCAAAGGCCAAAAAGTCAAACTTTTTACAATTTTTCATATTTTCACACTTTCTCTTTTTAGTCATGATTTTCAACTTAATTTCAATCAACTCATCCACTTAATTTCATAAACCATACCAATCCACTCAAAACCCCAAAGATATCAAAATCAAATCATTTCTTTTCTTCTCAATATTCTTTAAATTTTAAGCCATCTATTATACAATACATTCACCAAGCACTCCTTAAATTTCATTTTCATAATTCAAATTTCACTCAAAGATCGGGGTCCAACAAGTGCTCTCACATCTAGTTACTAAAAAACATCTCAAAGAGCATAGAACAACTATTAAAAAGTAGAAAGGTAATGTTGAGGGAAAGTATATGGCGAAAAGCAAGGTGTGCAAAGATCAAAAGGAGGAAGGGTTAGGCATTTAACCTAACAAAATCATGAGTCAAGTCTTGATACTCTAGAGAGTGTGGAGGATTCTAGTGGCTAAAAAATCTTTACGGGTACATTGTATTTATGAATAGTACATCAAAAACCAAAACTTCTAACTCTCCAAACCTAAACCTAAGTGTTCATAGACCATACTTAACTTATTCAAGCTAAAGGAGAAGTTCATAGGAGAGTTTGAATACCATATAATGAATGATATGGTAACAATACTTCCTTTTGGTTTGATAGATGGACTATTTTTAGGCCTCTTAATGAGGTCTAAGAGCCCAACTCTCTTAGGAAGTTAATTCTTGAAGACGCTTTAGTTAAACAAGCTTTAATCATGCATTGAAATGCCCTTGCAAGGTTGAACTGTAATCAAGCCCTATTTGTCTAGCTAATCCCATATCAACTAGAAAAATAATAAGCAAAGAGACTTTAATAATAAATCCAAATGGGGGCTTTTAAAGAGTACAAGAAAGGAGGTCTCATGGCATAGACTAGTCTAATATAGATATGCCTATCCTAGAAATTCAATTGTGTTATGGCTAGCTATAAAGGGGAAATTAAGCACAATGCTAAAGAAGTTCCTCAAATTATGTGCAGTCATAAGTACGAAACAATAAATCACTTATTGTTTGAATGCTAATACATATCCTGAGTACAGGCATAAATCAAAAGCCTATGTAAGGTCCATATACCATCCTCAAACTAGTAAGCCCTTATCTACTGGTGCAACAAAAATAATAAAAATAAGCATATGGACTCGACAATGTCTAAACTAACACTAAAAAATGTGGTATATGGCATATGGTTGGAGAGAAGTAGAAGAATTTTCAAAATGAAATTAAGAGATACATGAAATTTGTCAATTACAATTGTGAACATTCATAAGAAAGTAGTTAATAACACATCAGAGACAAACGAAATGCAATAAAGAGATAATACATAAATAGAGAACACCATAACCCTTCATGTCACGTAGGAAGTAGGTAAAGTAGAAAGCAAAGATTACAAAGGAAGTGATTTTGAACATAACATCAGAGACAAACAAAATACAATAAAGAAATAATACATATATGGAGAATACCATCGCCCTTCATGTCATGTAAGAAGTAAGTAAAGTAGAAAGCAAAGATTACAAAGGAAGTGATTTTGAACATAACATCAATTCAACAAAGGAACATGAACTAAGCATCATTTAATAGTGTATCATGCAAGCTAGCCATACATCCAAAGGTTATACACAGTACCTACAGTAGCAATAATGTAGGGGAGGAATGAATTAACTCTTCTATAGAGTATTGAAGGAACTTCAGGAACACAGATGAAGAAACCACGCAACCACAAGAAAGATATAAAGCCCTAAAGTTGTTCACATTAGCATGAAGATCTACTAAGAAATAAGCATCAAAATGATATTTGATCTTAGGTAGCTTGAAGAAGATAATGTCTCAAAGGCCAAAGGAGTTAACAGAGAGCTAAAAGCCATGTGTAATATGTTGTAGCTAGAGAGCATTTTGTGTGCACAATTTTGTTCATAATTGACTGAATTATATTTAAATTCTTAAAAAATGTTTTTATTCTTGTGATGACTCTCTAATCTAAACCAAACCCTAACATGCTCCCCTAATACTGAACTAAATTATCACCTCCAGCACAGGAACAAAAATGAGAAATTATCGAGAATTTTAGAAGCAGATATTATAATGGACAAGTGTTTCTTTCGTGTGTTACGGTGAGTTGGAGAAGCTTGCTTTAAAACAGAAAGTAGTAGGAAATAAAGTAAATGTTTGTGTTCTTGACAATTCAAAGAAAAGGTAGAGACATCTATAAAAGTATAAAGTCTTCTCCCTTTCATGCTCTTTTTCTCTCTCTTTCGTTCCTCTACTCTCCACAATTTTTTACTTCTACTGGCCATCTTCATTGCTTTTTTTGCTCCTCATATATTATCTCCTTTTTAGTTTTATTCCCTATATCTTAATGGTTTTTCCATTTATTGGTTCTCTTATTAAAGCGCCCATTGCCCATTCTTTTTCTTATTTGCTCTTTGGGTTATTGCTTAGAGGTTGGAAGAAATTAGGAATTGATTTTTATTGAGAATTATGGTTCTTTACAAGAGAATTTTGTTTAATTAAATCAATGAGTTAATTAGGATTAATTATAATTAAATAGTTTTAATTATGAATTTAAAATAAAAATTAAGAAAATTTAACTTATATTGATATGTGAGCTCCATTATGCCATGTAGCATAGTGAGCCCATATCTAATCAAATTTTTAAATTTTGAGTCACTTGTGATAAAATGATACATAATAAACGAAAATTTAACTTTATTTGTTTTTTTCTGTCCACTCAAGTTTTATTTTGAACATTTTATAAACGTTAAAGTTTACTTAAAACACTTCAAAATGTCATAATTAAACTTATATTTTGACAAAGATATTAAAGGTCTAATTTACATTTTTTGTCTTTAAATATAAGAAAGAGCAAGTTTGCCTACTCTAACATAGAAAAAACGTTACTTAAATTTTCTAGTTATCCATTGGAATTTTACCTGTAAGCCTAGTGGTTATTTACTTTAAGGATGTACCACTTAATTCCTTGCATTTGTAGTCTGAGCTCAACCCGATCAAATTCATGCCAAAACTAGAATTATGTCATTTTAGTTTAAATAATCAAAATGACATTATTTTATTACGTAAGTTCTTTAGACAAAAATGACATTATTTTAGTTCACAAGTCAGAAAACCAGTAGACTAAATATCATTTTAGCTAGTTTTACCAAAACAACATGATTAAACTGGACCAGACCTCCAACTTAAGCTTAACCTAAAACATAATCAACCCACATGTTAATTTTAAATCAGAGTAGACTTAGTTTACCATCCTTAGTTTACTCGGGTAAAGACCATTTTAAATCGGAGTAGACTTGAACTTACAATCCTGAGTCTACTTGGGTAAAGGCCATATTCTCTACTCTTAAGCCCAATAATGGACCTCTTTAGATGATAGATTATTCCCGGCAAACCAGAACTATGCATTTCACCCTGCCAATGAATCGTTCATCCAAGTTTTATAACAAGAATTATTCCCTAAATCTTATAGTATACCCATGTTAGAGCGTAACTTGATCAACACAAACCAACAAGAACTTCAATTTCATGCACATGCTCGGTGACACCCTCAATTTACTTATGCTTAACATTTCAAGCACATACCAGACCAATCACGTCGCCATCCCTAAAACTAGTTAAAACCTCGATTCGCCCATTTTCAACAAGTCTGGGATTTGGTTGCTCTGTCTAAAGGCTAAACCAATAATCAGGTCTCCCCTTAAATAATGGAATCAAAATAAATGGCATAACCTACAAAATGCTCCGCTTAGTTGGCTCCCTTACTTTTTTACCGAGCTTAAGCAACCCAACGCATTCTCTCAAGTATCACCTCATCTAATATTTCGTTGCGAAAGGAGTCGGCCGGTGCAGGTTTATGAAGCTAAAGGCCAAATTACAGCAGCCCAAATTTCAAAAACTTCAAAAGCAATAGAAATGGAGGTGTTATAGTGGCAGAAAGGGGGTGGCTCCAACGTGAAAAAGGTCAAAGTAGATGCAAAGTTGACCACAATAGGATAATCCATTCCCAAAAATGAAAAAAGCATTCGAATAATTGATATGATATTCTCTCTACACAAATGACGATGTCTTAAGCAGGTCCTTAACAAGCTTGCCACAATTTCTCATTGGCGAAGTTCAGCTTTCTTCTTTTGCCAGAGCCTGTCAAGGGCACTGTCAGCATCACCCTGGCAAATTCAAGACCAAGATGAGCATACAAACATTCAACACATCTTAAACGTATTATTAAAAAAAACAAACAGAGAGAGCCAGAGAAGAAAGAGGATACAGTTATAAACACCATCATGTTGAATCCTTACACAAGATATATAAAACTTTGAATAAGCAGAAGCTAATCATCCAAGCCTAACTTCTACAGAAAACATTTCTGTTGAGAAATATGTAGCAATAGGAGTGGATACGGATAAAACCAAAAAGCCTCAATGGAAAAATTGGAACTTGGGAACCGCACAGAATAAGGATATGACAAAAACTAAATCAAATCAAGTAGTTAAAGTCATAATGAGAAAAGGGGGCAAAAAAAAGGGGACCTGGGCGCGGACGAAACCGCAGAGGGCATAAGTGGAGAATTGGCCAGTGTAGTGGCCACTGCCATCCAAATGTCCAATATTAATCTGCACAGATGCATGGTCCTTGGCGGTGATCAGCCTGTTCGTCGCAGAACTGCAATAACCAAAACCAACAAGGTTTAAAACACGTAAACAGAAAAAAAAATAAATTTGAACACCACAAAATAGCAGTACCATTTTCTGGGGATGTAGAGATCCATGTTTTGTCCTTCTTCGTTCTGCATCTTGCCCAACCGATTAAGCTCAAATCGAATCAATAAAACTGAATCGAATTCCAGAAAGAGGAATTACCAAGGCGGAGGAGTAGGAGACGGCAATAGAAGTTGAAAGAAGGATTGGAGGGTTTTATATAGCAAACCCTAGCCTAAGTTTTCGTCTTGTTTTTCCTTTTGATCAATGGGACTGGGCTACAAGTTTCTAACTAACTCTGTTTTTCAGTAAACGGAAAGGCCCACACTACATATCAACATGGAAAACTCCCAATTTTATTATATTCCATTTTTAAAATCATTTTATAACAAGCAGATTTCATGCTTATTTTGTAAAATGTTAGTGGAACGTCGGACGGATGCTATCACCTGTCCCGCGTAAAAAAAGCGGGGATTACTTAATCTCCAACGTTTATAGGATCCTATTAAATGTTGTCTAAGCAAGGATCCCCCAATCTTTTGAATTTAACTAAAAAATATGAAATTGAATTATATCATTAATTTTTAATTATAATTTTGACTTCATTGTACTGTTAATTTTAATAATATGTTATCTTGCAAATTTGTAAATAGAGTTGCTTTCTACTCAAGAGGATATAAAAATAAGGCGAGTTATATATAAAAATTACATATATAATTTATTAGCTTAAGATTTTCAATTGAGAAGTTACTATTCACTTTAACTTGATCCAACTTTTTTTTAGACGTGGTCGAAATTTACCATTCATTAGATTCAATCTAAAGACAAGTAATTTTATGAAATGAAATGATTTAAATGAATAGATTCACTTCTTAAGGGAAATGTTGGAAATTCAACCTTGAAAGTGGATATAAAGATGACCTGAGTTATATATAAAGATATGATTTATAATTCATTATTTTAAATTTTCTTGTTAAGATGTCTAACTCAGCGCTAGTTTAATTCTCTCCAAACTCACATAAAACCTTATATTGGTAGCATAATTAGGTTGACAAAATTTAATACAAGGAAATTTGTAGAATGGCTAAAATGGCTTTTCATTAATTATGAGTTCAACACAAGTTAGCCCAATTTAGATGGGCTCACTTTTTCTTTGAAAAATTAAAAAGGATTTTATTAATTTGACAAATTTGAGAAAATTACAAAGAAAGAACAAATATCGTAGGTACGCAACACACCTAAACCAAATAATACGAGCACTATAAATGAAATAAACTTCAACCACACACGTGCGTAGGACACCTAGAATACTAAGCCTTGAGATCTTTAACAAACAAACAACTTCCATACTTAAATGAAGACTTTGCATGTAACACCCCTATACAGAACCTACAACCATCCACACACATAGCAACCAAATTTATGTACACACATTCAAAGTATACAATTCTATTTAATGTTATACGTATATACATTACAAACTTCCCAATGCTTAACATTATCATTTAACAGTAGTAATACATCTTTACATTTACATGGTAATCCAAAAGAAAAGCATACAATTTTCCTTTTTTATTACTTGTGCAATCATCTGTAACTAAAAACACATTCCAAAAATATTTTTTCTTCTATCTGTTGATCTTGGTCCTTGCAGATTTCCCGTACCTCACTTCTATGACTTGGATCTCCAACGATTAACACCTGTGCTAAGCTTGAAAGCTTAATGGGGAAAACATTTAATTTGGACGACTACTCACAGCAGCCATCCGTCAAGCACATACATTCAGAAATATCACAACTCATATACCATAAACATTCATGAACCACATATTGATATTCAATGCTCATGTAAATAATGATGACATACTTAAACAAAGTACAAAATGCAAATATGCTTCAACATATTTTCTATATACCGAAAATGCACATTTATAATCCAAATATTTATATTCAACGCTCATTGATACAAATTATCAATATAATTGCACATCATTGCAATTCATCATTACAACCAATACAAATGCTCATCAATACCAATTATTCATCTTGTCATGTTGTATTTCTTATTTATGATTGTTAAGTTTCCTTTCTGTGTTAAGTCTGCACATTTTTTATGTGTGTGGATAACGAGTGTTGTGGATATCTAAAGATATCAAATTGTAGCAGCTGAACAGTAACCCTATAGACATGTTATATATCCACCAGCAAGACAATAGATAAGCATTGTGACATTTCTTTTAACCATTTGCCAATTTCATAATTCATATATTAACAAATCATTTGATATACATTTCAAGTCATAAAACATTTATTTGCATTCATACACGCATTCATGGCTTACCACTACTAGAAGGGTATCAAAATTACACTTGTATAATCATACTATACACATATGAGTAATGAATATGCATAAAAATCACTTATGTATATGTAAATTTTCTTTAGAATGCATTATGCTTAATCTTGTATTCCAATGTTCAGTCTTCTAATTCACATGTAGTAAGTCCTATTTCATTTATTTCTAGGTGTTTGAAAATTTTCATACACGTTCATAAAGGTTTGGATAAGATGCTCGAAAACAAAAACAATGTCACGATCGTGACAAACACTCTCTCCATTTGTACCACTATTTGCTCCTTAATATCCATATGGAAAAAGTCAGAACTGGGTTTTGAGATCTTCTAGACTTTTTTTTTCTATATCTCTGTCATTTCTATAGCACTAACAATCAGACCATTTGGACTTCTAAATGATGAGATATAGGCAAAATATCACAAACTGCTCCAAAATAGGGGTAGCATCATGCCACCTTTTTTTATCTTAATTTCCAAAGTCATAAAGCCATAATTAAGTTAGAGTCCCTTCTATCTTAGGTTTCATATACAACTAAAATCACACAATTTGGAGGTCTGTAGGTTGATTTATGACTCAAATAATGTGACTAACTCAAACAAATCCTAGACAGAGTTCTACTGCACAATACTCTCGTGTCATATTCAACCAATTCTATAAAAGATGACACCAAAATAGCACCAAAGTATCATCTCAAAAACCATTCCACATCTATTCTAAAAAAAACCATTCCACATCCAAATGAATCTTTTTTCACATTCAAATGTACACAAATACTGAAATTAACAAAGTGAAGTCCCAAACCTTAAAATTGGCAAACTAGTTCTTTTAACGCGTTTCCTTCCATTCCCCTTTGGTTTTACTTAAATCACCAAATGAAAAATGATGGGATGAAGAAGGTGAAATGGAGAGGAGAAAAATCTGAAGTTAAGCCATCAAAGTTTCGTCCATCTCCCCTCTCTATATGCTTTTTCATGAATTTTCTAGTCCTAGACATATATTTCAATCCCATTAGACCATATGTCACAATCCTATTGAACCATATGTTACAATCCTATTAGATCACGTGTTACAATTTTATTAGACCATGTGTTAAAATTATATTGGACCATGTGTTACAATTCTATTAGACACACGTGCTTTAATCTTATTGATCCATAAGTTGACTTTAGGAAAATTGGATATTGATCCTTCTTCTTCCTTTAATTCCCACATTGGCGTATAATCTTATCAATTTATTTGATTCCCCTATATCTTAAGTTTCTAATGGCATAAATTTCATGCAATTTGGTTAAGTATATCAGGTGTTATACCCTAAAAACTACAAGTTGTTCTAAATAAGGATAGTAGCCAGAACTCAACTTCAAAACAGAATTCAAAACTCTTAAAGGCAGAATCAAATTTCGGTTCCTTCATGAAAGTTTTAGACATATGTATCTAGTTTAATCTTCAATTGGAATTATCCAACTTGGAGGTCTACATGCCAATATAGGGTCAAATTACAGAAATCTATTTAGTGGAACCTATTCATTCAACGAGGTACATATCCCAAATCAACTAACTTTGATCTTATCATACAAGAGCAACACAAAAACGCATCCAATTTAACCAAAAAAATTCATAAGCAAATGGGATACTTCTTCTACCAATTCCCCTCACATCACATTCATAAATGCAAGCAACATATCAAAAATTTCTTATACATAGTTCACATCTAAGTATGTATGTCCATGCTAAATTACCCATTAACCCATTTCTTTTACATTAAGTACCATAATGTCTCTTACTAAGATGGACTTAATTCATTATGTTCACTTTTTAATACACCCTAGATATGCTATAATACTTCCATGGTATATGTTTAGGCATTACATTGAAATTGACCCACTATAAGCTTCCAAGAGTGAACTCCTTCTGGGTAGGAAAAAATAGGCAAGTAATGAAACTGAACCCTTCTTTAATTTCTACTTTCCCTCTTTTGTAATTTCTGCTTTCCTCTTGGGTATGCTAGATTTTAGATAGCTTGCAACTGATGTGATGTTAATGTGAGAAATATTTTTTGAAATTGTTATGCATACTTTTCAAATTTGGTTGTACTTTAATAATATACCAGTTGGCTACAACATTTACTTGCAATGGCATAATAGAATTGTTGTAGTCACCCATGAGGATTGTTGTAGTCACCCAAAAATTCTTTTGAATTTTTTTAAGGTAAACAATAAAATAATTTACTCAAAATTAAACTAAAACAAAGAATTGATAATTGAATAATGAAAAAAAGCAGTAATGTATTAATTGATTGATTAATGATGAAAACTAGGAATTACTTGTATCCTTATTTATATTCACTTAACCTTCTTGGTTTAATCATAATTGATCTTTGATATCTAATAATTATGATTACCCTCTCTTGAGATCTAGTCAAATAACCTCAATTAAAATAGATAGAAATTGAATTATGATCTCGTAATATATCAAACTCTTCCTAACTATGTAACTAGATTTGATGCAATCTTATAGATAACTAATAAACAATTAACATCTCTCTTTAATTGACTATAAGTTTTATATTTATAGGCCTATTAAGGTACCAGACCTCACTATGCTACACAACATAAGTGATCCAATCTAATCTCTCGATTCAAATTTAACAAATAAGTCAAGAGTAATTAAATAATTTTTCAATCTACAGATGTAACTAAATATGACAATTGAATTATCATTAATATTCAACAAAGAAAGAATAATAAAAGAGTACATAATTGAATTTGGATGTCTTCTCTTCTTTGCCTTAAGTTATAAACATAACTTTTCATATGTTTCTAAATTATGTGCTAATAATTGCTTGATGTTAAACATTACTTATAAAAGAATTTAAAATCCATTGGGGGCTTCTTATCCTTCTCATTTCTCTCACTTGGTTCAATAATTTTCTCTTTTGAAGAGTCTTTGGTTAAATTCTCCATTTCTTACAACAACATCTTCTATACTTTCTTAGAGGCAAAAATGTTACTTAGATTTATCATAATAAAATGCATGAACTCCTTAATAACACTTAATTTAGAAACTACTATCTATACTATATACCATTTTCTCTTTCTTTTCTAATAACCTTATAAACCATGGTAATCCATGTGTTTTAGGAACCTAAATAAGCTTGGCTTCTTGGTTATTAGACTCCTTCTTTTCAACCCACACTTTTAAGGGTTTGCATGACATTCTTTGTTTAAGAAAACAAAATCTATCAATATGTCCATACTTATAACAAAAATGGCATACCATATCGTATGAGTGATGATGATACATATATGCATTTCTTGGACCTCTTTATGTGTATGCATAATACAGAATCTTTCTTTGGACATCAAAGTTATTAAATTTTCTCCTAGGGTAGTAAAATGTTATATGATTATATGTCTAATGCCTACTATGAATGAAACCTTAATGTATACATTTTTTAGGCCTAAAATGATGTAAGTAGGTTTGCATGTTATTATAGAAGTTAAGCCTATTCTTCCCTTAATAATACTGAACTCTATGCCTAAGTTATGAGCCATATATAAAATTATGGTACTTGCTTTTAGAATTAATCCTAATGGAGGTGGAATGTGCAGAATGTGCATGCATATGCTTAGATGTGGATGCTATATACTCATTTAACATATTAGGCAATGGTTTTTTCAATATGAAAAAAATTTCCCTCGACAAATGTGATTTTGGAATTGCCTTAACTTCCATAATTTTATCTTATTCCATGCTTATCATTGGAATTCTTTAGAACTCCTAACATGTTCTCTAACTTTTCACTCCCTTTAGTAAACTTGGGAAAAGAGTCTTTAGGAGAATATACCTCCTTTTACAATGTTTCATTCTTATACTTTAATGCTTCTAAGTCATGATTGTCATCAATAATCACTTTTTTATATGTCTTAATACTATTCGATTCACTTTTTATCTCTTCATTATGATCAACGCATGTATCTAATAGTGCTTAAACTTCCTTAAGTTTTAAAGAATTTCTTCTTTTTCTTAATTATGATTTCTAAACTTTCAACTATTTCATCATATCTCAAATCATTATCACAATCACAAAAATTATGGTTGGATGTTATCCCATCATCATCCATAATAGTAAAGCACATATTAGCTATCTCTTCTTTTGAATGCTCACATTTGTATTCACTTGTGTCATCCTAAGTTGATGCTTTAAGTGCTTTTTTATTGTCCTCCTTTACCTTCTTACAATTTCTATCACACTTCTCATTATTTTTAAGTGATATGACTTTATACATTGCAAGCAAGTAATATTAGAGAATTTATGTTTTAAACTATTTTTTTAACTCTTTTGAAATCCCTTATTTTGAAGAACTTCTTCAATAAGCTTTTAAATTTGCTTTCATTAGTTGATGTCTCTTTCTCTTTGCTTAATTCTTCCTTTGAGAATTTAAACACTAAATTCTTTTTCTTTGGAAGTGTTGTTTCTTCTTGCGTCTTTGGGAGCCTTATTACGTTTATAAGAATATATCTAATTAGCTCCTTTAATGGTAACATTATTAGATCCTTAGCTTCTTATATGGTCGTCACTTTTACTTCCAATGTCTTCAGAAGTAACGTACGCAAATTTCTTACCATTTTAAAATTAAAATAGGTCTTTCCAAGACCTTTGAGAGCATTAAATAGTAATAGATCTAGTATACATGGTAGATATACTTTTATCATGCTTCATTTAATGATGTGCTAGCAAGCTTACTTTGCACTCTTTCACTTAATTGGTTCCCTCTAAAGTATGTCAAATTTTATAGGTAGTTTCATACATAGAGACCCTATCGAATTCATTTCTTCCTAATGCACTAAATAGGATATGTATGGCCCTACTATTTAAACGAAACTAATTTCTTATCTTAAGGTTCCCATTCCTCCTACAATTAGGGTACCTCTTTGTTATTTGTAATTTTAGTAGGCATAAAGGGACAATTTGACAATATTCCCTAAAGGTCTACACTTATGGCCATTAATAAGAATCTCATCTTAGTTTTTCAATAAAGATAATCGTTGTCATCAAAGATAGGTAGTCTACTAATACTTTGCCCCTTTTGGTTAAAAGATGATGATTATGTTCTTAAATATTCCATTACGATCTTTCCTATAGAATTTTGTCAGAAATACTAGTATAATAGACCTGCTCTAATGCTAATTTGATTATAGTAGCACCTAATAGGTGGAACACTTCTGACAAAGAGGAACACTTCTGACAATCGTTTCTTAGATGAAAAGGAATCTCAATCTTACTTGGATCACCCCCAAGACATTCAACACCTCAACAAAGTAGTACAACTAAAAAATATGTCACTTATTCATTTGATAACTATAAAATGACTGGCGTACACAAATATGACATAATGACGCTCAAATGATTGAAAAACTCCTTGAAATAAGCGTATGCAACACCCAAAATCTTCTTAATACGAAAACCAATGAGAAAAAACCTATTTATAGTGATTTAAAACCTAAAATAGTTGTTAGAATCAAGAATTAACCATTAAGAAGATTTTGGTCATATTGGTCGACCAATATGCATTTATAACACTAATTTTGCTAGGCATTGAACACTAATCGACCAATGTTGTTATAAACTCACGATACATAAATTTTAACAACTTTAACCTATATTGGTTAACTAGTCACCTATATAGATTGAATAATCACCCCAAAAATATTATTTTAACAACTTCAAATGCTTAAATTCAATTTGATTAATGAAAATATGAATTAAACGCTTCCTAAAATGTTTCTCAAAGCATGTTTTAAAGATCAAGAGGCTTCTACATAATGACATTAAATGAAATGTTTATGCATAGTGTCTTTTAGATCATCAAGTTAACAAAGTGAGATTATAAATAACAATACAAAATGTAAAATGACCATGATGAACCTTAATCTTCTTTTACTTTTGTTTTGATCTTCATTTCGTTAATATTAAACTTCAACTTCTCTTGTTCAACTTCGCACACTATCTTCTTGATTTTATGGCTTCATTTTGTTATGATCTTTCTTTTCATCAAAATAATAAACACATTAGAGTTAATTTTATTTTCTTATCATCAAAACATCAATTAACCTCCATTGGTTCATTAAGCTCAATTGATAGTTATTGGATATAACATAAATTATATAGAGGTAGATGAGTGATCAATAAATGAGTCATCGACCTAAAATGATTAGAGAGAATATTTAGCTATTCTCAATTAATATTAATTTGAAAAATCATTGGCCAAGATGGAATAATACTTTAAAATTAGTTATCAAATGTCATTAACAGAATTGAATGCTAATAGTTGAGAACTAATATGAATAGAAACAAATATAGTAGAGATTGATTTCATGCTCTATCTCTAATTGAATTACTATATAATGAAAAGATTGAATTATATAGAATAATCAAAGGTAGTTAAACCCATTTTGATATTCCTTATATTTGAGTACCCATGACATATTGCTAGACACTAATATTGATCTATGGGTTCAAATTACTTAATTACAGTATTAAAGACAAATTGAAAGAGTTTAATATATCTAGTCTTAAATATGATTTAAAATTACAATTTATATCCTTTGCTAACATATTTAAAAACATAATGGGTCATATACAAACAATGATTAATAAGAGAAAAAGGTAATTTAATCAAGTTAGACATAATTATAAAGTTTGAAAAACTTTAGAAATAAGTATGAGACAATTAATTAAAAAGAACTAATATAAAATATTGAATCATATTTAGGCTTGATTCTTATTTAATTAGAATTAGTTAGTTTAATCGAAATTAACATTTTTCAATTAAATTAATAAAAAATAGACTTAGGATCTAAAGGAGTTAACACTTACTTCCTATCCTGTATATACCACTTGTAATATTCTCTTAACTTGTTTGTATGAATACTGTTAGAGAACAAATACGCATGAAGTTACAATAGTTGCGATGAGCCAATTTAAAAATGGTTAAAGAAAAATATCAAGAAAATAATCAAGCTATATATTAAAGTACAATTTATGTTTGTTTTATTATATTTTATATATTAAGCATGATATAAAATTTAAGTTACATTGACTTTTGAAAAGTTAAACAAATTTTTTATTCCAATTCGAATTTCTTCTTGATTTACCAACATTATAGACGGTCGTCTTATTATTACAGTAATTGAAGTTAATGATATAACTTAACATATTTTAATTATTTTACAAAATGTAAAGTCCTCTTATAAAATTTTAAAAGCACATGAGATTTTAAACAGGATTAATGGCGTCGTCATGAGAAGACGGTATTTTGGTCTTAAATCTTTATACGAGTCTCGCGAATAGGACACGACTAGTGGGTTGAGGAATAAGGAGTGCACAAGGAGGACACAGATTAACCGACCATTTAAAAAACGCGGTTTTGTACTTCCTCAATAATTGCATAAGGCCCCGAGCCACTTTTCCGTTCGCTCTTCAATCTAAGTTTGAAGGTTTGAACGTCTCGTATTCGGCGTCAGATCCGCCCTTTTCACTGTATCTACACATGAATAGATGGCTCAGATGTAATTACACAGAATAGATGAGGGACAAGAGGATCTAGTCCCCTCGTATTGACTTTTATTGGCAGCTGGCAGACAAAATAGGCTTTTTGGAGAGACATCTAGAAGGATAGATCAGTAGAGAATAACATCCCATCTTTGTTGTTTGTTTCTCCCTCGTTTTGTCTCTCCTTTTTGTTTTTCTACGATTCTTCCATATCTCTACAGGGTGGCCATTTGATCTTCTTGAGTATGATCTTTTCAAGCTCGATTATTTATATTCTTTTTATCATCCTTTTTAAGTTATATCTGAATGCTTTTTCTGTACACCAATCGTTTCACTCTTTTCCCACCTTGTTTCTCTTAAATTTGGTTGCTTCGATGCATTTCAGTGAATTCCACGCTTTCCCTTTTTCTCTCTCCGTACAAACTGCCTTCTAATTCTGTCATCTCACAGTTTTAATACGATAATCGATCTGGGTTGTCTTTCTTGACCTCAAAATTTTTACCTTTCGTGCTTCCAAAACATACTTTTCATATTCAATTTTAGTTCTTCAAATTGAACATAGGAGGCGGATTTGTTTTGGAGACTAAGATGATGATGATGACTATGGAAGGAATGATGGATAAGGGGGTGTTGGATGACATAATAAGGAGGCTGTTGGAGGGCAAAGGAGGCAAGCAAGTGCAGCTCTCTGAGGCAGAGATCCGTCAATTATGTGTTAATGCACGGCAAATCTTCCTCTCTCAGCCTAATCTCCTTGAATTAAAAGCTCCCATTCGCATATGTGGTCAGCATTTACCTTATCCTCTTGATATTTATTCCTTATCCTGGTATTCGATTGTGCTCTTCCGTGTTTACCTGGTATCACGCGGTATTGTAATTTTCATTTCGATGCCAAACGATTTTTTGGATGGAATCGTTGAGAGAGGTTTTTGTAAAATGGTGGGTATCAATTCGGGCTTTTGTATCTTTCTTTTTATTTGGGTGGTAAGGAATTGGTAACGATATATATTTTCCCTAGATATTGGGACAGTCTGCACATATGGATCATTTGATGAACTGCTTTTTAACCTTGGCACATCATTCCGATTTTGGTACTTATGTAGGGTATTCATGTTAGTGGGGATAAAGCGGTTGAATTTTAGACGTCTACTTTGGTGGGAGATGATTTGAGAGGAGGGATTGATATTAATATCTAGTAATTATAATTTGTGTTGTTCCGATTGCATTTTCTTCTCAGTCCCATGATTGAACACGGCCATTGTATTGCTGAAATGAGAAAACTGGGTAGTCGTCTTCATTTGGTACAATTCACTCTCAATCGGTATATATCTAACCTATTGCCCTGTTCCAGGTGATATACACGGACAATATCAAGACCTTTTGAGGCTATTTGAGTATGGTGGATACCCGCCATCTGCTAATTACTTGTTTCTTGGAGATTATGTTGATCGAGGGAAGCAAAGTTTGGAGACTATATGTCTGCTTCTGGCCTACAAAATCAGATACCCTGATAAAATTTACCTCTTAAGGGGAAACCATGAGGATGCAAAGATCAACAGAGTATATGGGTTTTATGATGAGTGCAAAAGGAGATTCAATGTGAGGCTTTGGAAAATATTTACGGACTGCTTTAATTGTTTGCCGGTGGCCGCACTCATTGATGAAAAGATACTATGTATGCATGGAGGACTGTCTCCAGAGATGGAAACTTTAGACCAAATAAAGGAAATCTCCAGACCTACTGAAATTCCAGACAGTGGACTGTTATGTGACCTCCTATGGTCAGATCCTGATGCTAAGGTTGATGGGTGGGCAGACAGCGATCGAGGGGTGTCGTGTACCTTTGGGGCTGACAAGGTGGCGGAGTTTCTCGATAAGAACGACCTTGATTTGATTTGCCGAGGTCACCAGGTAAGGCTATACCATTTCAAGATGTATTGCTCTGGAACCAATCTTTTCTAATCTAGATTTTTAGAATGCATCAGGCTAATGGTACAATGCATTAATTAACCACTCAATCGAATTCATGTTGATAATGATAAGAAACTTGGAAAGGTTAGTTTTGTAGTTTAGCCTTCTAATGTAGCAAAGGGTTAAACCGTATCAGCCATTAAGAGGCTACTGATAGATGATTTCAACCTTATCCGACGACTGCAATGGGTTGAGTAGGTAATAGTATTAGATCTGCGGCTTGCTATAAATTCCAGATTTTTAGAATTCTGTATTGTATTTAGGTGGTGGAGGACGGATACGAGTTTTTTGCGAAGCGAAGATTAGTGACAATATTTTCAGCTCCAAATTATGGTGGCGAGTTTGACAATGCGGGTGCTTTATTGATCGTAGACGACTCACTAGTGTGTTCGTTCGAGATATTAAAACCAATTATTTCAGCAAGCAGTTCAAAATTGCCCCTGAAAAAGGTAAAGAAAAGCTTCATCCATAGACTAATTTCTTGTTAATTTACATTTGACTTCATCCTTGTTTTTGGTCAAACAGCCACCGAAAATTGGAGCCGCCTAAAAAGGCTTCTGAAGATCGCTCCGCTCCCAACTTGTGCTGGAACTTGAATCTATTCTTCGAAGTAGCAGAAATTTTTTAATAGCAATTCAACTAATTATTTGGTGCAGGAAATTTTTTAGTACGTAATGTGCATGTGCTACTTGTAACTATCAATTTGAGTATATATGTCAATATCCCTTCCCTTTTGGCTTACATTACATACTTATATATGGCTCAAGTTAATTGGTTTTCACAAAATGTTATATATCATAGTACAAAGTAAAAATAATCCGTGCTTTTAGAGTAAAAAACTAAATTTACCATAAAGTTATGTTTTAGTTAATTTTGTTTTGTTACAACAAAATTCTATTTTACCCATTGCTTTGGTGACCAAATCAATCACTTGAACACAGCTCCAAACTTTCTTCGTTAGCACCTCTGCTGACTGAACTCCCTTACTGTTGTGCCCATTGCTCGATACTCTGCCTCTGTTCAAGACCTGGCTACGACCGTTTGCTTCTTCGATCTCCAAGAAATAGGTGATCCTCCTAATGTCATAAAATAACCTATACATGAATTCGAGTCATCCTGCAACCTTTCCAGTCAGCACCGATATATGCTTCTGTATCGAGCTCTCTGCTTCTTTTCAACAAGATTCCTTGTCCTGGCGTACCCTTTACATATTTGAGAACATTTTTCGTTGCTTCCATATGCGCATCTCGTGTTGCTACCACGAATTGGTATATTTTTTTCATTGTTCTATATAATGTATCATTAGATCTTTTAGAAACTTTAATTAGCATTTGTGTTTTATATAATTTGCCTTGTACTATTTAGTTTTCCCCATAATTTTTGGATACTTTAATTAGAATTAATATATTATGTGATTTCTAAAATTTTGATATTTAATTTGAAATTTTTTTAAATGACTTGAAAATTGCATAAATAACCTTGATTCCTTATATACATATTTATGTTGGCATAATATTTCAAAATTTTAATGAGAATATCTTTTAAAAGTTGAATTGTCATTTGATTTTCAAAATGAACTCACATTACGAAAAGGCATGGACTGAGGAAGACTTTTTCAAAATTTTCAAGGTTAAATGTAAAATAAAGGTTATAATGTGAGCTTTGTAGGTAAATCATGTATTGATAAAAGAGTAAAGAAAAATTATAAAGTATTTATTGAAAATATGGAAGAGAATGTGTCTGCAATTATATATAGTGTGTGTGATATATATAACTTATCAAATCAGGATGTCCAGTACTTAATATTTATGAATGATGACTCTTGGATGTGACACCAAAGATTAATATCAAGCTGATTAAGATACTTAATAAACACTGCGTACCTTGTTGATGGACTTTTGATAGTAATGTTTCAAAAGGATAAAGTGTTTGAAACATGTCAAATGCTAAAAAATTTTCAAGAGCAAGAGATTGATGACAACTTCTAGACCTTACAGCTTTTGCAAGCTTAGGAAATAAGCATTGTGCATATGGAATTAATGATAAATACAATGTATTCACTTGGAGTTTTATTTATTATTTATAAAGATGAAAGTTGTCATACATTTGTTAAGCATGGTGCCATAAGTTAAAATGAAAAATATTTATCAAATGCATATATTAAGAGTGATCGCAACAGGAAATTTGAAAATGTGATATTTTAGTTATCTTTAAGGAAAAAGGCATGTTTCACAACTCCTTTACATCTAGGACACTTCATTCAAATGAAGTGGTTGAGAGGAAGAATAAGACACTTCAAGAATGTTAGGACTTTGCTTAGTGAGTACAAATTACTTAAGTACTTTTTGGTTGAAATCATTTCAACAAATTGTTACATTAAGAATCAGTGGTATTTTAGGCCATTGTTAGTACAAATTACTTAAGTACTCCTCCAACCATGTTTACAGGTTGTCTAAAGCTTTGCATGCACTTATACCAGTAGCTAAGGCCTAATATGATAGTCTTGGTACCTTATTAAAAATTATTTTTGAAAAGGTAAGATGTGCCACTATTTATTAAGAAGTATGTTCATTGTATAAGTTTACATTAAGGATATTATTTTTGGTGTTGCTAGTGAACTTTTAGGAAAGGAATTGTTTAACACTATTAGCAAGGAGTTTGAGATGATCATGATGATTTAATTGAATTTCTTTTTTAGATTTCAAATCAAGGAAATGAAAATTTATATTCATGAATCAATATAAGTACACCAATAGCTACCAAAGAATTTTGGCAAGAAAGAGGTAAACCTGCTTGACAGACCTATGAGTATTACCATAAACAAATAAGCATAGAAAAAGGTACAAAGTTTATAAGAAGTTGTATCAACGGATGAGTAGAAGTCTTTTACATCTTATTGCAAATCATTCTAAAATCTTATTTGCAAATACATACGTGCTTAATTTCAGGATTCACCCGGAGTGTCTAACTTACTTTCTAAAAGGATATTGAGATTTTGAGAGGCACATCTTCCTTAGGTCTTTAGTATAATATGATAGAAATTTTAAATTTTATGTGAGAGCTAATAATTGCTAATAAGGTTATGTTTTTATCATGAATTTGAGAGCATTTGACTTATTTTGGGATGATTTCTGTAAGATTTAATATTCTTTGTGGCTTTTTTTATAGGTCATATTTTATCTCCAGAATGAAAGAAGGATGAATTTAGTCAAGTTAGAGCGAATTTGGAGAAATTTTATATTGATTTTGGGTGAACATATGTTGCATACGTACCTATATTTAGTAACACAACCTAAAGATGAAACTTTTTTTCTAAATTGTGTAGTCAATTGATGCATTCTTTCTCTTTGAGAACTTGGTATATAAAGGAACATGACCTAAACATGGCTTTATGTTCCTCCTATGTTCTACCCTAGTGTATTCTACTTGTTTGAAAAAATTCCACATGAAGGAATACCCCCAAACATAGTCCTATGTTTAATAATATGACCAAGAAATGGACCTATCTTCATAGCCTTCAAATATGTGTTTAATAGATGCACAGTAGAGAATGTACTAAGCCAATACAATTGTAAAATGAATCCATGTTAGTAACTTTTATTAGTATTAATCTTTAAATAAATTATGGTTTCCACTAACTGTGAAGACCATAATACCAATATGGACCTATGTCGATTTTGTGTTGGTTGTAATTTTAGGGATTCTTAGTGATAAGAAAAGAGAGAGGCTAGGAGAGTTAAGAAAAATTCTACCGGAGGATGAGAGTATAACCAAAGTAGAGTGAATCCATTAGAAGGAGCATTTTAGGATAGGAAGGAAGCAATAAAGTTCATGATTCCATCAAGATCCAATCAAGAAAATCAAGAATCAAGATCTTCAAGAACTCTTTCTTTCATCTTGTTTTCTTTATTATTGATAATTGGTTTTCTTTTTGTTTTTATGAACTAAATTAAGGTAGCTATAGATATGATAAAAACTAATGCAATTATTTAAATTAAATCTTTGATTTAATATAAGACCAAATATTTTTTTTTAGAATTATTCATGAGTTTACATTATGTTGAATTGAAGTAGCGTAAATAAAAGATTCCGATCATATATATATATGAATTAAGAAATTATGTGTATAAATAGGCCATGGCATGAAAAATGGGAATTTTATGGGATCCTAGAACTAGGATCATATAAGTATTTTATGCTAGAGTCAAATCTACTAAGAAAATTCATAGAACAAATTAATGCATTCTTGGGGGTTTTGATTTGAGATAACTTTTAGTTAATCAACGTAAAGATAGGGTCATACATATTCATAGAGAATACAATTGTAACTTTAAAATTGTTATTAGTCTAAAAAAATAGAGCTAATCATTGAATTAAGAAAAAATCAAGCATATAAAAGGATGTAGGATGATCTTTCATCTAGATCTTATTTATTTGTTGGTTGTTTCATCTGTGTATATTTCTTTAATTTGTTACTTATTATTTTAGTGTATTTAATCTTATAGTTTAAATAAATAATTTATTTTTAGATTAGCTAATATAAAGATGATTAGTGATAGTAGTTATAATCCTTGCGAGATTGACACTCACTCTTATTAAAATACACTATAAAAATGATAGGTGCAATTCTCTTTAGTGATTTTTCTTTTATTATTGTTTCATGTTTTGAATTTATAAAACTAAGTTTTTGCATTGTTATAAAAGACTAATATATTAGGAATACTTTTATTTTTATCAATCTAATCATTTTTCTTTCTTTTTATTTGTTTATTTATTTTAGAACTTCCTTTCTTGATTTTTTGTTTGTGACTAAATTTCAAGTTTAAGTTTTTTGATGTATGGCTACAAGTAGTCCTAGATTATTATTATAGCCAGATATAGAAATAGAATGGACATTACTTTGAAATTTAAAGGAGAGAAACCTAGAAGTTCTAAGAATGCAAATATTATACAAAATGGCAGGACAAAGAAGATATTGCACTATAGGGGACTACGTTAGACAATTGATTAAATCTATCTACAAGTGCAAAGAATTGATTCTAGTAAACTATAATTTTGGAGTATTTTAGGTTATCGATCTTGAGGACTATAACTACTAAACTTATTAATCCTATTCAAATAAAACTTATTAATCCTAGCCAAATAATTAAACTAGAATTCATAAAAAGTAATTAAATCACTTAACTATGAAAGCAAGATAGTTGAATAGAAAAAAAGGAATCAAGATAAATAAATATTATGGTTCTAAGGTTCACTTATTAGAACTTTAAATTCTCATGCAACAATGATTATTAAGGTTGAAATAACAATTAACCTAATGTATCTATTTCCTCTCTAGGCACATAAGTATACTCAATTAAGTAACCACCACCTCTTGATGTGCCTCAACCTAATCAGATTCATTAGAAATATTTAATCTATTTAGTTATCACACTAGTTTAGGGAATCCCTTTCTTTAATCTAGAATATTTATTCTTCCAGTGCATATATTAAAATGCACCTTTGGGTCCTTCAAATAATACATAATATTAAATATGTGGTAATTAGACATAAATCAACTAATTAATAGCAAAAGTAATAAATAAACCAAATGATAATCATTCATGAATTAATAATTCAATATCCATCATAAACTACCTCCCTAAACCTAATTGGGGATTTAGCTACTCAACATAATGAAAACAAAATAAAAAATCAATCTTAATATAAAAGAAAGTAAATAAGAAAAGATAGAACAAGATATCATAAATTACATCCATGTTGTGGTTGCCCTCCTTCTAATCCTTTCCCTAAATCGTTTCTTAATATTAAAAAACTCTAAAAAAATGCTAAAATATAAGGTAAAAGTCACACACCTCTTATAAAGCCCTTAAGAAAACCCTAATATGAGTATTTATAGGAAATGATTACGCCAAAAGAGTTCTAAGGTAATTAAACTTACTATAAATGCATCTTTCTTTTGGACAAATGTTAATGTATTAAGCCTTGATAGGCAATCCAACCGTAGAATCAAAATGAGTGAAATGCACCAAAGTTTAGTGACTTTCAAGGATTACAAGTAGGACTTAAAAGATGTTTAAAATGGAAACTAGACGTTCTAAAAGCCAAGAAGATAGTGCTTGTCTTGCAATTTGTGATATTGTATGTGTTGCGCAAGTTGTTTGCTGAATTGCTGTTGCATTGAATGTTGATGAGAGAACCATTTAGAAACATTTATAGGCAGTGACGTTAGAGTGTTTTCTAGTTGAATGACAAACTCTAATATTATCTAGGTTGTTTAATTCCTCAGTTATCAAACATCTTCTGCAAAGTTCCTTCCATATGCCTCTATTGTTGTTACAATTGAATAATAAATGTCCAGTGTTTTCCTCAGCTTCTTAACATAATGAACACCAATTTGTGAGGTGCATATATCTAGAGATTTATCGACAGTTTATAACTTTCCTTTCATTGTAATCCATAGGGTAAATGCAGCTCGAGGGTTGATATAATTACACTAGAAAGTTTTGGTTCAAATTACTTTAGGTAGATGTTTAAAGATTAACTTTTTGCAAGACTCATTATTGAATCTACCATCAATGGTGTGTTTCCATATGTGTTTGTATTCATCTGCAATAATATATGTTTGGAAATTTTCATTTAAGAGAGGTACGAATAGTGATGGTTGTTAAAAAATCTCTTGGTCTAATAAAGCTACTACAATCAAGGCATTAAGTGAAATTAAGGATCTGAGAGATGTTGCTTGATTTCATTAATAAGTTCTGTAACACCCCACTCCCATCTGACACATGCACGTTCGCCATTCAGTCACACGTGCACACGCCTGACAAAAATGACGTGTTAACTATCTCACTTTCACTATATCACATAGCATCGTAATTAAAATCATAAATCACACATTTGCTAAAATCCAAAATTTACTCATTCTATATTATAACCATAATGTACATTGTAGCTTTAAGTTCAACATCATCCATCTATATACAACATCGTCCTATGAGCATAAACAGCTCAATCTACACAATAAGCTACACACATGAGGAATGCACAAAAGACAATAACATACTATGTCTTTAATTCCCAACTGACCGACCTTTGATCCATGACTGATCGTCAAAGTTAAACAAAATATGCCTCCATGGAGTCTTAGAAGCTAGGTCGTCTCACTCTTGAACCTAAAATTAACAACAATGCAATTTTAATAAGTTTTGCAAACTTATTAGAGCAACCATCCTCGATGGTTCACTCATGTTATAAAACACAATCAATTAGAAGAATATTTCACACAGTTCATTTCAACTTGATTAGCACCAAGTTCTATCACAAACAAATTGTATTTTACTTAAACAACTTAATCAAACTATCACTTCATTACACTTAAATAAAACACAATCATTGGTTTAATACCATGAAGTCAAACATATAACATTCTCACATCTTTATAAATCATTCAATGAATTCAAATCATATGTGAATGTTATATGTATGAGACTTGCATTCGTTTCTACATTGTTGTGACTGTGTGCTTTTTTAGTATCCCGTATCACTAGACTCATTGATCATAGTGAGCCTTAGGCTCTAACCACATATGTTTGAGTTTTAAGTTCTGTTCAGTAGCAGTCTCGGTTAGTAGCAATACCAGTCATAGCAGCCTTTATATTACATGCATTGAAATTAAATGCATGCCGCAATTCATTCAATACAATCAA
>JANTPM010000006.1:22829373-22839443 GCA_025434745.1 Erythroxylum divaricatum
GATAAATGTAAACTCTATCTTATGTTATCTTGTTAGATCTTATCTTATCAGTTAGAATCCTATTTGGATGGGGGTGTTATCCAATTTGTTTATGTAATCTTTATCTAATAGGATAGACGTGATCTTGGGTAGTACAGATTTAGTGGGAATCTGTGACTCCAAGCTTGGGTGCCTATAAATAGCTCATTCGAGCTTTGCTCTTCTCATTCGGGAGATTTTCAGAGAGAGCATTCTTTGTGTTCTTTGAGGGAAAGTAATATAAAGTTGGTCTTTTGACCGTATCTCTGTGTGCTCTTTTGTTGCCTATATTCTTTATTGCTTCCGCGTTGTTTTTTCGAGTGTGTGTGAGGTAAACACTTCGAGGGTTGGGGAAGGCTGAGTCTTGCTTTAACGAATTTAAGTGAGACTGTCATACAAAGGGTGTTGGTGATCAGCTTCGGGTGAAAGTTCAAGTCCCAACGGTGACCTTTGTAACACACTCCTTGGCTCTATCCCTGAGTGTGAAGGGAAAGAGCCTCATCCTAATATAATCTTTTGACGTACCATTTTAATGGAAGATATCACATATTTCTGTGAAGTTCACTAGAGGAACGTTGGTACCTTGATTAATCAACCTGTAGAATTGTATGTTGGTTTGTAGCATATTCAGCAACGCTAGTTTGTTCTCAAATGACATTGCTTACACTGTTGGTCGAGTGATGCCTTATTGTGCCACATTGAACCATGGCCTTATGAAGTCTATAAGGGTTCTCTATTGGTCTCCGTGATTGAATTTTTTTACCATTTTTCTTTCTATCTCTTATTGGCATTTTGCCCTTCGGATTTCTCTTTCTTGCCTTGTGATGTTAAGAGCTGGAGTTTCTTCGACCTTACTATAACTCTGAGTAATTCTTGTGTTTATACAATCGCAAGGACATAAGAATGGAAAATTTTCCTTAACTAAAAGGAATTCAAATCTTCCTAATGCTAAAATTCCACGACAACGAGGCCAAAAACTTGTTGAGCAAGTTTTATATATAATAACACTCTCAATACCCACAAGTATATAGATCATATCTTGTAATATAAAAGGTTATAGTTTCCACGAGGATTTACAATCACCTAAACAATTTGAACCTAATTTTGTCTAAGAGATTTAAAAATTGATTAGAATTAAAATTAAATAACTGAAATTAAAACAAATAAACAAATAAATAAGTTAGTTATTAATAAAAATTAGGATTTGATCAAGATTGAATACTTAGGAACTATCCTTTCATTATTTTGATTCCTTTAATCTTATTGATTCAATTTATATTTGATCATAGATTTCCTAATATTTTGATTGCTTTTTCTCAAGATTTATTCAATAAACCCTAATTGAATTCGATAATTATAGATTTTTAATCTCTCAATTCACACAAATGTTCCTTACTTATTTAATTAGATCTAAAGCAATCTATTAGATAATTAATTTCACAACCAAGATCTCTCTTCGATTGATTGTTAATTTGATAATTATAAGTCTATTAAATTTCTAATTCTCGTTGTATAAACTAATTCTAATTGCTTTGACTCACTCTCTCAATTTGTTGTCAATTTTATATACAACAAGTATCACAAACATCCAAATATGTATTGAAAGCAACAATAATTAAAAGTTACAAAATAATTCAAGAATAATTCCTAATTCGGATTTAAAAATCCATAGACATGTTTAACATCACAAAATTCAGATTACACACTAAGTATAATGAAAAAATAAAGAAAAAGAATAAAAAAAACTCTATTAAAGCCTTGATATGAAATGTTGGAATTTCCTGAAGCTTTTCTTTGATCTTCCTACTTTTAATCTCTTTTGATTTGTAACTGCTACATTTTTTTCGTATTTAATGTTCTTGTGTAGTGCTTTGGGGTTTTAGGGTCATGTCTAGGGTTTCTCCACTTTGTTTGATTATAAAAATAGCCCTAAACTAAAAAACACGAAAAACTTAGGTCTAAAAACCTCCTATCATGATCGTGCTCCATGCTTGTTGAACACAATCGTGACACCCTTCATACAACCTCCATCTTCTTTGTTCTTCAATTTCCTGATTTCTAGCACTTGAAAACACATTAATCACCTCTTGAAACATAAAATTAAGATTGAATTCATGCTTTAAACTACACAAACACTCAGAATATAAACAAAGACTAACAATAACACAATTTTAAGTCTATACACATCATAATTATCTAAGAAACACTTAAAAACACGCTAAAACTCGTAGAAAAACTTAGAATGAATTATTCCTATCACGAAGCTACCAACCTTGGATAATTTGAAGTTCCTGAATAACCTAACCAGTTTATGTTAACTATACAACATAAAGAATGAATCCATATCCTTTTTTTTTAACTGTGATTACTCAACATTTATTTGGGATAACATGCAAGGCCTATGTAAATTTATGAGAAGAAGCAGATCTTACTAGATCTTGATGTTATTCAAGATAATAGAGGAAGGCAGAGGGCTTACAAGAGTTGACAAAACCTTTTTAACATTACATCTGGAAGCTCTATGTAATACCTATGGAAATAAAGGAATGCCCAACTATTTCAAGGACTAAGTCATACAAAGAAGCAGGTTTTGAGGAAGTTAATTTTAGGTATAATGGAGCAAATTCTTACTAACCAACTTCAAACAACTTTTAGTAATGAGCTAGCTAACTCCTTAAATTTATGAAAAGAAGAATATCAAAACTCTCCTTACAAGCAAATCAAGACTTAGTAGACTAATGCTAATTTTTAAGAGTAAGGTACTCCAATTAAAGGCGTGTAGAGTAGTGTTACCTAGAGTTATCCAACTTATCCTTTAAAAGTTTACCTTAGTTATAGTGTTAGTCGAAAGGATTGATTATCTTGTAAACTTTGACTTTGAGATAGAATGCCTTAATATGGTGTACCAACTATATTATTCCTTTTTAATATATTTCAATTGTTAGAAAAACTAAGGGTGCGAAATACCTTCCCTTTAAAACATATTGACTATAAAACCTTTTACCCCATCACTCATTCATTTTTAGTTTTTATTTACTTATTTAATTTTTAATTATATAAAGTGATGACTTCTTTTAATTGTTTTTATATAAAACAACAGTATTGAAATATGTTAACATGAAAATATTTCTTAATTAACTTATATAAAAAAATTAAGCTCTAATTACAGAATTTGGTCATCAAATTATTCTCAAAATTTTTCAGCTTATGAGTTTTTATTTGTTTAATATTTATTATTTGCTTGTAAATTATATTTAAAGTTCAAACTAACACCCACTATGCATGTATTTACTTTGGAAGATAAAATATTGAAGATTTTTATATTCTTAAACTTTTTTTATTTACGCCATATACAATAATTTTGTTAAGATAATATGATATTTAATTGAAATAGTTAAACTTCTATTTAATTTTCTTACTATTAAATGTATCATTTATATTGTTTGGATGTCAGAAAAACTAACTAAAGACATCATTATAAACTATTTAAATTATATTTTACTTTCGTAATTATTTAATTTTATTGTTATCCATTGTTAATTATTCTTTAGTTATATACATTATTATGTTTATCAATCTTGAAAGAATTGATGGGGATATATAATCAAAATGCAATTGGATTAAAGTCTGAGCAGAAGAATTAAAATCAACTTAATTTTATATATTATTAACAACTAATAATTTTCTTCTTGTAAACCTATAAAAAATATTAAATGTATTAAATTAAACCAATTGATTAAATTATATATACACACACATACATGTATATATATAATTTTGGTCCTTTAATTTTTTTTGTGTGAGAAGAGTAAGCAATTTCATTTAAGGATTAGGGACAACAATTTGTTAATCTATTGATTTATTCCTTTTCTATAATCTCGTCATTTCACTAACTTTGAATTAAAGAAAGTTTTAACAAATAAGCAATCAGTAACATTACATGAACAATCAGATTTATATATTCCAATTTTCCAATTACAAGTAACGGACTAGATATATTGATTTATCAAGTACAGAAGTCTAAATACAAGTCAAATCATGAACATGTTGGAATCCCAAAGATTGTCACAACTATGTTCATATCGATAAAGAGTGGTATATGAAAAGCTTACATTGCCGCAACACTACTTATCACCCTTGTATTAGGAACGGGCATGTTTTTTTTTTAATCACGTTGCAAACATGTGTCCTGTTTATCACAATCACGTCCCCGTAGTAAACCACCTCGCGGACAACAATGAAGTACGTTTTCCACCTCTATCTTACTTAACAGACCTTTGACTATTACAGTTTAGTCCACCTTGAAGATACCTGAAGCTGCAAAATCAAATACAATTTTACATAGGGAACAGATTAAAGACAGTTTTCATCCAAATTACTGAAATTCCCAAGTCTGGAAGAGAGATATGCTTCAAACCCTAGAAATTTTTTGCAAAAGCTTGTTTCTTTTGCAAAATTAGAAAAACTAACAAGTATAAAGAAAATGAAGAGCTTGATATCAAGAGCAATTTCCAACAACATATATGTACCCTTTAAACATTCCCAAATCTTTCTATTTTCAAAGTATCCTGTCGAAAAATTATGATTCACCCAATGACTACACAAAATTGAGTGACACTAGAACCCTCGACTGTAGGACCATCAACCAGCAGAGATATCTCAGTTCCCCTAAAGAAAAGTTGAAAAATGGGAAGAAAAAATGACAAATAACAAAACTTTGCTGACCCCAAGCATCATATCTTGAATAAGCTATCCTCAAAATATAACATCAACTTCTCCTCAAGACGAAGAGCAGAATGAAAATAGCCATAGTTTTCTTATTCACCTTTGAAAGATGCCGTAAATGCATATTCAACTGTTCAGTTTGCTTTCCTATTCCCTTGTTTCGCTGAAGATTTCATGTTCATCTTGCCTTCCAACCTCTTTGCTGTTCGTTGTAAAGCTGCTAGCCTTTGGCGCTGACTGTAACTCTTCCTTTTGCTGCAGAATCAATAGTTAAGACATTTTCATTACATTGAAGCTACTAAACAGATGCTTGATTAATCAAGGTACAGCAATCATGGATGAACTGTTTATTAGCAAAAATCAATTAATCAGTTATTCTGAAGTGCCACGATGCAGAGGTTATGACAGAAAGCTTAAGGTTAAGCTCTCCAAAATAGCAGCTTCAGCCTAATCAAATGACTGAAATTTCCCCACCCAAACCCATTAATGGTAAATATACAGTTCTCAATTAGCAGCATCTGCACTGACCATTTTTCATGAATTCTCATTTTACGAGTACATTTCAGTGTAAGTGGTCTACCTTACAAAAATTAGTCCTGCCGTAAGAACCATTCCTCCTACAGCCCAAGAAACTTTTTCATTAAATGGCCTTCCCTGCACCCAGAGTTGTAAATCTTCTGAGATCCCCGAGGTCTCAGCCCTGTGAGGTGACACAGATTTCCAGGAATCAGCAATAGAATCAAGACTGGCCTTTCCACCATAGCAAGGTGCTTCTTCTCTAACAAAGTTTAAATCATCAGAAGTTTTAACAGTGAAACCAGCAGCAATACAGAGCTCTG
The DNA here is from genome assembly GCA_025434745.1 of Erythroxylum divaricatum. Taxonomy (NCBI): domain Eukaryota; kingdom Viridiplantae; phylum Streptophyta; class Magnoliopsida; order Malpighiales; family Erythroxylaceae; genus Erythroxylum; species Erythroxylum divaricatum. Next base: position 22,834,956 of record JANTPM010000006.1, read on the forward strand.
TGCCATTGGCAACCCATTCCGCACCTTTACCACAAACAAAGTCACTCACTCCACATGGTGCTAGAACCTAACAAATAAAACTAATTAAGTATAAAATCTTGGAAGCACTCAAAAGAAGAATAAGAACAACATCATACTGCAAATTTTGGAAGCACTCAAAAGAAGAATAAGAACCACATCATACTGCAAAAGATCAATTATCGGATCTGTTAAAACACAAATGTCCCTCGATAACAGAAGGCAGGTTGAAGGACTGGTTATCAACAACAGCTTGAAGCTGCAGTCAATAAACTCGTTAAAAACACATTTTTCAAACTCGTTTAGAAGTTGTCACAAAGAATTAATCAGTCCACACAAAATTGCCAAACTGACACGTAGGTTAAACCAAATCCAGTATACTTGTTATTTTTTCACAAATTTTCTACTGGACATCATATGACACATGCACTCACGTCTGTCTTGGTGTCCAGAGAAAAGTATGCATCTGCACAGGCTTGATAGACTCTGTCACAAAAAGAGGCGCATATGAGAGGAGGTCCAGGTTGAACACCAATATGTGGATCACAGATGGAACATTCTAATAACTCCCAAAACTGCAAGCATTCTTGGCTGGCTTCTCCTGTCGAAGCCAGCCTCCTAATGGACAGCAAAGCAGGATATGTCTGAGCTACATCACAGCAGGTTCTTTTGCGGAAAACCCTGCAAAGAGTCAAATCTTTGGCACCCCTGCTTACCTGTTTTGGGGGTTTCCCTTCAGATGAAAATGATGGAAACCGACCGCCTTTAGAGATACATGCACCACCGGATGTCCCTGCATATATTAGGGAAAGAGCTTTAACATCGTAACAGCAGATGATAAGGGTATTTAAAATACGAAACTAGTTGTTACTTTTCATTCCTGAAAAGAAGATGGAATTTGTCATGAGGACCATGTTTCACCTGAATTTGTCAAGAGTACCATGTTTCACCCTATAATTTCACTCTGATTATCAAACTTTAAAACTTAAGTGAACTAATCATAAAAAGTCAAAAAAGCCTGAAAATACCCAGCATAAAGAATGAGCCCAATATGTCTCAGCTATCAAGAACAGAACAAAGTTCAAAACCACATGCCAGAAGAAAACATGAAAATATTTAGGAATATCGTAGATTTCTCGATCCTCTTGAAGAAAGCATCAAATAGCAACAACCCATTACTGCCCCCTTGACGAAAACAATCAAGTGAAAACGTATAAAAAGGATGGATAAAAAGTCAAATTACTACCGGAGAACCTGAAATTATACAGACCCTAAAAGGGGTAAAAAAGAAAAAAAGGAAAGAAAGCCCTACCAGAAGACAAGGTTAACAGCAAGTGGAATAGAAGCAGAAAAATCACAAGCTGAGACTCCATGACACTTATTAGGGTTATTGAGGCAACAAATTGTTAATTACTGGGACTACTAGTTGTCATGTAGTTGGATTCTGAAGCGAACTCAAGAAGTTTAAAAAGACAGATGAAATGGAGTTGGTACTTGAAAGAGATCTTCTAGGGTTTGATCCCATTGGATCCCATCTTATCGTTAGGCCCATCAAGCTTCAACTGAATCTGTTCACTATATATATTTGAGGATTAAAAAAGTGTATTTTTGTCTTACTTAAATTTTAAAATATTATAATTAATTAACAGTGTTTTATATTTCTAATATTTAAAAATTGTCATTAAGCAATTTTAAACAATGTGTAAAACCATATGAGAAAATTGTATCTTTCACTTAATCTGACTATACTCTTCAAAAGTTATTTATGTTGTTTTATAAACGCACTTTTTTTACAAACATTACATATTTCTTTTTTAATAAAAAATAAATGTATAAGTGTGTAAATTTTGTTCAACCAATAGAAATTATATTTTTAAATTTAATAATTTATTGAATATTAATAATTTCAAAATTTTCTATTTTACTTTAAAAAAAGAAAGTCAAACTATAAGCTGAAAATCAAGAGTCAAAAGAACCATTAAAAAGAGATCAACGGATAAACAACAATCCAGTTCAAGCAACATGAACGCCTCAGGGACTTTACTGACTGCGCTTTGTCTGTATAAAGTGCATCACTTAAGGCTCCTCGTTTAAGCTCTCCTTTTTAGGAGGTCTTGAGTTCGAGTCACGCCAATAAAAGAGAAATAGGTATTATTCTTATTGATGATTCTCTAACTCTTTGGGTACAGCTCCTTGATCGGATCAATTACGGACGTCTCGTTTCCAGCGGCAGTTTGGAAGTTGGAGCTACTAGGGACCCTGATGCTGAGCAAGAGGAGGCCAGCGATCAATCATCAGCTGAACAATCAAGTATGTGAAGACTCCTTGTACGTAGACGTGTACAGGCGACGTAGGAACCTGAGGAATTTTGAAGTTTTTAGGTTTACCCCCTCTAAAACTCTTGGGGTGGGATCTTAAAAGATTAGAATTAGTCCGACTAAACTAGGATACCTAATATAATCAAAAAAAAAAAAAAGTACATCATAGCATAACGGGAACAAAACTTCATTCCAGTTTGACAACTGGCATAACGAAGGAGCTCTTTACAAGACCTCCGCAAACAGCACCCATAGTACCTATTGTTCAAATTAAGCTACACCAATGCCTCGCATAAGCTTTATGTGATAAGCAATGCTTCGAAGATGAATGGTAGAAAATATTTAATTATCCAAGCAACTTCAGGTACATATCTAAAGGTGATAAGAAGATGTTTAAAATCACTTTTGATTGCTTTATCTATGTACGCAATCTGGAAGCGGAGGAACTTAAGAACATTTTAGTACAACCAAAAGAACATCCATAACTTGCTACAAATACTTGGAATTGGATTAGAGGAACAATTATTCCTCAAGGAATTAGCAGCCAGCTTAGTTTGAAGATGGCATCAAAATGGAATATATTACTGACTAAGAGCCCGTTTGGTTTAGCTTGTGGAGGTTCCAAAAATACTTTTTTTCAATGCAAAAGTTATTTTTAAGAAAATTGAGTGTTTGACTGTAAAATCTAAAAGTATTTTTTTATATAAATGACTTTTTTAGAAACTAAAATACAACTTTTTGAGAAGTTCAAATTTGAAACTTTTCAAAAAAATATTTTTTCAAGTATATTTTTTAGTTCAATTAATGAGCCTATTTCTCATTTACCTTTATACTTTACACATAATTCTCATAATACCCACAAACACGTCTCCACGTTTATTTTATATTTATATAATATTATTTGACCATTTTTATATGTTTTAATAATTATTTTTAATATTAGTTTTACTTATATTATAATCCATATAAAAGATTTGGTTAAATATATTTTGATTTATGTTTTATATGGTTTAAAATTATATAATAATTAATATATTTTACTTTGTATATTGTTTAATATATTTTAAATAATATGTATATGAATAAATAATTTTCATTACAAATTAATATATAGTTAAAATTAAAAATGTTTTTTATTTTTATGTTGACAAGCAGTCTATTGTATAAAGCTCTTTCAAAAAATCTCTTTTTTAAATGACAGTTAAACGGTCAACTGATTTCTTAGAAAAGTTCTTTTTAAAAAAACTCTATTGATAAAAGCTCTACTAACAAAAACTCTACTGATATAAGCTCATCCAAACAAGTACTAAGTACTTGTTTGGTTCAGCTTTTGGAGGGTGAATAAGTACTTTTTTCTACTGTAAAAGTTATTTTTTAAAAAACTGAGTGTTTTGCTACAAAATTCAAAAGCACTTTTTTTCATATAAATTACTTTTTTAGAAACTGAAATACAGCTTTTTGAGAAGCTCAAATTTGGAGCTTTTCAAAAAAGTATTTTTTTAGGTAGATTTTTTAGATCAATTAATGAGTCTATTTTTTAATTTCTTTTACTTTTATATTTTACACATAATTCCCGTAAATACATCTTCACGTTTATTTTAAGATTTATATAATATTATTTAATTTTTATATATTTTAATATTTATTTTTATATTAGTTTTACTTATATTATAATCTATATAAAAGATTTAGTTAGATATATTTTTATTTATATTTTATATGGTTTAAAATTATATAATAATTAATATGTTATGCTTTGCATATTGTTTAATAATATTTATATGCATAAATAATTTTTATTACAAAATAAAATATAGTTAAAATTAAAAGTACTTTTTACTTTTATGTTGTCAAATAGTCTATTATATGAAGCTCTTTGAAAAAATCTCTTTTTTAAATGATAGTCAAACAGTCAACTGACTTCTTTAAAAAACTATTTTTAGAAAATTTCTACTGACAAAAGCTCTACTGATATAAGCTCATCCAAACAGGGGGCTTTTGGAAGGTCAATAAGCACTTTTTTCCACCACAAAGTCTTTTTTAAGAAAAATGAGTGTGTAGTTATAAAATTAAAAAACACTTTTTAATAGATATGGCTTTTTTGGCAGCTAAAATACAACTTTTTAAAAAGTTCAAATTTGAAGCTTCTCAA
>JANTPM010000006.1:22839741-22864225 GCA_025434745.1 Erythroxylum divaricatum
TATTTATATGCATAAATAATTTTTATTACAAAATAAAATATAGTTAAAATTAAAAGTGCTTTTTATTTTTATATTGTCAAACAATCTATTGTATAAAGTTTTTTCAAAAAAAGTTCTTTTTTAAATGACAATCAAATAATCAACTGACATTTTAGAAAAGCTCTTCTCATAAAAGATCTACAAAAAAAAACTCTACTAATATAACCCTAAGTAAACAGAGGCTAAGTTGTTTGGATTTGTATGCTTCTCATGCACATCTGACTCCCAAGATTTCAACTTGATAATGACCATTAGTTGGTTAATGTCCCTTATATAATATAAGGCCTCTTAGCCTTTGAGCTGTTGATTGCATTTTGTACCACTTCACTTTAAAATGAATTTATATGTAAAAATGAATTATAATTAAAATAATAAAGTGATCATTCAAAGTACTAAAGCAACATTATAAATACTTACTTTTGTCGCATTCATTTTTTTATTTTAATTTAGTTCAATATTGGATCAATAAAATCAAATTTTCATTTCTTACAATTTTACGTTTATTTTAGCCTAATTTTACTTTTATAATCTTTCTATTACGTTTTAATACATATGTGATTTTGAATGTTAAGCCTTTTAATTTTATAGTGTTTTTGGATAAATCTATCAACATTAACAATTTATTAATCATCTTTATATACTTTCATTTGTTTAATTTTGTCATTGCCTTTTAATTAAAATTTTATATGTAATTTACATTAGGTTAGTTTTGAATTGATGTGATTTTTTATGCGCATGATTAATTTTTATAAGATCAATTTTGTGTCTAAATTCGATTAAAATTTTTGAATAAAAAGCATTCATGTCTAAATTATGAAAAAAAAGAAAGAAAAATCTAAAGGTCTATAAATAAAGTAGATAAAATAAAGAGGGGCATGAAAGTTATGTAATAGAAAGATGGGCACATTAAATGGACACGAGGACAAAGAAAAAAAAACTTTACCAACTTAACGAATAAGTGGGAGAAAGAGAAAGAAAGATAAAGGCAAGAGAGAACGAAACAACAAGTAAAAAGAGGAAGGATAAAACAAAAATAGAAAAGATAATAAGAAAGGAAAAGGTTCCTTTTACTTTAAAAAATAAATAAAAATGTGATTATACACTTTTCATAGAGACCACATATGAGTTATGATAAGGATTTTAGACATGGTAGAGAGTTTTTATAGCTTTAAGACGAGATATTGCATTAAAATGAAATAAATTATATTGATCCCTAGTTCACTAGTTTAAACTAAAAAGAGAGGTTTTGAATTATGAGGAGATTTATTTTAATTCATCATATGAGGAATTTTCTTGACTTTAATAATAGTTGTAAAGATTAGTTGATAGGAATTAAGTCAACTTTAAATTGATGAGTCTTTTAAATGGACCAATTACATAAATAAGAAAGAAAAGGCTCTAAGATGCATTTAAGTGAATAGTGAGAGAAGTGGCCACACATTTAAAATCAAGACAAATTGATGCAAGAGTGTTGGTTGTCTTAGTTTTAGTTAAGGTTAGAGAAGATTTAGAAGTGAACACATCCTCAAATAAAGTTACGTATCAACCTATGTGACTTATTGGGCAACTTAGTGGTAAGACACAATCTTTAACACAAACGTAGCCTAAACTATATTTATCTCATAATTTATAGAAAAAATTAAGAATTTACACCAACAGATGTGTTCCAAATTTTGTCTGAATCCATTAAGACAAAAAGGATCCAATTGTCAATAGACACTGGTGTGGATATTAATTGTGTTGTAATGGAATCAAAGTTTTTATAATCAACACGACCTAGCATGTGATCGTAGCTTTAATTGGCAAAGTCTATGCTACGGTCACATGCTATGTTGTGTTGATCATAAAAACTTTGATTCCATTTTTAATTTTTTAAGTTTTAAAATCCCATTTTTATGCTTTTTTATTTTAGGGAAGGTTCTTTTTAGTGTATTTTATTAAAATTGATCATTAATAAAATTACAAAAATTTTCTTTCGTGTTCTTCAAAACTTTTAAACTTATCAAGTTATTTACTTGTCACATTCAAATCATCTTATAATCTTTGATATAGTTCTTCATAATGAAGTTTCAAGAATTCTTTATATCTTTGGTTTATAACGTGATATAATCATTAGATCAAAGTTCTATCCCTAAATTTGGTTTTATCTTCCTTAGGGATGTATTGCAAATCAACTATGTTGGATTTTAAGTTTCATACTTAGGTTTATGATAAATGCATATTTGATCATATTTATACATAGGGGTGAGCATTATTCGGGCTGGGCTGGGTAATTCGGGTAAGAAAATGTTAAATTTTGGATAATTCGGGCTGGCCCGAGTATTACCCGAATTATTTTCAGGTCGGGACGGGTAACTCCAAAAAAATTCGGGCCGGCCCGATTACCCGAATTAGGTTTTAAAAAATTATGAAAATACATTTCGTTATTTTTCTTGTAGAATTAACAGATTAATTATGCTAGTTAATTGAAATATTTGGTTATATTATTAGTGAAATCAACTATTTGTTGAGATATGAAAATGTAGTTCAAGTATTTAGTTATTTTGTGTAATTTTTGAAAAAGAACCAAACAAAATTTCGGATAATTCGGGCTTTACCTGAACAAAATTTCGGGTGATTCGGGCCGGGTAAGTTCTGGTAATGAAATTTCGAATTCAGGCCGGATAAAATGGAAAAATTTTCGGGTAATTCGGGTCTGGCCCGAACAGTGAAAATTGGGCCCGAATTACCCGAATGCTCACCCCTATTTATACACTCATATTTGATGTATTTCGCTTGATATTTTATACTTTTATTGTATATTTGGTACTTAATTTGTTCCAAGTGCATTTATAGGTTATAATTACTTTCATAGACCAAAAGGAGAAGAATTTCGTTGAAAATGTGGCATAAAGCTAAAGAGGCACATTTTGAGAATGATAAAAGAGCCTAGTAGGTGTAATCCATTAGTTTGAATAGCACATGTTAATGGTATGATTGTGGAGAGTGGCATTGCATGCATTGAGCAACTTTATATGATAGGCATACTTTTTGCATATTATGCTTAATGCTGCAAAATATTGGTGTATTAAAAGCCAATTGCTTTATGCAACACTTTGTATAAAGTCATCACGAAGATGATTGCTAATAGGTTGAAGAACATCCTCCCTGCTTTGGTTTCAGAAAATCAAAGTGCTTTTGTTCCAAATAGACTTATCTCTGATAATTTCCTTGTGGCCTATGAGATTAACCATTTTCTTACGAGGAAGACTCAGGGGAAGGAAGGCAAAGTAGCCCTTAAACTGGATATGAGCAAGGCATATGATCGGATTGAGTGGCACTATTTGGAAGAGGCACTAATCCGATTAGGATTCCATATACAATGGGTCCGTTTGGTCAAATTATGTGTTTGTTCTGCTCAGTATTATGTGACTCATGAAGATAAATTGCTAGGGCCTATTTTACCTGAACGAGGACTGAGACAAGACGATCCTCTTTCGCCTTATTTGTTTATTTTATGTGCAGAAGGGCTGTCGTCAATGATACGCTTTTTTGAAAGTCGTGGCCTTATTCATGGTTGTAAAGTTTTTATTGGAGCTCCAGTTGTTTCCCATCTTTTCTTTGCTGACGATAGTTATATTTTCTTTTCGGCGCATATTCGAGAGGCCGAAGCTATTAAAGAGCTGTTACGCACTTATGAATTGGATTCGGGCCAGCTTGTGAATTTCAACAAGTCTTCTATTAGATTCAGCTCTAACACTCTGACCCAGCAGAGGAATGTGATTTCTTCTTGTCTTTCCGTGGGAGCAGGAGCAAGGGAAGCTGCTTATCTGGGTTTACCTTCCTTTATTGTTCGTAATAAGCAGGAAATATTCTCTTTTATTGAAGCGAAGTTGTGGAAGCGAGTACATGGTTGGAACAGGTATTTTCTGTCGTGGGCTGGCAAGGAAATTCTGCTGAAGTCGGTTGCTCAGTCTCTTCCTAACTATGCTATGAATGTCTTTAGATTGCCGTTGAGTATTTGTAAGAAGGTTGAGACGGTGCTTAATTCCTTTTGGTGGGGCACTAATTTACGGCAAAGCGAGGTATCCCTTAGATGGCGTGGGAGAAAATGTGTTAGCCGAAACATCTAGGAGGTATGGGTTTTCGAACTTTTCATGATTTTAATATGGCGTTGCTCGGGAAACAGGTTTGGCGATTGCTGGCAGATACATCTTCGTTAGTTGCTAGGGTCCTTAAAGCTCGCTACTTTCTGCGAAGCACAATATGGGATGCGAAACGAGGTACTAACCCTAGTTATACTTGGAGCAATACTTTTTCTAGCATTGATCTGGTTAAAAGAGGATGCAGGAAACGTGTCGGGAATGGGAGTACGATTAGCATTTGTTCTGAACCTTGGCTACCAGATGTGGAGAACCCTTATGTCACTTCGGTCCTGAATGATGCTTGGCTAAATTTACCGGTTTCGGATTTGATTCTTCAAGACCTCAAATAATGGAATCTACCTTTACTCTCAGCTTTGTTTAATGAGCGAGATAGATATTTAATTCTCCAGATTCCTTTGAGCTTACATAGCAGCAACGATGATTGGGTTTGGGCTTTTGATAACAAAGGAGTGTATTCGGTTAAAAGTGCTTACCGCTCTATTCATGCCGCACCTAGAGGTTTGATTCACGTTCTTTCTTCTCCTTTTTGGAAGAAGTTTTGGTCGTTGAATATCCCTGCTAAGATGCAAAACTTCTTTTGGTGCTCTTTAAATAATTGCTTGCCAGTTCGTGCTTTTCTTGTACATAAAGGCGTGGATATCTCTCCTTTATGTCCTATTTGTGGTATTGGGATTGGATTTATCTCACATCTTTTGTTTGAGTGCTGTCGTGCTAAGGAGGTATGATCACTTTCTCACTTGGGCTTTTTCCCTTCCACCTATGTTGTTTTGCCCGATTGGTTTTCCTTTGTTGCCCACCACTATACTGTTGAGAATCAGTGTTTGACTATATCTATTTGTTGGGCTTTGTGGAAGAATAGGAATGATTGGGTTTGGCATGCAATACAACACTCAACTCATGCTATACTTGTTCTAGCCCGTTCGATGTTGCGGAATTGGAATAATGCCAGTCGATGTCATTCAGCAGATTTACATCACAATCTTGCTTTTTCTCTTGTGTGGTAGAAACCACCCGCTGGTTTTATAAAAATTAACACTGATGCAGCTATTTTCAAGGAGCTAGGAACGACTGGTACCGGTTTTGTGGTTTGGAATAGCAACGATGATTGTATTGCAGCTGGTAGTAATATCTTTTTGGGAGAGTTGAATCCGTCAACAGTCGAGGCTATGAGTATTCATGAGGTATTAAGCTGGGTTAAAACGAAAAATTTACAGTCAGTTATTATTGAATCAGATTCACAATTGGTTATTCAGAGTTTGCTTTCCAATAGGCGCAATCGTTCGGACGTTGATTTCATTGTTACTGATTGCTTATTTCTTTGTAATTCCATAAATGATGTTCATTTTGGTTTTTCTAAAAGATCTACGAACTGTGCAGCTCATACTCTTGCGAGAAATGCTAGTTCTATGTCAGGTCTTGTTTATTGGGATTTATCTTTCCCATCTTGTATTTCTTCAGCGTTAGCTGCGGACAAAGTTTATTAATGCAGATTTCTTTGTTTGATTTCAAAATAAATATATAAATGTCAAGAAAATGGTAGCAATATTTTTACATTTCCTTGCCTTTTACGAGAGAAATAGAAAAATCTAGTATGAAGGAGAGACGATAAGTAGACATTTTATAATTTATTGAGATTGTGCTTACGTTATGGAGAGTTATAATTAAAGTCCTTGAACCTATCCCTTATAATAGCACCGATGAAAGATGGAGGTGGTTTAAGGTTATAATATTCATTTATAGATTTTTATTTAGTACAAAATTTACTTTTGGTTAATAATGACTAGGTGCGATTTTGCTAATTTTAGAATTACTTAGGAGCTTTAGATGGTACATATATTAAGGTACATGTGCCAAGTATTGAAAAAACCCAATATCATACTAGAAAGAATGAGATTGCCACAAATGTCTTAGGCGTGTGTTCTATAGATATGCATTATATATATACTACTTGGATGGGAAGGTTCAACTATTAATGGTGGGGTGCTTCAAGATGCATAATCTAGAAGAGGTGGATTAAAAATTCCTTATGGTGAGATATTCAATGTTATATGTCCAAATTAATTTCCTATATATTAAAATCATGCGGTTTATACATTTAACATATCATATAATATGTCAATATTATCTTATTGATGCTAGATATAGAAATTGTGAAGGATTTCTTGCACCATATAAAGGTCGTCGATATCATCTTACTAAATAAAGATAACAACATTAATCAAATACTCAAGAAGAGTATTTTAATATGAAACATTATGTAGCTAGAAATGTTATTGGAAGGACAGTTAGATTATTAAAGTTACGATAGGGAATCTTAAGAAGTCCCTCTTATTATTCAATTGCAACTCAAAGTGATATCATATTAGTTTTTTGTTATACTCACAATCTTGTTTGTCAATATATAAGGAAAGATCCATTAGAAGATGAGTTGGATGATATACTAGAAAATAATGTCCATGTTGATTACAAGGATGATATTGAAACATCTAATGAATGGACTATACGAAAAGATAATTTGGCAAGGAAAATGTTTATGTTATGGAGAGTTAGAAGAGGTCGTTGACATTTATTGTTAATAATTTATATAGTTGACATACTTCTTGTTTTCTTCAAAATATTTGAATATTATTTGTTATTCATGAATATTATTTATTTTTTTACATATGCAATATTTTAATTATTTTTTTTGTTTTCATTTTTTTATAACTTTTAATTTCATGTGTCTTATAGATGGAATCTCGTGAAGAAAATACAAATATTATGTAATATGTATCTATTTAAGGAAGAGGAAAAAAAATTGGAATATTGAGGAAGAAAAAATGCTTGTCGATATATTGTATGATTTAGTAGGCACCGTTTTGAAGATAGATTGTAACAAGAATGGATACTATGTTAAAATTTGGAGGCATCTTAAAGAAAGAGTGCTTGAAACTGATCTTAAAACAACACCTCATATTGAATCCAAAATTTAAATTCTGAAGAAGCTACTTGGATACATATTAGATATTTAAAAAAAAAAGTAGCGAATTTAGATAGGATAATGAACAAAAAATGGTGATTGGTGATAAAGACATTTATACTGGTTGAAAAAGATATAAATGAAATTCTTATCTTTTTATTATTTATTTATATTGAAATTTATTATTGTGCACATTATTATTTACAATAATGTTGTTATTATTATGTAAAGTGGAGAAGGAGCATAAACTTTATACATGAAACCATTTGTCCATTTTGATCGGCTAGCTAAAGTCAATGCTAAAGATAGAGCAATAAGAAGTAGGGCTCGAAGTCCAACCAAAGAAATGAAAGGAAATGATGAAAAATATAATATTGTGAATAACATACAATCAAATGCTAGAAATGATGAATAATGTGTGACTCAAAACAATTCAATATCATCATCTAAATCTAGAAAAAGAAAGGTCAAGAAAAGCATGGATCCACTTTAGACGGAACTTTTGGAGCTATCAAACAATATAGAAAACTTGGTTGAATCTGGACATAAATATGCTTCATTTTTTAAAAGTACGAAAAAAAAGTTTACTCTTTTTGTGAATACTAGTGAGAAAAGAACTTAAATATTTGATGTATTGAAAGAGGTTGGAAGACTTTCATTAATGAAATTGGTTAAAGCAACAAGATTGATCGATGACGATGATAAAAAGGCTGAGGTCTTTTTTGGTATTACAAAGTGTTGTTTGCCCAAAACATACTTGAGTCATTTCAATAATCACATGATATTATAATATATATATATAATACTTTAATATTAGTTTATTTATTTAAACAATACATCATTTTGATTGACTCTTAGTAGGATATTATTATCAGCATTGCATTTAAATATTTATTTAATAATTATTTTATTTTTGGATGATTTTATATCATAAAATAAGTTCATTATGTTTTTTAATTTTATTCTTATAAGAAAATTCATGCAAAATTATTTAAAAATTAATAGTTTATTGAATCATTAAAAACAATTTTAATTAATTAATTATTAAATATATTTTTGTATTAATCAATTAATAATATAAAATATTTAATTAATCATTTACAAAATCAATCACAAAGTAATTAATCATAAGTAAAAAAATTGTGATTACCATTATTAATATTTGATACTAATTACTAGTATAACTATTAACTTTTATAATCTTAATCCTAGTATTTGCATATCAAACATGCATAGTCAGTAATTTCATTCCCATTTTGATTATAAATTTTGATTCTCATTCTCATTTTTTTATTCCGATTCCTTCACCGTTAGTTACTAAACGGGACCTTAAAGTAAGAATATGGCTAAAAAAAGCGTGCAATGATGAATTGTTTATTCTCACATTCATCATAGGTTATATTTCTTTCAAAAAGGATGCCATTTTCTAATTTGACTACAAGTAATATTATTAATAATCTTTTTATATCTAATCTAATAAATGAATGAATTATTTAAAGGAAAAGATTAGCAAAACTAAAATAAATAATCTAAAACAACAAACTTAAGCAATAAACAAGAATGAAACAATTAATTAATAAAGAAGATCCAGGCGTGAATCCTCTGAAAACTTTTTTACGCTTAAATTGATCTAATTTCAAATATTAATCTGAGTTTCTTATACCAATAGAAAATTCAAAGTTGAAGCTACCATTTTAATTAATTTCTTGTTTTTGGTTCATAAACAAGAAATTTAAGAAAAGCGAGAAAAAGAAAATGACTTAACCGTACGTTTTATTAAGCAACATTTCCTCACAAACAAAAGTTTTGTGGGAACGATTACAAGGATAACATGAACCAAAAAATGGTAACTTTATTTAAGAAGTGTTCCACTTAGCCTTCATGGCCACATGGGCAGAAATAGGTACGGTCCGTGCAATTTAAAGAGTCCCGCAGAAGCCGCCCATCAACCAATCCCTGTTTAAAAAGACGTGTGTAGATATTCTAGTGAAGCATTTTACGATTTTAGAATTTAGATCGCGATCTCGGTTCTTCCACTTGCCACTTTTGGACTTTTTTTGAAACAAATATTTTGTCTTTACTGAATTGGGTTGCTTGTATTGTAAGAGCTTCAATTTTCCATTTATGGTTTTTAGCAGTCTCCACTCTCCTCATTCTAACCTCAAAAAAGATTTTATTTCGAGAGAAACAAAATTAGGACCTTAAAATCTTCTAGCTCAAGTACTCTGTACTTAGTTAGTGTCAGAAGATCTGAGTCGTTTATTAAATTTTAATAGACGGCTCAAATCTTCTGGCACTGAATGGATGACTCAGATGGTACTCTGTACTTAGCCAATACCAGAAAATTTGAGCCATTTATTAAACTTTAATAGATGACTCAGATCTTCTGACATTGAATAGATAGCTCAGATCCTCTGACACTGGCCTGACTAGAGGATCTGATCTCTAAAATTAGATACCAAATCTTAAGGTAAACAAAATACTCTATCCGTTTCATAATAAGAGTCGCTTTAAAAAAATACGCGCTTATTAAGAAAATTAATAAAATTATAGATATACCCTTATTAATAGTTCCATAAAATTACTTCGGTAATCAGCATCTTAAATAAAATTGTGAGAGGAATTGCTTTGAAATTGTGATCATTATAATTAAGATGAGAAAGAAATGAAAGGTTAATTTTGGAAGAAAAGTTATAAACATGCATACAAAGTCAAAAATGTCACTTATTTTAAATAATTAAAATGTATCTAAAACGATTCTTATTATAAAACAGGAGTAACAAATAGCAGCCTTAATTGCTCAACCTTTTGCATTTCACCTTTCCCAATTTCAATTCAAACGCCCTCACTCTGCAACTGTATTGCCAATGCCAAACAAAAAGCTTTAGACGTCCCGACTTCAAGCAAGCCCTCGGTTAAAAAGGGGAAAAAAAAAAAAAAACATGAATCGGATATACCGCTGCACTCTCGCTCTTTCTCGGCGACTTTCGAAACCCATCCACCACCCTCTGCTCCGCATCCGCCTTCTCTTCTTGTTTGTCCCTACTTGAACAAGCTCACTTACGCACTTGTTTTAACAACACTGACCTCAAAACCTTAGATCAATGTCCTCTTACTCGATTCTCTGTGTGTTCACAGAGGATTTACTCGTCAAAATTTATGAAAAGCTGACTTGCGACTCGGATCGCAGCACGTGGCGACTCGTTTGCACAGATTTTCAACGGATAGACTTGCTTTATCGCAGAACGCTTCGTGTGCTCCGAGTCGAGTTCCTCTTCACCCTTCTTCACAAGTTCACTTGCGTTGACAATCTGGACCTCTCTTTGTGTCCCCGCATTGACGACGTCATTGTGTCGTTGCTAGTTGGTCGTGAATCACAAGGGTGCTTATGGAAGGTGAAAACTTTAAACTTGAGCAGAGCTGCGGGCCTGCGGTGGCCGGGGATGGAGATTCTAATGAGGGAATGTCCGGCTTTGGAACGTGTCGATGTGTCGTTTTCTTGTGGGTTTGGTGATAGGGAAGCTGCTGCCTTGTCGTTCGCTGGAGGGTTGAAGGAACTGAGGATGGATAAGTGCTTAGGGGTGACTGATGTTGGGTTGGCGAAGATTGCTGTGGGCTGTGGAAGATTGGAAAGATTGAGTTTGAAGTGGTGCATGGAGATTTCTGATCTGGGTATTGATCTGTTGTGCAAGAAATGTGTGAACTTGAGTTATCTTGACGTGTCTTATCTCAAGGTTTGTGAGTCAGTTTCCGTTTATCTCTGTATGTATATTTATGTGATTTGTTCGATTTGGTTAATGTAAATTGTGCTTGAGATTCATAATTGACTTGGATATGTACCTCTGTGGATTGATTTCAGGTTACAAATGAATCATTACGTTCCATTGCTACTTTGTCAAAGCTGGCGGTGTTGGCTATGGTGGGATGCCCTTTAGTGGACAATCTTGGGCTGCAGTTTCTTGAAAATGGAATCCCCTTACTACAAGTAATCATATTTTCTATGTGATATTGCACCTATTTACGTATATTTCAAAGAAATGAATTTAAGTTTCATGGGACGTGTATTTTCTAATGGGTACAGGAAATCGATCTATCTAGGTGCGATCGTGTCAGTTCACCCGGATTGATTTCTGTGATCAGGGGGCACAGAGGACTTGTGCGCATCAATGCTGGTTACATCCTTTCAGTTAGTAAATCTTAACAAGATGCTGTGTTTCAGTGTTAACTTTGTTCATTTGGTTTATCCAGAAAATTCAATCCTTGCATGCAGGAACTTTCCCCTACCCTTGTTCAATATATGAAAGAGTTGGTGAATCTTAAGACAATTATAATTGATGGGGCTCTTGTGTCTGAAATTGGTTTTTGTACCATGAGCAGTTATTGTAAGTCTTTGACAGAAATTGGGTTGACCAAATGCATGGGGGTTACCAATGTAGGCATTGTGCATCTACTTTCTGGGTGTGTCAATTTGAGGATCCTCAATTTGACATGCTGTCGTTCCACAACTGATGCTGCAATCTCTGCTGTAGCCTACTCTTGTCGCAATCTTGTATGCTTGAAACTAGAGTCTTGCAACATGATCACTGAGAAAAGTCTTGAACAACTTGGAAAGTCTTGCTTGCTACTTGAAGAGCTTGATCTGACTGATTGTTGTGGAGTCAGTGACAGAGGTAAGCTTTGTGAAGTACCCCAAGTTGCTCTACTGTTGAAGTAGCTCATTGAGAACTCCGATAGTCATTTCCAATTTGGGTAATGGAATTGCTTTTTTTTTTTGTTTTATATTTTGGCTCAACTTGACTCACGTGAAGCCTCTTTTTAATTCAGGACTTGAATATGTCTCTAAATGTTCAAGACTCTTATGCTTAAAATTAGGCCTTTGCACAAACGTATCAAACAAAGGACTGTTACATATGTCGACTAATTGTTCAATGCTTCTTGAACTGGACCTATATCGGTAATTTTGACCTATCAATCAAATGAAGGTTCTATTTTCATATATCAGTACATAAGAAGTTGCAAGCCTTCCTTATCTTTTAAATTGTGGATGCAGCTGCAAGGGTATTGCAGACGATGGCTTAGCTGCTTTAGCTAGTGGTTGCAAGAAGTTGAAAAAGCTGAACTTATCATATTGTGACAAGGTTACAGACATAGGGATGGTATATATTAGCCATATGGGTGTACTCTCTGATTTGGAGATGCGAGGGCTTACAGAAATCAGCAGTGCAGGCCTGACAGAACTTGCAGCTAGGTGTAAAAGTCTGACAACTTTGGATTTGAAACATTGCAAGAAAATTAATGATTTGGGGTTCTTGGCACTTGCGTACTACTTACAGAACTTGCGACAGGTATTGGTCTCTGATTTGGAGTGGTGTATAGGGTTCCTTTTGCTACAATATTATACCACCTTGTTTTTGGGGGAATTATGGGAAGTAATCTCAGAGTGCACATCCGGAAAGGGGAAGATGGAACACATTAGGAGTGGACATTACAAGAATTGAGGGTGCACATCCAAAAAGTTTTCAATTACTGCAATTGCAATATGAAAAAACTCACCCTGTGCACTGAATCCTCATCTATTATCAAAAGAAGAGAAACAACCATGAAGGTCACCAGGATCATGGTTTTATATCTGCTAGAACCTGTGGAGGCATCGGCATATTATTCTTTGTTGATGTTATGCCTTCAATGTTGACTTTTCCATTATACCTTTAGAACACCTGAAAGCCACTGCAGATTCCTTTCTTAGTGTTTGATTGAATTTATAATTCACAAGATCCCAATGCAAGGAAAATCTATGAGGTCTTGGATGCACAGCCATGGCTATTTCCATCATTTATCATTTGCACATTTACAAAATATGCAAATTACTTAATATGACAGTTCCTTCCAGGTGGTTCGATGGAGTCTATTAGTTATCTCTTTCTCTCTTGTCTTGGCTGTGAAAATCCTAACTTCAAATTAACCTTTCTAGAGAATAGTAGAGCTATATTCTTAATAGAGGTAAAATGAATATCAGTTTCTTTTATGTGGTAGTGGATGCTGTCTTTCCATTATGGAATGTAAAGATTCCATTTGGTTTACCTGTTTCTTTGAGTTCATCTGAGATTGAATGGTTTGACCTCTATACAAGTTTTCTAACTCTGTAAATATCGACAGGTAAACTTGAGCTATTGCACTGTCTCGGACATGGCATTATGCATGGTGATGGGAAGTTTGAGAAGCTTACAAGACGCAAAACTGGTGCACCTTTGCAATGTTTCCGTCGAAGGATTTGAGTTAGCCCTCAGGGCTTGTTGTGGCAGGATCAAGAAAGTGAAGTTGGTAGCTGCTCTTAGGTTCATATTTTCCTCTGAAATACTTGAGCTTTTGCATGCCAGTGGTTGCAGAATCAGATGGGACTAGAGCTACAACTATTATGACTTGGAAAGTACTTAATGATAATTTGGTTCTTTGTCAGAATCTCCTAAGAAATAAAAGATCTTTCTTCTTTAACTGAATTATCAGATGCAGAGGATTTGAACTCTTTTCCTTGATACATTAGTGGTAATATGATTATGTTTTTGTGCGTGTAGGCCTATGATTGGGTGAACTTGGAAATGATAATTAGATTTTGCATTTATGTTACAGTCTCGGTGGTATAATTTGTAAATGGTTGGAAGGCTTTCTTACAATTTGGGGTTATTACAGATTTTGTAGGAGCTGAAGTGGAGCCTATTTAGAGAAAGAGTGTCGGAAGTTGAGTGACACATGGAATTTGTGTTTCCACCCCTGATTTTCAAGAAGGCTAAATGGGCTCCGTTACTCTTTTCATTGATGTGGATATTTTAGGGCTCTCGTTTGGTCGTGCCACCAGGCCCTGGGCAGATGGTAGTGATCATCAATTTTTAAACCCGCCTAGAGATAGGCCCAAGTTGCTCCAGAATCGAAGTTGAGAAAGTTGCCAATGGGATAAATGTTGAACACTTAGACCCTCCAGCGCACAGCCAACTAGTTTATAGATGCATCCTATGTGCGGTGGAATCGCAAAGAATAATAGAAAAAGCAAAGCATAACTTGATCAATGTTCAAAGAATCGCTTCATATAAAGAACACCTTGCTCTTAAAGAGAAAGCATAACTTGATCGATGTTCAAGGAAACGAATCAAAGAATCTCTTTTTCATATGTATATATATGTATATGCATAATTCTTGCTCTTAAAAGAAAGCATAACTTGGTCAGTGTCCAAGGAAACGGATCAAAGAATCTTTAGTTCTCAAAAGCTTTAACTTTCTTACAATCAATGCCATTCGTTCACCATGGTATATAGAAAACACAAACGTGTGTGCTTTCTCCTTCCCGTCAACGTTTGAAACATGGCATTGTCCCTTTTTTTTTTAATTGTAATCCTTCTTCCTTCTTTCCAAGCTTTATCCTATGTCAACTCTGCAAATAAGAAAACTTTTACCACAGAATCACTGATAAATCAAGTTTGCAGGGGTGTCGAAAATCAGGGTTCATGCTCGTTAAACTTGAAATCCCAACTATCAACCGAAGCCTCTCATAATGCAACTTCAATCTTGAGTGCATCCCTCAAGACCACGCTCAATGAAGCCAGGAAAACCATTGACATGATTGCGGGGTTCGGTTCTTTATCTGTGAGCTATCGTGAACAAATAGCTATAGAGGATTGCAAAGAACTCCTGGATTTCTCAGTCTCAGAGTTGGCTTGGTCCTTAGCTGAGATGAAGGAAATCAGAGCAGGTCCTACAAATGTTCACTACCAAGGAAATTTGAAAGCTTGGCTCAGTGCTGCCCTGGGCAACCAAGATACCTGTCTTGAAGGCTTTGAGGGAACAGACCGTCGTCTTGAAAAGTTTATCGAAGGAGGCTTAAAGCAAGTTACTCAGTTAATCAGCAATGTATTAGGTATCTATACTCAATTACACAGCCTACCCTTCAAGCTTCCAAAAAATTCCACCAAAAAATATTCAAGTTCAGGAAGTCCAGAATGGCTGACAGAAGATGATAAAGAGCTTCTAAAAGCTAGTTCACTTGGTGTGCACTTTGACGCTATTGTAGCTTTGGATGGAAGCGGTCATTACTCTAGTATTGCAGAGGCGATCTATGAAGCCCCGAGTCATGGTAACAGAAGATACATTATATATGTGAAGAAGGGTGTTTACAGAGAAAATATTGACATGAAAAAGAAGAAAACCAATATCATGCTTATAGGAGATGGCATTGGTCAGACGGTGGTGACAGGTGCTCGCCATTTCGGACAAGGATATACTACATTTAGAACCCCTACTGTTGGTTAGTACTTGAACACGCACCATCTTAGCTGCATGTTTTGAATTTTGAGCTTATTGCTAACATGATTTAATGGATTTCATTATTGCAGCGGTCTCTGGGAAAGGATTCATAGCAAGAGATTTGACGTTTCGAAACACCGCTGGGCCCCAAAACCATCAAGCTGTTGCTCTTCGAGTAGACTCGGACCAATCTGTCTTCTACAGGTGCAGTATGGAGGGATACCAGGACACACTTTACGCTCACTCTCTTCGCCAATTCTATCGAGAATGCGAAATCTATGGCACAATAGATTACATATTCGGAAATGGTGCAGCAGTTTTTCAGAACTGCAAAATCTTCACGAGAGTTCCTCTCCCACTCCAGAAGGTGACAATCACGGCACAAGGCAGGAAAGACCCGCATCAGAGCACAGGGTTTTCCATACAAAATAGCTATATTTACGCTACACAACCAACGTACTTGGGCAGACCATGGAAACAATATTCAAGGACTGTTTTCATGAACACGTACATGAGTGGTTTGGTTCAACCTAGAGGGTGGCTTGAGTGGTATGGCGACTTCGCATTGAGCACATTGTGGTATGGTGAGTACAGAAACTATGGCCCTGGTGCGTTACTTTCTAGAAGGGTCAAGTGGCCGGGTTATCACATAATTCCAGATGCTGCCACTGCCAAGTTCTTTACTGTCGGACGGTTCATTGATGGCATGTCATGGTTGCCGGCCACGGGTATACGATTCACCGCCGGTTTGACCAACTAATCTTGCAAACTTATATTAGTCATGCGGCTATCCTTATGCTCTTCAAGAAGTGTCCGATATTTGTAGATATGCAGATTTATAGTTTGCTAGCCGGTGAATATTCTTGTGATATTTATATTTCTATAATAATATGTGATATTAATTCAATCTAATTTATACGTATAATATTTCATATTCGATAATCAAACATTTTTTTATTAGATAAGAACGTAACTTAGTATATTTTAAATATATGTATCTAAAATTATATACACTTAAGTCAATTTGGGGAAAAAATGAATTTTACAATAATTGGCATTTCAGCTCAAGGGGAATTATTATAAGCCGGAGCTAATACTAGAAGTATGTAAATTATGTATCGTGAAGATAATATAAAGGAAGAGTAGGAGGGGAAAAAAAAAGAGGTTAAGTTCCTCTTTGTTTTCACTCTATTTTTTTTTAATCATTTGTGAAAATTTTAAAAGCTGGTTATTATTTTTGTTTCCCTTCTTTATAATTTAATTTATCATTAACTGAATGTATATATTAATTAATTATTATAAATATGATTATGGCTGGAGAGAAAGTAACAATATGAACTTGCAGATGCGTTGTCCACGACGGAAGCTAGAAGAAGTTTAATATTAATTATTAATAAGAATTATGATTAACATAGTTTAACAATCTAATTTATTTCAAATTTATTTTTTTGAAAAAATAAATGTTCAAATTTGATAATTATTTAATAAATATTTTAATTTTAAAATATATTTAAATAAAATTTAAGTAAAATTTATTTTAATGATTAAAATGTATATAAATACATAAATATTAGTTTATAAATAGCTTTACAAATTTAACTATTTATTTTTCATAAAATTTAATAAAACTTGTACTAATATTTATTAATAACTATTGTATAAGAAATTATAATTTTTATTTACTTAATTAATTCATAAAATTAATTTACCTCTAGGTTTTATTAATTTTTTATCATTTTATTTTTATTGTAAAGTTTAAATATTGCATTAACTAAATAAATTATTGTTAATTACAATGAAAAAAGATGAATAAATAACCAAAGTAATAAAGAGAAGCCAATCTCGTACTACAAACAATGTTGCAAATACCATACCAAATTTAGTACCGAATTGAGTTCTAGTATGGTACTATACCAGTATTAATCAATATCGGGTATTGTTTCGGGTAATTTTTTAAATTTATAAAATAGTCCCTAAATTTTTCTAAAAATTACAAAATAGTTCATTGTCATAATGTACAATTATAGTGTATATTTTTAACCTTGTCTCTAAAAATCAAAATAATAAATAATAATCAAAATTAATATGAAATAATAATAATTTTCAGATACTTCACATATAAATAATAACCACAATTTATGTGAAAAAAGACAATCATTATCATGTAAATATAAAATTAAGAACAATATAAAATATTTAAAATATTGCAACTTCAATTTTCATTATATAATAAATAATAATTGTATGAAAATATTTAATAAAAAGAACAATAAATATCCTTAACTCTCAAATTATTATAATTTACAAGAAGAGTTCGTGATAAGGAAACAATTAAGTAGAATTGAAACATGAAACAAAAACATATATTATTTAATTTACGATCAATTATATTTAATTAATTAAAATTAATTATTACTAAAATTATAAATATATTAATTTAATTTAATTTATAAAATTAATTTAATAATTATTAATAAATATAATTAAATTTAAAAATATTATATATATTTCAAATAAAATTTGATTTAATAATTAAAAATATATATAATAAATACTAGTTTATAAATAATAATTTTTAAATATTTTATTTTAAAAATAAAATGTTTTATTAATACTTTGTTAATAAATATTATATAAAAGATTAAAATAAATTTAAATAAAATATTTTATTTTATTTTTATTTAATGTATAATTATTATTAGTAATAAATATTTATTTTATTTTTAAAAATAAAAATTAAAAAATCACAATAAAAGTTTAACTAAATAAAAAATTAAAAAAGCTTTGAAAAAAAGAAAAGGGGGGAAGGTAGGAGTTAAATTTTATTTTTTTTTAAATTTTGCGACTGAGTCCCTATATTTTTCAAAATTTTTGAAACTGATCATTATTATAAATATCAGCCGGTATCATAGGAAATAGTCCGATACCGACCAATATTTATATCTGATACATAAATACCCCTTGTTCATACCGTTCTCCGACTAGTATGGAACGAAATTCAAAATCATGACTACAACTCCCAGAAACAAACTTACTTTTTTAAAAGTTAAATATTTCATTCACGAGGAGAACGTCTACATATAAATTAGGCAATAACCATATGTAATTGTTACAACTCCAAAGCAAATATATTTTCTAATAAAACAAGTTGAGTGGGACCATTATCTAAGGCTACGTTTAATTAGACGTAATGTTTTTAATAGAATGAAGTGAAATCAAGGCCGTTCTTAACGTTTTATATGCCCTAAGTAAAGGAAAAAAAAGTCTCGATAAATTGTCAATATCCAAACATGTAAACTTTTAAAGGATATTTTTATTTATTAAAATTTAATATCGATACATAAGTAACTCAATTTATAAGTCAGTAACTCAATTTATAAGTCTACATACTCAACAAAATATTAAATGATTATAACATCAACTAATAATATCTTACAAATGTCAGTAACAATAAAATCACTAAAAATAGTAACAATAACAACAAAATAACAATAGTAGCAATCAAATAACAATATTAGATTGCAAAACACTAAGAGATTGCATTAACAAACACACAAATGATCATGATTTATGAAGAAAAAAATTCTCCATGCATTTATAGATGCAAAATCATTAATAATATTATCAAGATCAATATTGTCTAACATAACCTTCTCGATACATAACATAACTAAACTATTCAACATTTCTTATGACAATGATGACCTCAAGTAAATTTTCAATAATTTTAACTTTGTAAAACTTCTCTCAGCTGATGCTACAATAACAAATATAGTCAATAAAATTCGATAAGCAATTGAAACATTTGGATAACAATCTGCAGCTTTAATAAATTCTAAAATTTCAACTGATGACATTATCTCCTTTGGCAGAGTCCTTTGCAACACTTTTAGTTTAGAAAAAATCATCTAAATTTACATCCAACACATTATCATGAGAAAAAGTTTTTTTAAAATTTGTGCAACATTAGCTTAATTGGTTATCATCCAACGACCTCAACTTCTTTGAATCAAATAAGAATCTAAAAATATTTTCAACTGTCGTTAATTGTTCAAATATATTCTTCAATGAAGTAATTGCCATATCCACAACAACTATAAAGTAATTACCTCTGAAAAAATCCTCAGTTTATTGTGTTTCTCCATCGTGATCAATTTCATCAAATTGTCTTTTCCTAATAATACAACGTCTAGTTAAAAATGTAAGCTCTACATTCATCTCATGTGCAAGACTTTTGACAATACTCATACTAGAGCCAAACTCTTCATCTCTGTATTTTTCAAAAAATACCTTCTAAATGCTTTATGGTAGCGTCATCTAGATTTAAAATGTACTCACCATGTTAATAGCAAATAAAATATCACACCAAATAACCATACTAAGTAAAAACTTAAAACTTTCAAGTACATTAACCAAACTCTCAAAGCCAATCTTATTTGAGAAACTTGAAATCTAATAGCTTTAACACTATTTATTCAAGTCTCCCAACAAGTGTTAGCCAATGATTTCATGGTTAAGCTGAAAAATTATTAAGTAGAACCTTCCGTATTTTAAGAGAACTTGAAAATATTGCATATATGCGTTGCACATCTCCAAAAAATAAAATAACTTTAAAACAAGAATATGCCTTATCACTAAGAATAAGATTAAGATTATGACAAACACATGACATATATAACGCTTTAGGATTTATTCAAGTAATCATTTTTGAACCCCTTGGTGTTTTCCCTTCGTATTAGAACCATTGTCATAACCTTGAGTCCTCACATTATAGACATTAAGATCAAGAGACTTAAATGCATTCAATAATTCATTGAAAAGTCCCCATCCAGACATGTCATCTATCTTCAAGAACTCTAAAAATTATTCCTCTATTTTTATTTTTCATTTGGCATGTTCACACATCGTACTAACAAACTCATTTTTTCTTGATGAGTCATATATGGGATACAATAAAGAATGATAGAAAAGTATTTCGCCTCTTTAGTGATCCTTATGATAAAACTTTTAACACTATGGGCCAATAGAGAAATAAACTCATTTTGAATTTTGTGACCAAGATAATGATGATGAATTTCATGATTTTGAATACTTCTAACATGATCTTGCATTATTACATCAAATCCAACAATCATCTCAATCAATGCTAGAAAATTACCACTACTATCCTAGTAAAGTTTCTCATTGGATCCTCGAAAAGTCAAATTATATTTAGTAAGATATTTCACAACAGAAACTATTCTTATCAAAACTTCTTTTCATCGTCCTTTCTCCTTTACAATTTCTTGTTGCAAATTTTTATCAACTGTTTGATTTTTGCTCAATCTTACTCTTAATTCATTTCAAGTTATCATATTAGTCATATGCTCAATGCAATTCTTATGTTTTTGAGCTTCTCACTAAGATGATTCTAATCTCTAAATCCATCATTTACTAATGCACTTTGTTTGCTATTAAATATGAACAACTTATAATAAAAACAATATACTTTATCTATATGGTTAGAATCAACCAATTATTTTCTATCGCTAATCCCTCCATTACTCAAATTTCTATAATAATGAGAATATGAAAAATGTTAAGAGGTATTGTCTAACGGAAACACAAGATTCAATTCTCTGACAACCCCTTTTCAACTAAAATGTACCTTGCTTTATTATCAAGATTATCTCAATTTCTAGGATCAAAAATATCCAATATAAGCTTACTTGCTCATCTGCCTTTCAATTTTCTAAAGTGGATGCATTTGATACATGATCATGCTCATTCAAAATCTAATATCCTCATGAATATAAATCATTTTACTTAAATTTTCTTTATGTTATTCAAAACTATCTTTACTAATTCCTCATGATTCTCACTAGAAGAGCCTACTCTTTTAATAAATTTATTAATTGCTCCTTTTTGGAATTCTATTAACTATTCCACTTGTTTTCTTTTTTTCCTTTTTTTATCTTCCAAACAAATGCCTTTTAGGCAACATAATATAAACCAATTATAACACAATTAGACTAGAAAAAGAACAAAAGCACTTGTATGGAACTGGAAGAAGTATACAAGAACAACAGAACACCAATAGCTTGACAATATATATCACAAAGATATATCAATGGTATTATATCTATGATAGAGAAAAAAATAAAGAGCAAATTTTAATGATAATGAAACACTAATTTCTAAAAAATATAAGACCTTAACATACTTGGGAGTAAATTATATTATAATTCATTAACTATTATGACTTTTAACTATTCTAAGTTTGTCAAGCTAATTATTATCCTATTTTGTAAGTTGTGGAAATGATTGAATATTATTTTATCAAGCAACTAGATAAAGGTTTAAATTATTAATAATTTTTATTAAATTTTAAGTAATAAAAAATTTTCTTTTATGGTAATTAACATATGTTAAATGTAGTATATCATATCAACTAGTTACGGTATTATTTAATTATCAAATACATTTTAATATATTTTATTAAATTTTAAGTGATGAAAATTTTCTTATGGTAATTAACATAATTGTAAATGTAGTATTATCAACTATTTATGGTATTATTTAATTTTCAAATAAAGAAGCTTTTAAATTATATCACTATCAGACATAAATATTAATATACTATATCTGACCATGGGAAGGTGATACTCATTTTATTCAATTATTGAAAATGATCAACACGGTAGGGTTACAATTTTAACCTACAAGAAGGCACAAGCACAGACAACATGCAAACATTTACAAAAAAGAACTCCCTAATCCACGATCTTAAAAATCTCAAATACTGTTTTCAATACTTCTATTATTTTCTATTTTTATCTTTATGTAGTAAACTTTTACGCCATTGTTCTAATTATTAAGAATATTATTTACTCCCTCCTATCCAAAATAAGAGTTGTTTTAAAGATATTTTAATTATTCAAAATAAGTGTTGTTCATGATTTTTCATGCATGTTTATAATTTTATTTCCAAAATTACCCTTTAATTTCTCTCACGTCCTAATTATACATATTATATTTTCAAGGCAATTCAACATGCAATTAATAAGGGTATATCAAACATTTCACTAACTTTCTTAATAAGTGTACATCTCTCTAAAATTACACTTATTTTGGATAGGAGGGAGTAGATTTTTAATTACTATATTATTAATTATTCATACATTAACTTATCAAATCCTCAAATTTGAATTTAGGCATATCATTACTAAACTTATGTGAACCTCTTTAAAAACACAAATCTAACAATTATTATGATAATTGTGGAAAAGTATAATGAAAATTACAATTACAAAACTTAAATTATTTATTAACATTTAATGATATTTTTTATAAATAATAAGTGATCTAAAAATAAAAAGGAGAAACACAAGTAAACATAATATCGTTTAATATTAATGTTTTAATTTAAAATGCTAATATAGTATCCATGCAAATGGCAAATTACAAATTAATTATAATATATTCAAATATTTAGTAAGCTAAAAATACATTAAAAAAACGTAGACATTTTACTTTTAAATTATCATTCAGAACTTAGAAGTCATCACCGTGAAAATCCTTTGCTATAAATTTTGAGCTGGAGTATCGTAGATTCATATGTTGATGGACATAAAAAAATTAGATTGTAAGATGCTTCAAATGAATTTATAAGAAGCTAAAAATTTAACGTTAGTTTGGAAGCTAAAAAGATTACGTAGTGTTATGAAAAGTATCTCCACCCAAGATTGTTTCATTCCTTCTCAGCAACCATTAATTAGCAATTAATGCTCTTCAACAATTAAAAGAGAGTTAATGTTAGTTTGGAAGCTGAAAGATTAGGTAGTTTTCATGATCTCCACCCAAAATTGTTTCATTCATTCTCTACAACCATTAAGTAGCATTTAATGCTCTTCATTAACTAAAAGATCGTTGGAAGGTTACTAACCTAAGAATAGGTGGGCCCCTAATGGGGTAGGGTGACTGAATATAATGTAAATGAATGTAATATTAGAAAATTGTTGTTTAGGAGGGATCGAACGGTCATAATGTAATATAGTGAAATGTTGTTTGAGAGACGGATGAAATGGAATATAATGTATGTATAATAATAATGAATAACTATTCTACCCTTGATAGAACAAAACATATGTTAATAGGGTTGTTATTAGGGTTGAGGGTATAATTGGTATTATGAAAAAATTATTAAGGGTATATTAGGTAATACATATTTATCATTTTATATGTCATCCTAAATTTTCTAGATCGGAGGTAACTCATTTTTACTATTTAGGATAAAACGAGATATAATGTGAAACCTTCTCCTTCCATCCTATTCCATTCCATTATAAACCCTCCTCTTGAAAAAATAGAATTATAAAATAAAGGAATCATACATGTTTCAAACTTTTTTTGAAACCTTTTCAATGTGTCAGCCATGAGTTGTCCAAGTGTCTAGCTTCTAACGGTATTTATAAAGCAAAAAAAAAGAAACTTAACTTTTGAGAAGAATAAGTAGGAATAGTTGCTTTATGTTTATTTCCTATAAATAGAAAAAACATTACATTTTATTTTTATTTAAATTAAATATTCTAATTATAATTAAAGTCAAACTCTAATTATAATTATAATTTAATAAAATCAAAATTTTCATATTTGATCCACGAAGTTTCTCAATTATGTCCAACTTAATTGAAATTAATTTTCTCTTTATGTGTGACTCATTAGGTTTATAATATATTAGCAATGATTAGAAATTCTAATTCTAATTTATAATTAAAATTATATAAATTAAGGCTCTTTTTAATTTATCTTTAATTTTCTATGTAACACCCCACTCTCGAATGACCCGAACCCGATATCATTGGTGATATCCGAGCCCGTGCCCCGCGAGGATGACGTACTACATCAGTCGGTTAAAACTCAGTATAACATTTTCTCCTCTCTCTTTTTTTTGAACCATTCATTAACGCGACATAAACAGTAAGAAACCTGAACCCATGTTCACAATTAATCATTTTCATTTATTACAGTCATCCAATAATAATTTACAATCAGTCAATGTGTAAAACAA
>JANTPM010000006.1:22866937-22877423 GCA_025434745.1 Erythroxylum divaricatum
GCCAAAATGTCAAAGAGACATAACATAAATCGGACTAAATTTGCTTAATATGCTAACCCCTAATTTGGGGCGTTACACTTCCAGGCATTAGCTTCGGGAGCAACCAATGAGTAACCTAGATGATCTCACTCAATTAAATGTTTGTTATATATTATGTTTGAATTGTTGAATGAATGTGTCTTGATTGTTGGATTTCGGACAATGAAGTTCCGATGATTGTGATATTTGATTGAGATATTGAAATACTACTTGAATGTGAATATGATG
Source organism: Erythroxylum divaricatum (assembly GCA_025434745.1). NCBI lineage: Eukaryota > Viridiplantae > Streptophyta > Magnoliopsida > Malpighiales > Erythroxylaceae > Erythroxylum > Erythroxylum divaricatum. The sequence continues at coordinate 22,867,205 of JANTPM010000006.1, forward strand.
GATTAAATGTTTATGATATGATTGATTGTAAAAAAATGCATTCCATTTATAAATACATGATCAGATAATGAGAGTTGTGACCTAAATAGCCAATGTGAAAAGAGTTTTAAGCTCAGTTATGCGCATCAGAGCCTTAAGCTCAACATTTAATGAGCTCGGTATCTATAACAGATACGGGACAGTACTGAAATGAGCCCGGTGTTCATAATAGATATGAGACAGTTTAGGCACTCAGTTATAGCAACGTAATAATTGGAAATGAGTCATATGAGCATTTCGTATGCATTTAATAAGCATGTTGATTGTTTGAAATGCCAAATTGGTTTGATCTTAAGTGAAAATGTGATATGTGTTCAATTATGCAAAAATACAAAAATGTTAAATATATATTATATATGTTGATGTGATGCATGAATTGAGTGAATCATTGATGATTGTTGCCTTATTGAGTTCGCAAAATTCACCAAAATTATAACATTAAGTTTTCAAGATCGAGAGACGACTCTAATTATTGATAGGCACTACAAGCAGTATAGACTTGTGATTTGGGAAGAGAAGTTATAGCTCAAAGGTCGGTCAGCTGTGTTTTGGACAGCTTAGATAGATTTTGTATTTCCTCCTTCATGTAGCACTTTTGTATTAGGCTACGATGATGTTCATGTAAGTAATGTTACAAGACATATTATAAACCTTTAGTTTTTATGAAATAAAATGAGGAAAAAGTTAGTTTTTAAAATATTGTAATTTTCTTATGATGCTTTATAAGTGAATAAAGATATGATGCCATGTTAAGTGAATGTAATGATTGAATGTAGCACGCCATTTTTTTAGGTTATGTATTGGAATGACCTTCGGACGTCCCGGTATGTATTCTAAGGTAAGGAGGCACTACAAAAAAATTTAGGAATAATATATAAATTTAAATTGAATATCATAATTACGATCCCATCGTAATTTTGATTGCAAAGTAATTATTTTAGAAATTTTATCTTTAGTATTAAAACATCAAATGTAACTAATAAAATACATAAAGATAAAGAATATTTCTATTGATTAATAATAATGTCATACATAAAATCAACTGATTGATAGCTGGACATAAACTATCAATAATAAAATTTAAAAGGTTAGATTTTGATAATTGAAAATCATAGATTATGTTTAACATTATCAATACTTTAGTCATGTATTAAATTAGTTGATAGATAAATTGATTCTTTAAGATCATCATTAAATGATTAAATTAAAAATTTTATCTTAAGATACAAAATAAATAAATAAATATATAGATATAGATACATAACACTATCAAAAAAAATACATAATAAATATGTAATAAAAGAATCATCGTCAAGTTATAACGAAAAAATATTTATTTGAACATGTATAATAAATTTTTATGTTTCTAATTTTAAATATGAATAAGAATAGGATTATAATTTTATAAAAAGTCTATAAATATCATAAATTTTATTTTATTTATATGATATTGGAATTCTCACAATTTGAATAATTATTAGCTAAGTTAATTAAATAAATTATAAACTTCATCTAATAACTTCTCTATTCAATTATCAATTTTAAAAATATATAAAAATTGTCTCATATTCAAATTAGGAAAAGTATTCCTGAAAAATATTACGGACAATAACATTATAAGGTCATTTTGAGACTTTTTTATTAAGTTGTTTTGGTCATTTCAAATCTTTATTTACATGTAACTGATAATTCTCTACTCTCTCTGCTATCATTTCCTCCACATATCTCTGTGATGGCGGACGAGCAATGCGAACTTAGCGAGAAGCAAAAGAAAGAGATCGCCAAGTGGTTCCTTCTCAACTCCCCCGCAGGTGAAATCCAGTACGTCGCTAAAGGTTTATGTCTTGCTTCCCCACAGTTGGTTGAGTTTTTTTTCCCTCCTTTTCTCGTTGGATTTGAATTTTAATTTGATTAACCTTTTTGGTATTGGGTTCTTCTTGCAGATTTGAGATCGATTTTAGATGACGAGAGAGTATATAAAGAGGCGGCTCTAGAGGCATTCCCTCTCTACAATAAATCTCACTTGATTTGTCTCGAATTACCTGATAGGACTTCTGATGTAAGAGTCTGTTTTTGAATTTTTTTTTCATATAGTGTACGTATCTTAAAAGTGCATTTACAAAAGCAAATGGTGCAACTTGGATTTTAAGAACTTGCTAGCTGTTATTGTGCTAAATTGTTGTTCATTTATGGTGTCTTATTGGTGTTTATGTACGAGCCTCTTTTTGAATTGATTGCATATTAATTGATTCAATTGTTTTCACGAGTATATTTACTCCTCTCTCCTCTCTCTCTCTCTCTCACACACACACACACACACACACACTCGTACTTTATGTTTGTAGGTGCTATTGGCCTCTTACAATGACCTTGGTGAGAACCAATTTCTTGATCCTAGGACTGCACAAGTTGCCATAGTAGACCATGTCAAGCAAGTAAGTTTCTACCACTGTAAGAATTTCGCATCCAATTTTACTTAGTTTTATAACTTTTCAAAGGAGAGCTGGGATTGTATTTATTCTTCCTTCATTGTTTTTTATTTAAGTTGGTGAAACCCGGTTGGTTTATTAGCCTCTGCGTGTCCTATCAAGTAAGCAGATATGGTGGACAATACTTTAACCAAGTCATATAAATGGATTGCTAAAATTTAGCTACTCTTTCATTTATGAATCCTTATTTGTCATCCAAGGCAACTATAAACAAAATGAAATACCTGTAAATGAAGCAATTTTGTATCTTACTGTTCTCTTATCTGTTGGGAATCTTAGTTTGAATTTATTTTTGCTGTAATACTTTTGATTGTCATTCTTTATACCATGATATGCTAAATTGATTCAGGTTTGTACAGAGGTGAGACCTGCAGCCGATGAGGAACTTGCATCACCATTTATTGAGGAATACCGGTATGCTTTTTATGCTTTATAATTATTATTTTTAGTTGCTATCAAGCCTCTTTTTTCATGTTTGCAATTAGGCAAGAGATTGATGTTGATCTTTAACATTTCTACAATTTCTATGTTAATAGTTGGCCAACAAAGCAACCTTTGTTGTCTTCTTTCACATTTTGGCTTGCAGCATCAATAAATCAATGAGATTCATTTCCTATGCCGCATTCATAATTGAAATGCAGCATAACTAGAGTTCCTGGTTTATATTTTCCTTTGATGTTTAGGAAATCAATTTGAAGATAATGAAGATACTGATGGCAATTTTCCCGTTGCAGTTGTGCTTTAGATTCGGAATTACTGAAATATGTTGATGAAGCTTACCCAAAAGGTGTCTGTGCAGTCTACTGTGTTAGTGGGAAAGATGTGGAGGGGCCAGGATCTGATTTTGGGCTTGTTGTAGTGATTTCTGCTGTTAGGAATAGCCCACAAAATTTCTAGTTTGTGGAATTAGAAAGATTTAAGTAACTTGTTTTTAGTTCTATGTTTGATTCAGTCTCCTGTCTTTGTATATATATTTGTCTCAGTATTCTGCCCTTCACATATTATACAGCAATGGAAGTTGGCGTTCAATATGGAATATAGAGTTTAAGGATGATACACAATTGCTTGAAATAAGAGGCAAACTACAGGTACTATTTTGAATGCATGAAGCAACCATTTAAATTGATTAATCTGGTAGAGACAGTATGCTAACCATTCATTTCTTTGTACCTTCATCTTGCTCTTCCTGCAGGTCGTTTCCCATTACTTTGAGGAGGGAAATGTTCAGTTGCATGCAAAACATGATTGTAGAGATTCAACACTTATTCAGGTCACTCCTACATTCACAAATCTTTGGCTTGATTCCCTTAGTTTATCATACACGTTAGAAATCTTTTCCATTTTGCTTCATTCAGGTAATTAAGTTGTAACACTACGGACAGTATTATATAAACAAGCTCTTGGAGTTGGTTATGTTGAAATTGATCAATTTATATGACCGAGTCCAGCTAATTGTCCTTACCAACCTTCAACCTTCGATGCTTATCATGTTATTAAATGTTGGTTTGGACTTTTTCTGTGGAGGATTCAGTTGTACATTCTAGAAGGTCAGCTTATTCTCGGATGATTAGACATGAGTAGTTGCAGTTTCTATTTTCAATTGTCTCCTTGGTATAGGGTTTGTACTAGAATATAAGTAAGGTATCTACTGAGGTTTTTTGACTTCACAATGATTTTATGCCATCCCTGATTTTTTCTGAGGATCCCATAAAACAACATAAACCATCTTTCTAACTTAATGTGAAGAAATAGATTCATTGTCTCTGCCTTGCATCTTTTGTAACTGCCATCTTTTAGTTCTATGCAGTTAACCTTAATGTAGGGGGACAAAAAGGCTGATCTTTTTTCTCTTGGTTTTTGGGTTTCAGGCTCCTGATGATAATGCAATTACCATAGTCAACATCATTCGCCACCATGAGGCAGAGTACATGACTTCTCTGGAGGTTCTCTTTCTATTTTTCCTTCTACAGTTCAACACTTTAAATTCTAGATTCTTTTGTTCTGACAATTATATTTGACAGGCATCCTATTCAAAACTGCCAGATTCCACTTTCAAGGTACTTACTATTAGTTGTTGAGAACTTTACATGGTTTAAAAAGTTGTCATGCCATATATCTAAGTGGGTACATTATGGTGCAGGACCTTCGAAGGAAACTACCTGTTACTCGCACCCTCTTCCCATGGCATAACACGTTACAGTTCAGCCTGACAAGAGATATACAAAAGGAACTTGGAATTGGGAAGTAGTTATATGCGAGGAGTATACTAGATTACATATGTGAAGTCACAGTTAGTATGTGAAGTCACAGTTGGTAATATCTCTTAAACAGGTCTTGAGCAGTTTTTTATGTTCTTATTCCCGCAGCATTCCCGCTCCCAACCCCCACCCCATTACTCGAGCTTAAATGTAGTCATTTTGCATTTTGTAGAGCCTCTCAATTTTGGTGTGTAGTCTGATTAGGAGTGATATATAGCTGTTTCATTGGTGTTCACTTTTAATTTGATGGTTGATTAAGAAGTATTGGAAATTTAGTTAGTGTTTGTTACTGGTGATTCAGAGAAGTGATGATGATTTTTTTTTTAAAGAAAGGGAGATAGTTTCATGGGGTAGGACTAAGATATCACTCATTGTCTTTCTTTTAGTTAGTGTTTGTTACTGGTGATTCAGAGAAGTGATGATGATTTTTTTTTTAAAAAAAAGGGAGATAGTTTCATGGGGTAGGGACTAAGATATCACTGATTGTCTTTCTTTTACTTTTCGTGAATGAATGAAATGAATCCTAATTGGATCCTACTCAAATGGTGCTTTGACTTTCTCGTTATTGCACAACAAAGAAAAGTTGATATGTACATCAATTCTAACATATTATTACAAGAAATCGTATTAATGTGGTATAGGTTCCTTCTGACACCCATGATAATGATAACCTATCTTTTAGATACAAGTAATTCTGATATTGACTAGGATCAGATTCAGATTTACCCATCTATGAATCTGAGTAAGTGGTTTATAGGTCTCAGATAGTCAGATCAAGTCCGAACTCTGAGTTATAAAAAAAAAAGTATGATTGAGTTTGTAAAAGCAAAGACATGTGGCATAAGCATGTGCAATGTGGAGAGGAAGTAAGTGCTGCCTCATGGCGGCCTAACCTCATCTTTGTTGGCCATGCCACACAAAAAAACAGAAGAAAAGACAAAGAAAAGTAAGCTCAAATCAATCATAGACCTATCCAAATCTCCACGCCAGAGAATGCAAGAATATTGTCGTTAGCAAAAGTCACAGAAAAATAGTTAAAAACAAGTTGTTTTCGATCTTCTAAAGATTCCCACGCAATTGTCCAAATCCACTCTACCCATTTGCTCTCAACTTCATACTTGTTTCTGTACCTAAAGCTCCAAAACTGAACTGTTATCTTAAAGTGGGCAAACCTACAATCTTTCTTTTCTTTAATTTTCTCTCCTTCTTCAGCATCCAAGCAATAGCAATGGCGGAGATTAAGGAGGAAAGAAGAAGTGAAGACCATTGGTTAACAATCGCGGAGAAGAGTAGTGCGGACCACCAGCAGCCTCCCACTGACAGAAAAAAACGCGTTGCTTCTCTCGACGTTTTTAGAGGTCTCACCGTTGCGGTGGGTTTCTGTCTTTTAAGTTTGTTTTTCATTTTAATGGCCACAGGGTCCATAGCTCAGTGGTAGAGCATTTGACTGCAGATCAAGTGGTCACCGGTTCGAACCCGGTTGGGCCCTTCCTTCCTTCAGTTTTGCCTTTTCCTTTATTTAACCACTTTCTACTCAACGGTGAACTAACTTGTTGTGATGTCTTGGGATATTATTTACATGCATACTAACCACTAAACAACAACGGACCCAATTGAATGGTAAAGTTGTAAGTTTCTTGTGCACTAACTTTAGATTTTATTCAATATAACTTTATCAATTAAGCCGCGAGTATAGTACCTTGATAAACAGACAGTTCTAACCACTTACAAGTTTATGGAAAATGTAGTTAATGATTTTGGTGGATGATGCTGGAGGAGAATGGCCCAGGATTGGACATGCACCGTGGAACGGTTGCAACCTGGCAGACTTTGTAATGCCATTCTTCTTGTTCATAGTAGGAATGGCCATTCCACTTGCTTTTAAGGTAAGTTCTTTCACCTTATATTCCTCAGCTTGGCGGATAGAAAGGCTCCACAGGATACTTTTCATTTATGAGTTTTAATAGAGAATAGAACGCTGGGATAAGGCAGTCAGGAAGGTGATTCTTAGAACTTTGAAACTCCTATTTTGGGGCCTCCTGCTTCAAGGTCAGTTATATTTTTTCTGGTGCCACTATGCTATTGAATTCGCTCGTTACATCAATAAAAATTGTACTCATTGTACCTTGAAGGAGGGTATTCTCATGCTCCTGATAAACTGTCTTATGGCGTTGACATGAAGAGAATAAGGTGGTGTGGCATTCTTCAGGTAATGATGATTTTTCGTTTGATGGTTTCATCACGTAGCTTTGATACTACAAAAACGTATCTACACGTTTCCCAGAGAATTGCTCTTGCTTATCTCATTGTGGCACTGGTGGAAATTTTCACAAAAGATTCTCAAGCTAAGGATCCACATCCCCCAGATAACCTGTTACGTATGTTGAGGTTGTACTTCTGGCATTGGTAAGTTGATATTCTGCAATTGGTAACCATCTCTTCCTGCTTGTGGATTAACCAATCATAACTAGTTTGATCCAAATTCTATAGGCTTGTGGGAGCAAGTGTAGTAGTTGTTTACTTTTCTGTAGTTTATGGAACTTACGTTCCTGATTGGAAATTCACGGTCCGTGACACAGACAGTGCTGACTATGGGAAGGATTTTACCGTAAGCCTAGTTCCCTTTGAATTAAATTATCCTTAAATGGCTAAGGTTTAGCAATGTGACTTCTTATGCAGCGGAGAGAACTGAAATGGTTATTTGCTGTTCCTTTCAGGTAGCCTGTGGAGTGAGAGGAAAATTGAATCCTCCTTGTAATGCTGTTGGCCACGTCGACAGAATAATCCTAGGGATTTCTCACATGTATCAACGTCCAGCTTGGAGAAGATCAAAGGTGCCAGATTGTTTGTCCTGCTACTGCTTACTAAATTGATTTAGACTCTGGTATGGTCACACATTATGAACTAACGATGCAGGCTTGCACCCCGAATTCCCCATTTGAAGGACCTTTCCGAGACGATGCCCCATCTTGGTGCCTCGCACCTTTTGAGCCTGAAGGAATCATAAGGTTTGTTTGTTTTGAATTTTATCTGATACACTAATTTAACACTCCACAATTCCACAAGACTTCCGCATTCAAGAATTCTAGCAAGAATTACATAAACATATTAGAAAAATAACAATTTTTGTTATATTGCTCAAAACTCAGCAATTAGGGACTCTTTTTCGAGCTAATGCCGGTTATAGTATTGGACTATTAGTAATCCATAGACTTGATTAGAGATGGCAACAGGTCAGGAGCTGATCAGGCCTTGGCTTGGCCCCAGCCCGACGGGCCATTGGTCGGCTGAACGGGCCTGGCTTGACTTTATGTTTTTTTAAAGTTAAAAAACGATGTCATTTCGTACCTTTCCATAAGGCACGGGGCTAGGACAGTGTTGGTCCCCAACCCTACAGGCCACCGGTGGGCCCAGCAAGCCTAACTAGACTTTATATTTTCAAAAAACTAAAAAATGACGTCGTTTTGTACCTTTCCATTGAGAGCTCGACCCGTGGCCCAAGAGGCCAAGCAATCTTGGCTCGTGGCTTGGTCAACCCGAGCCAAAGTCGGGTTGGGTCAAGCCACATTTTCCAACCTTAGACCCAATTCTACTGTAAACTAAACTAAACGACGTTGAGACTTCGTCCTCCAGTGTTATACTTCTTCTCTAGCGATATAGTTCTCGGTGTTCAGCTAATATTCCTTCTCATCATTCTTCGTGTGACATTATCTCCAACCTTGTGTGTGAGATTGATTTTCTGGATAATTTTGTTCCACGTCAGTAAAATAACTCCCAGAAGACTCTTGTTCTCCTCTCCCAACCATTGTATGAAAACCTGCATCACTTCTTTACTTACCCTTTTTCACATTTTCACATTTACCCTTTGTCCCATATTGAAAGTAAGTGAGGAAGGGGGTGACTCAACAACTATAAATAAACCCCCTCTCCCTTCATTTAACTCATCCCAAGTAAAAACAAAATATTAGAGTATAAAACTCTTAGTTCTCCTCATTGTGAGTAAGAAAACTACTAAGAGTGGTAAGTGTTTTTGTGAGTAATTTTGGGATGTATTGTGGTAAGGGTTTGAGTGTGTGTGTAAACATTAGTGAGTTGAGTGTTAAGTGTAAACACTTGTAAGTGTTTGTTTTTCTCCCTAATAAAAAGATGTGCAGTAACTCCGGAGACAGACACAATTCGGCCGAACTCCGTTATCAAGTTTTGTGTTGTGTGTTTGTTCTATTAACACTCTAGTTGTGTGAAAATAGTCTAATTTTCTTACAATTGTTATCAGAGCCTTAGAGAAGTGAGTATGCTCTGTAGTCGCCACAGTAGTGGATCTTTTACATTAAAAATTTTTCCTTGGGTGTGTTAAAGCTTGGAGTTAGTATGCTCTGCAGTTGTCACATAAGTGGATCATCTACATCAGAAAACTTCTCTAAGGTATTTTTGGCTACTAAGTGGTGTTATTAAGGAAGTTCTGTCTAAGAAGATTGGATAGTAAGTGGGAGCAATTGTGACCCCTCCAAATTTTCCTGGACACTTTAGCTAAAGTTCTATCTAAGGAAAATTGGAACTTAAGTGGGATCTGTTGTATTTTCTCACTCAACATTTCCTGGGAATCGATTTTGATAACTGTGAACCACGGTTCAATAGTCAGAGAAAACTAGAAGTTAGTGGGAGTGATGACACCAGATGGCATGCTCAACAAAATAGATAAGTTTGATGCCACAGGTTTCGTATACTGGAAGATGCATATAGAGGATTATCTGTATCAAAAGAACCAGTTTCTACTACTTTTTTGGAAAGAAGCCAAAAAACATGTTAGATGAAGACTGGGTTATTCTTGACAGGCAGGCCCTTGGAGCAATTCGAATGACCTTATCCTGGAATATAGCGTTTAACGTAGTAAAGGTAAAAACCACAAAAGGCTTTATAGAGGAAAAACGGAGTATTATGAAAAACCGACGGCAATAAATAAAGTACATTTTATGCGGCGTTTGTTCAACTTGAAGATGGCAGAAGGCACCTTTGTAGATCATCATATCAATGAACTCAACAAATTCTTAAACCAGTTAAAATATAGTGAATGTTGATCTTGATGATGAAATACAGGCCTTAATACTTTATCATCCCTCCCAGAGAGTTGGAGTGCTACAGTCACATCAGTGAGTAACTCAATGGGAACCAATAAGTTAAGTTCAAGGATGTTAGTGGCTTGATTATTAATGAAGAAACTCGAAGAAAAGAAATAAGTGAAGCCTCATCCTCCTGCTCCCGTGCTGCATAATCAAAAGGAAGAAGCAAAGGACGTAAAAAAATCTAGAAACCCTGATAGATCAAAGGACATGAGATCTAAGTCACAGAATCTCACTAGTTCCCAAAACTCGAAAAATATTGAGTGCTGAAATTGTGAAAAGACCGGGCACTACAAAATCAACAAAAGAATGGTTC
>JANTPM010000006.1:22920957-22934642 GCA_025434745.1 Erythroxylum divaricatum
TTAGACACTTTTGTATTAAGTTAGTAACTAGCTTTCGGAATGGCTTTATAAGCATATTAAGCATTGAGCATCTCATAGGTTGTATTTTGGCACTTGATTCTTGATAGATATGATGAATATGCTCATATGTAATTAAAGCTATGATCGAACTCTTGAATGATTGATAAAGAGATTGAGAGCTCTAGTACTCTCTTGTGCATGTGTATGTATTGAATTGCGATCTACGTATGATCTTGATAAAGGGGTATGTGTATGAGTCTTTTAATTGTTGAGTTGCTATTGGGATTTGTATTGGGAGAGCTCGCTTGAAATTTGTTAAGGTTTAGGAGCTGTTGAAATTCTGGGCTGGTGTGTTCATATGGTAGATTGTGTTGTGCTACAAATTATGGGTTGATATAGGTCGTATAGGATCATTTAGACTTCTTGAAGGTAGATGAGCTGTAGAGCTGGTTCATGAGGTGTAATGAGCTATTTTTGGAGGTATTAATTGCAAAGTGTCAGTTGCTAGAGTTGAGTTCAGGTGCTGTCTAAATGGCAGATTTTTAGTAGAGCAATTTGAGTCCACTTTTGACCCTTATAGAGTTAGAATTTGGATCAGTGATCTTCATGAAAGTTGTAAGGCATTCTCTTAGCTTTATATAGACACTAAGTTTGTTAAAGTTGGAGTTCAGGGTCAAAAGTTATGGTATTTGCAAGTTTTGGTACTGCTTAGGAAGAGCTAGTCGATCGGACTTAGACTAAACTTTTCATTCCTTTATTGTCCGAGCTTGCCATAGAGTCCTTCTTCAAAATGGTAGAGCTGTCTCTTAGCTTTCCAAGGAATCAAACCGTGTCTAATTTGGAGCTTGGAGTCAAAAGTTATGAAGGTTTGAAGTCTGATAAGTCGGATTGCTGGGTAGGTCGCTCGGCTCGCTACCGTCCGGCGCTCGACACGCTGCCGAGCGCTCAGGCGCGAGGCACGGGGGCGCCAGCGCTCGCCTTGGGGTCGATTTTTGGCCGACCGACCTCTCTTCCTTCTTTTGGTCATAACTTTTTAGTCCGACCTCCGATTAAGCTGATTTTCGAAGCGTTGGACTCCTAAGAAAATTTTATATCTTTTTATACCGGATTGGTTGGTATTGCTTTTAAATTGTAAAAAGTGGTTTGAAACAAAGTGTGATGGTCGGTCAATAAAGTCTGAATATACTTCACTTATTTTAAAATATCTTGATCTATAGATCTCCGATTGAGGTGATTCTTGTTTTAAATTAAACTAGAGACATAAATCTACAAGTTTTATGAAGGTGCCGAGCTGCAATCTAGCCTCTAATATTTTCAAATTTTGACTTGAAGTCGGTAGAGTGTCAGTTTTGAATGTTTTTCTTTAGATAGTATTTTGAGCATAACTTCTTCATTTCTAATCCAATTTGAGCGTTTTCATTGGCATTGGAATCGTTTGATCATGGGGAACGAATTTCCTTAAGAAGCCGATCCAAAATTCCTATTGTGACTCCCCAATTGGTGGCCAATATTGTTGACGATTTTGGGTCTTCTATGCTTGTGTGTTTCCGAATGTTGGGCCTCGGAGACGGCGTCCAACACCCTCCAATTCAATTCGAACTCTAAGAGGGTCAAAAATGCTTTCAAAGTTTCTGTCCATTAAGGAAATTTTGACAACATCTCCCCTAAAATGTCCCTAGCCAAAATCTTCAATCCTCAACCCAATCTCCAGCACCTGCATAAAACCTTAATCTCCACATTCTTCCTCTCCCATATCCAAACCACTCCATAAATAAACACCCATAAATTTAACTCAATTGGCAACAACCACACACCTATTCATCTAAAACATTTTTCAAACCATTCAACAATACATCTTGTACATCATATGCCAAAATACACAAAATACATTACAACCCAAAACTCTTGCATTTACATGAAAGACATATGCTATTACAAAGCTTTAGAGGACATTTTAGCCCGAATACATCAAAAGTATTAAAAGCCAAAAATACAAGGAAGGGGTCATTTATCCAAAATGCTATCCAAAGCCTTGTTTTTCCAAAAGATGACTTTAAAGTTAAAAGACATAGGAGTAATGCCTCAATCCTGATGTGGTTGCTCGGTTTCTCGCTCGTCGCCTGTGGAGGGAAAAAATAGGGGGGGTGAGCTCGACGGCTCAATGGGTAACAGTTTAATAATCAAGAACAAGCAAAAACATTCTTTATTCATTCATTTTCAAAGTAAATTTCACATTGATCAAAACATTACCAATTAATCAAACATCTTCATAATGTCATCAGATCAAACAAGTCAAAATATCACACAAGCATAGAAAAAGTGGTTCGGGTGGATCTAAAATGTAACGTACTACACATTCCCACGAAGCAGTCATGTGTAGCCGTGAACATATAGGAGTCCGTAAGGAGCTCCAATGCCACTAGTGGGCAGGGGGGAGAACCCTATTGATAGACAAGTGCACTTGACTCTTAAGGGACCACCACAAACCCATATAATCATGCATTTTACACATTTCACACATAATTGCCCAAAATGTCATTTTTTCGAAATCACATGCTTCATTCTTTTCCATATGACAAATGATTTTGCAAACATTTCTACAACTTATTTACACACACAAGACACATAATACAACTTTAAACCATCCAAAAAGTAATAACTGCAAAATTGATAAGTTATAGGAAAGCAATAAATTTCATTTATGACAAGAAATTTAATGTGCTTATTAACTCAATTATTAAAAATTCACCCACCTTAATTCCTTTAGCTTTGATCTTGGTCAATTTGTCATTCTTCTACCTCCAATTGCCTCTCTTGACCTTAATCAAACACAAAAATCCCATATGAACATGAGATGTCAAAATTGGCAATTCTTAGGAAATGAAAGCATGAATTAAAACCTACATAACCTTACCCATGCCTTTCCTAAGCTATTACAACCAAAATCTATCTATAATTCCAAAAGATTTTCAAAATTCCCTTACCTTATAAGCCACTCACGAATCTCTCTTCTTGTCTTTAATGGAAGCTTAATCCTTCCCTTTCCTATTTCCTTCTTAATGAACTCTTACAATCACCTCTCTAAAGCAAGAAAATCACAAAGCCCTAACCTCTTTTCTTCTTCTTCTTCTTCTTCTTCTTCTTCTTCTTCTTCTTCTTCTTCTTCTTTCCACCGAAAGACTCATTCTTTCCTTTCTCCTTGTAATTTTCGTAAGCCACTCTCTTAAAAGGCTTAGCTCATTTGCTTCTTACTTAAACCTAAGCCTAAAACTATGTAGTTTCATTAACACTCTCTTTATACATGCAATTTTTTGTCTCTTCTCCTCACACATACGGCTACATGTCCATTTGCTTCATCCCTTCTTCTTTTACTAAATCTTAAAAGACTAAAATAGCCCCTCCTTGAAAGCCTTAGACTTTAAAAACATAAGTAAACTTCCTAAATTACCCCTATGTCCTCTTATTCTTTTTAATATCCAATAACATACACCACTCTAATTTAAACTTAATTCCTCCATTTTATTCATTAACTTTAAGCACTATAACCCTCAAATTTATTCTAACTAAGAGGAGTTAGGCAAACTAAACCTCAAAATAAATTAAAACAAGCTTATTAATAAGAAAGAGGAATTGGGGCCCAACATAGCCCATCAACTAGTTGAGCTTGATCTCATATTCTGCCACTGACATCCTACCATGCTTCAAATCTAGGAACTCCTTCATCTTCTGGTCCAAGTAGATCTAAGTAATGTAGTTTTCTTTGAAGACCTTTAGAAAGTTTTCCCAATTTAGGTGGCAATACTTGGTGGTGGTACCTAGGACAGTCTTCCACCACTGGTAAGCTGGGCCCTACAATAAGGACACTGCATAGTTGAACTTCTCATCTGGCTCGCAATCCATTGATCAAAAACTATTTCCATCCTTTCTAACCATGCTTCGACCTCAGCAGAGTTTGTGCTACCATAGAAATCCACAATCCCCTGCTTCCGTAGCCTATCATACTTCCTCTCCTTTCTCTTGAGAGCTTTTGGAGGCATCTCCTCTGATCGAGGTACTGAGGACTCCCTATTAGCTCCTATCGATCCTAGGTCAGTTGGTTCCCCTAATTGATCACCCAGGATGGATGCCCTATAACAAATAATAACTTCAATCATTATTCGCATGTCTTATGATATTTCATCCTTAACAATTCTAGATATCCCTACGGATGCCAAGCCATGCTCTAATATCAACCAATGTCGCGCCCCTTACATTAGGGTACATATTGGAACACCCTGAGGATATTCTAGTACATAACCTATGATAATGACGAGCTATGTTCAATCATAACATTCACTTAACATGGCATCATCTATCTTTATTCTCTTATAAACATCATAAGGAAAGTCATATTATTTTTAAAACCAAATTTCCTCATTTCATTTCGTAGAAACCGAATGTATGCAATGTATCTTTCAACATTCATATGTGTACAACATCATAACCTAATACAAAAAGTACTACTTGAAAGAGGAAATATACAAAATCTATCTAATCTTTCCATAACCAACTGATCGACCTTTGAGTCGTTTCTTCTTGTTCCTAAAAGTAAAAGTCTACACTGCTTGTATCATCTCTCAGTAACTAATATCGTCTCTAGATCCTGAAAAATCAATATTACAATTTTGATGAGTTTTGTGAACTCAATGAGGTAATCATCATCGATGGTTCACTCAATTTATAAATCACATCAATACACATAACATATTATTCACAACTTTTTGCATATTCATAAAATGTCACATTTCACTTTTAGAGCAATCATCATAATCCTTTCATTCATATACAATACACATATCAAATATAAATGCACTGCATGTGAGACTCACTTGCATTTGTTATTGTTGTTATGACCGAGTGCCTTTTTACTAGCTTATATCCCTTAGTTGATACCTAACTGTGTCAAATTATGTCCCATATCCCTTAGTAGATACTAGGTACAATTACAACTGAGCCTGAGGCTCTTATCACAATCCGAGCTTTAAGCTCTTTATCCTGACGACTCCGGTCACAACTTCCTTTATCTTACATGCATTCATGTATTGAATGTTTCACATAACATATTCTCAATCAATCACACGATTGCACGTTCACATTCAGATCACATTTATCATCAAACCTTAGTCCCACATTCAACAGAATTGTTGAGCAACATTTATTTCATCACATTCACATACAAGGAGCACTTCAATAACTCATTCATACACCAGAATCATTGAACCTTCATTGTTCGAAATCAACACAGTCAATTCACATTCATTCAATAATTCAAACATAATATAAAACAAATAAGTAATTGGGTGAGACCATCTATGTTACTCACAAGTTGCTCCAGAAGCTAATGTTTGGAAGTTTAAGCAACGTCTGGAGATTGATGTTCCTGTTGCTCCTCTATGACAAGAAATATACACATATCAAAATTTGGCACAATTGTAAGTGTTTTATAATGCACATGTAAGTATATAAAATATGCACAACGCATGTTCATGACAATCCCAGGTATCTATCTATTATTCTTGTCACATAAACATTCATATTACCAATTCACATAAGTACCATATATACTTATGGTCTATACCTCAATAAAATCATTAGAATCCCAATTTATAACTCATTTGATCAAAATCCAAATTTTTCCTGAAACACATCTTAAAGTTTACAGTGCATGATCAATTGTACAATGAAAATGAAGTAATTTGGGAACACTTTCTTTTTTAGAATTGTCCTTCTATCTCTTAAGTTTCTAATGACACCAAAATCATTCAATTTGGTTTATTATTGTGAAGGTTATACTCCAAATATTTTCAGACTACTTTTATTATAAGAAAATGCCCTATTCAACTTCCACTACAAAATTGAAATTTTTATAGACTGAATTGGAATTTTATTTCTTCATACACTTTGTAACCCTATTTCTCTATTTTAATCCAAATTAAAAATCATTCCATTTAGATAATTACAGAACAAGATATGCCCAAAAATACCAAAACATGTTTAGTGTAGAGAAAAGTTCGTCGTGATGAGCCCTCTTGACAGAAATTCTTGCAAAAATCTCACAAGTTCGCTATGGCGAAACCAAGAGTTGGTCGTGGCAAACTTTGCCCAAGAGGAATTCTAGCCAAATCCTTCAAGTTCGCTGCAACGAAGCAAGGAGTTTGTTGCTATGAACTTTCACAGAAACATACCCAGTTTTTAACTTTAGATCAGATTTTAAGACTCTTATAGACAGAATTTGAATTTAACGTCTCATAAAAAATGTAGCCACACGTCTCTAGTTTAATAAAAATCAATAAACATCTCATTTATATAACTAGAGAAAAAGTTATGGATAAAAGACTGAGGAATACTTAGTAAACATTTTCCAGTCAATCATCTTCAAACTTTCCAGATTTTACTCTGAACATAACTTTTACAAAGATCACCCTTTTCTACTTCATTTACTCCTTATTCTCAACTCTATTTCATCGTAATATCATTCACCATTGAAGCACGATCTAAATTTGATCACTAACCCAAAAACAGGAATGTTCATGTACCTATTCATCAACTTCCAAGTTCTCATTAAAATATCATTTTCACAACCAATCCATATTAAAAACATGTGTAACATAACTCATAATTTCTTACTCATCATATACAACATCAATCATCCATAAAACAACTCCTAACCCATTATTTATTATTTATATAAAACAAAACATAAATATATATATATGTTCATTTCTTCACCAATGTTCTAGCATATACAAAAGTCCCTGTCATGATTATTCAACCTCTAAAACATCTCTATAAATCATTACTCATCAAGCATCTATATATGAGCAAGAAATTTATATACTGTTCATCATCCATGACACATACATACACAAAACACCATTTCATGTCATTAACCTCTAAGTATCATCACAAATGCTTCATTTAACCAAACCCATGATATTTAACAAACTACTTACTCGATTTAACTTCCAATACTTCACACTCTTCAAGAATATCAAAAATCCCTAACTTCACATACAACCAACGATCATTACCATCTTGAGGGTGGGAAGGTTTGGGTTTTTGGTGAGAATGAAAGAGAGAGTAAGGTGAAGGAGTAGCAAATGGAAGATGAGAGGGCTAGTTCAACGTAAATGGAGATTTGAAGAATAAAAATCAAGGAGAAGAAGAGAAGAGAAGCCACAAAGAGAAGAAGAGAACAGAAAAAAAAAACCTAGGTTCTTTTAAATAAGAAGCATTGTGAGAGACAAACAAGGGGGTTTTTAAAATTAAAAGAGTAGTGGGCTTTAAGACATGGCTTGTCACTTGCCATATGTTCAAATTTTTTATAACTTTAAACTATTTTTTCTTATTAACTAGTCCAATCAAAGTCAATTTACTCCAATTATCTAAAAATTTTAATCAAAATTTGTCAATAAATCCCAAAATCATTATCAAAATTTCCATTGCCATTTGACCGTAAATTTCTACTATCATTTATTAATAGTTTTGTCACTCGGCAAATTTTCCTATTCTAAAATACCCAACAATTTTCAGAAATTTCTCCAAAAATCCCAAAAATTCTAAATCAGCATACACACTCTCTAAATCAATTTTCAACACATAAAACCACAATTCTCAATAGAACTCACATTTAGAAACAATTATACCCGAAATGTCCATGAATGCATGTACAATCATTTTATGTGCAAATATTCATTGTTCACATATATGTGCATGCCATATTATGCATGAACATGAAATGCATTTTCTAGTCTCTCAATCATCTCTCATATATTCTATTCTAGCTGCAACATGGGTGATGGGATGTTAGAGGATGGCTTTCGATGTGGAGTTAAAGATTTGTTCAGAAATCATACCATAGTAAGAGTGTTATTACGTATCTAGGATCTATCATCTAAAGTAATGAAGAGATCAATAAAGACATAGTTCACCATGTTAGATTAGGGTGGCTTAGATGGAGGAGTGCATCATAGGTTTTATCTAATAAGAAGACATAATCCAAGCTCAAAGGTAAATTCTGTCATCTAATAATTATGTCAGTCATGCTCTACGGAACAAAATGTTGACCTATCAAATAAGTGCATAGTCATAAATTAATGGTAGCTAAGATTGGATGCTTTGTTTGATATGCAACGTTACGAGAAGAAATAAAGTCAATAATGTAATGATAAGATACAAAATAAGGGTGGCTAATATCGATAGAATATTTGGAGAAGCAATGATTAGGTGGTTCAGACATGTTAAAAGGTGATATCTTGATGCGCCAGTGAGAAGATGCAAGATAATTGTATTTATGAATTGTAAGAGGAAAAGAAGAAGTTCTAAGGAGAACAAAAGAGAGGTGCTTAGGAATGATATGAATTTACTAGAACTTACCAACGACTTTACCCTCAATAGGAAACTTTGGCGTATTAGGATACGAATAAAGGATCTCATATAAAGAGATTCTTCTCTTTCTCATAGTTATTTAGCCAAAAATCTTATTCTATAAGGCCTCCCTTATAGTTATTTAACTTAACCATTTCCTTATCTAACCTAATCATTCTCTTATAATGCTTGTTTGTTTTATTTATGTATTTGTCTTCTTTCTTATTTGTGTATTTATTTACTTATTTTATCTTTTATTTTTTGTTTATATTGATCACATTATTTATTTTATTACTTATTTATATAATTACTTCTGCCTGTTTGTTTTTTTTATTATTTTATCTTATATTTTTAGTCTTTACCTTATTCTATCTATATTGTATTATTTTTATATTTATATTTGTAAGTATTTAACTATATTATTATTGTTATCATTATTGTATCCTTTATTTTTATTTTTATTCTTACTTTTATTGTTTTAATATGTAATTATTATTATTCTTTATTTCTATTTCTATTTTCTATTTTATATATTATATGTATTTTTTATCTTTTTACTGTAATTTTTTACAAATAGTTCTCAAAAACTTATTTCTTTTTGTCTTTTTTTTATCTTTTTCTTTTCTTTATGAGTCTATCAAAAATAATTTCTCTATCAATTAAGGGTAAGGTTGTATACTTTGGATCTTCCCAAACTTGACACCTTAGTGGAACTTCTACTAAGGTATTATTGTAACTACAGTATAAGAAAATTTTGAATAAATTGAATTTTGACTAGACTAATTCTACCTAGTTAACTCTTTATTAGTGCTCCTTAAGTAAATTTAGGCAAGATTTTTTTTTTCATACTTATACCTAATTTATATAATGAGGTCTAATATGTTTTTAATAAGATAATAGTTTAGGAGATTTTCCTTGATAGCTAAGAAGCCCCTTGAGTTACACTATCATTCGTCAATATAAAATCTCCTTAACATTTGTTTCCTTAGGCAATAAGTAATTGATTAACAGTTGCTCAGGTGCTACGTGCAAGGGTTCTAATTTATTCCAATTGTCAAACCAAAACCTAGTATCACTACCATTATCAACTATTGCTTTAAATTCTTGCCTTATGGAATACCTCAATCTGAATAATTGTTTTAATATCCATGAGTTCTTAGGCTTTTCCTTTAGGTTTCAAAAGCTATTTTCTTTTAAATAATGAGAATGTATCCATCTTATCTATATGGATTCCTTATCGTAGAATAATTTTTAGATCCTCTTGATGATTAGAATTTTATTTATAACATGCAATTACTTGTTTTCCTTAGAAAAATGAAATTCCTTATAATCTTCTCTATAAATTTAACTAATTTCATTAGTAAAATGAGACTAAAGCTCTATTAATTATATGCATTATTAAGTATTGATGTCATAGGTAGCAATGTTCTTGTATGGGATATACCCTTTCTCATGTTAATTATACCAAATAGAGGTTGATAGTCCCTGAATAATGGTCTGTTTGTGGTAATTGATAATTTAAGATATTTGAATGATGCTTATTAAATTTGACAGCCAAATATTCTAACTAGTTCATTTGCTAAATTTAAAGGCTTTGTAGATGAAAAAATAATTTTGAATGGTTAATATTCAAATTAGACATTTCTATAAATGTTTGCAAAGATTACATCAAAATTTGTAATGAGTGAGCCTTAGCCCTATAAAGCAACTGTAGACCCTCAACAAATGTAAGGTTAAATAGTTTAAGCCCTTTGAATTTTTTATGATGCTTAAACCCTCCACAAAGCTCAAAGTTGAGGGATATTAGTTTAGTTAAAGTGTTAATATGAAAAGTGAATTAGGTATGGGGACAAGGAGTCCCCTTATCTCAAACCTTTAACATTATTGAATAGTCTAGTTAACTCTACATTCAAAAGAACACCTAATGATTTAGTGGTAATACATTGTTGGATCCACTTGGTAAAAAGTTTAAGAAAGCCAAACACCTCTAGGCTAGTGAGTATAAACCTTCATTCAATTGAATCAAAAGCCTTATGAAAGTCAATTTTTAAGTTATAACTTTTGATTCACAATTTATTATGATAATTCTTGAAAAGATCTTGAATCAGAAGCACTTTGGATGGGATTAATTAGGTTCCTCAAAGTTCCTTCTACTCTCTTTGTAAGCATTTTTGAAATGAGTTTATAAATAATATTACAATAAGAGATAATCCTGAAATTATAAACATGCTTGGGTTTATTACCATAGGAACTAGCTATATATATAGTCTTGCTTATATCCCTTAGCATTTTATTGCTTGAGAAGAATTATAATATCATTTCGGTTACATCTCTTAAGTTATACTCTAGATCTTTTGAAAAAAAGACATTAATCAAGTAGAGCTACTTGCATAAACTCTGGTGGAGATAAAAAGAAGGATCTTAGTTCATGAGAAGTTACATCTCTACTAATAGAATAAAAGATCTTTGAAGTCGTCGAAAGCTAGATTTCAAGTTCCTTATAATCATTAAGGGGCTTACCTTGCTTATCATGCAAAATATTGATCTTGTTTTAGTTCCTTTTAGAAATAACGACACTATAAAAAAACTCGGTATTCCTGCCACTCTTAATAAGCCATATACTCTTTGATTTTGAAGAATAAGACTATTATAAGTTTTCAAATCCTGGATGTAATAGCTTAGTTATTGCTTTTTTGTATTTTTTCACTCTTCATTACTAGAGGATTTACAAAAATCATTATACACCTTACTAAAAGCCTCTCTTGCCTTAATAACATCTAATTATATGCTAGGGAATTGATATTTTTATAGTAACTTTAGTTTTTGTTTAATGTTATTTAGTTTTTCCATACAAATGTATGACTTATAACCATAAACTTTCCTTTTTATACCTTTTCTTACTACTTCTGCAAAACTTAGATCTTTGAGTTTTTTTAAAAAAAATCTAAATAGGGCCCTTATTGGCTTAATCCAGAGTATGTAATGCACCTTTATATAATAATGAATTGACCATATGATATTCTAAAGAAAAGTTACACTATAGGGGAAACTTGTCATCCAATTCGTATAAACCAACACTTACCTAATTTTTTTCCTCTTGTCCTCCATTCTCCACCCTACCTGTTATCTTTAGTTAAAAAACCTACAAAGCTTAAATTAGACACTCTAATTTGATTCGTGTATGCTCTTAAGTCACTTGTTAAGTTCTTAACTTTGTAAGAATGCGTTATAATATTAAATTTCCTAAAAATATCCAAGAGTATTAGGACAACATCTAAATTCTCTACGGTTCTCTCTATAAAAAGGTCTTTTAGAGAGTAAAATTTGTTATGTAGATTACCAATATATTGATTAGAGTAGGGGAATTTGATAAGGCTATTATGAAATGTATCAATTGGTTAATGGAGAAAAATTACAAGATTTGGACTTTATTTTTATTATGAGTACACAAAATCCTTTAATTTTTGTTTTC
The DNA here is from genome assembly GCA_025434745.1 of Erythroxylum divaricatum. Classification (NCBI taxonomy): domain Eukaryota; kingdom Viridiplantae; phylum Streptophyta; class Magnoliopsida; order Malpighiales; family Erythroxylaceae; genus Erythroxylum; species Erythroxylum divaricatum. The sequence continues at coordinate 22,932,836 of JANTPM010000006.1, forward strand.
AAAAGGCATACAAGGCTTTTTTCTTAAAATATTCCTAACTATTATTAGTCATTTATTAGGGCTATTAAGTCCCATGACATTTAATAATAAGAAAGACATTGACAAGGAGAAGTTGAGCTTGCTTGATTATTGTTCATAGTCTTCTTTTAACAGTGGATAACTTTGTTTTAATGGTGGCAGTATCCTTCTTACTTGAATTGGGTTTTGTTAGGAAACTAGTTTCTTCCACTAGTCATTTTTGAGTTGCAATAGTTACTAGTTCTTTTCTACTAGTTTCCATAATATGAAAGGCCCTTTGAGTTTAATATTGAGACTTCATTTGAGCCATCTCCCCCATTTCTTGTTATTAACCTAAACTGGAGAGTAACTTGTTTCTTCCTTATTTGACTCAAGTGAGTTATGATATGTCTACTCAAATTCTTCTCTAGTTTTTTTTTTTTGTAATTCATTGAAGTTGCCTACATAAAATATTATACCAATTAGTCGTCATTCCTTCTTCTCTAACTTCAACAATTTCGATTGATATGAGATGGATTTCACTTATTTAATTCGTCCTTTATTATTCAATCTCATAATTTTATACTTCTAAGGCAATTCCTTTTTTTCTCCACCTCATTGCATAATATCACGTAGTTAATTCTTTTAATTTTAATTATCTAAGCATCAAGACTGATAGGCCTCCGTAATGCACTAGCTAAATAGCTAAGGCATGTGGTTGTCCAATATTCCAGTGAGATACTATGAAAATTAGCTTAAATTATTATTATTATTGATTCAGCCTGGTTCTGTCGAGGTTGCACGTTGCCGTTTTGATCCATGGAATTGGCTGCTTCTCACGAGAACTCCAGCTTGAAGGTTCCTGCAAAACAAAGAAGGCACGTCGGGGGTTATTTCCCGATAAGCCCCTCCGATGCTCAAGTCAGTCTTTTTGTGAGGGTTTGATAGCTGAGAATAGAGAAGCTAGGGTTCTGATTACGTACCTCTATTATGGAAGAGTTATATCTTATATATGGAGTAGATGCTAGGTTTAAGTCTTTACGTATGCATGGGAGACTTCCACCCGCGAATGGACCGTGGATGCGTGGACTAGGCCTGAGCCTAGCTTAGCCGATGGGCGTGAGACCAATCCTTGAAAGATGGACCGATCGGCCTATGGGTCGTTATGACTGGATTTGGGTCCAAAACGACCGACCCAACCATAAGCCCCCTACTCCTCGAGTTTGAGCAAGGAGAAGGATCGAAGGAGTATATAAGGATCTTATCGCTCGTCTGTGGGACAGCTCGCGGTAGGCCCGATCGATCGGACAACAACGTTGTAGTTCGTCCATGGGACAGCTCGAGGTAGGCCCGATCGGTCGATTATCAACGTTGTAGTTCGTCTATGGACAGCTCGTAGTTGGTTGGATTGATCAGACATCGATACATAGTGCGTGACTGCTCGTATTGGGATCGGATGGCTGAGCGTCCCGATCGGTTGGCATCGACATTTATTGCGTGACAGCTTATACTAAGAGAGTTCAGGCGAACATTTGTGTCGAGCACATGAAGGTACTTTATTTACTTATTATTGACGACGCGTGCCCTTTGACAGATTTCCAAAATCTGAAATGAATCGTCCTTGTAACCGTTGTGCAGGTGCAGGATACAGAACTAAGTAAGCTGAGAGATGAAATTCAACATGGTAAGCAGACAGAAGTGCAAGCTAATGGTAGTCGGGAACAGGTTATGTGTTCCGAATGACAAGGCAGTTAAGGATGAGATCATGGATGAGGCACACAATGCGCCTTATTCCATGCACCCAGGCAGT
>JANTPM010000006.1:22934742-22947921 GCA_025434745.1 Erythroxylum divaricatum
TCCTATTATCTTTGTCATCGATTTCTTCTTCTGAAGTAACTGATTTATCCTTTGTCTGAACAGTTTCTTCACAAGCAATAACTAATTGTGAATATAAACAATTTCTTATTTTTCCTTTACAATGTCTTTGAGCCTGTAATTGATCTTTCTAATCCAAGTATGCTTCAGTACTATAGGTTGTTGTTGGAAATTTAATAGAGAGTATCTAGATTTTCAGTTTTGACCTATTTGAAACATCATTTGTAATATCTTGTAGCATCTCAGCCTTATGTGCTATATAACTCCGCAAAAATGACATGTGGGTACAATCTTTGACTCTTTCTTGATGTTTCTTTTTCTCAGATAGTTCTGGACATATCATTTTTCTCCTCATTCATTTTAGAGCACTCACTCTTATAGCCTATGCCTCGAAGATCCCTTTAACCTTACCAATTTTTATTAACTTTTCTAGTTTTTATGTGCCTTTATTCAACATTCTCAATCCCTTTTTGGTACTTAGTAATTTCATTATAGCTTCACCGAGCTCATCTAATGTATACAACAACTTCTTCTCTATATCTGGCATGATGTTCTTCATGGAAGTGTTTTCCTCCTTCAACTTCTTATTTTTCTTACATGTTTGAACCCATTTACCATACATTAACTCATAGGCTTCATAAATACTTTAGATTGAGCTTTGAGCTCTGCGTTTTTCTGAAATTTCCCAATTTACTCACATTTTTGTCTTAAATTACTTCCTTCTTGGTTATTGTTAAACAAGTAATTAGACTTTTGATGTACAAAGTAACTAATGCAGCACTATTTACAACTTCTTCTTCATTTCCGGATTCGTTATCACTCCAAGTGCTTATATAAGATTTCCCTTTTCTCATATTCAAGATGTTAGCACACTCCGTTTAAACATGTCTGAAGCTTTGATACTCATAGTATTGAATTCTCTTTACCTTTCTTTCTTCCTTTTGAGTTTTGGCTTGTTATTTGAAGTTGTTATTCAATGAGCTCCCACCGTTTTGCCTACACTCGGGTTTGTCTTTTTTTCCTCTCTTCAGCCACTTACTGAACTCTCGTGTTAATAGTTCCATATCCTCATTCTCGTCAGATGTAGATTCATCTTCTACATTATTCATCTATTTTCCAGTTTCAACCTATAGTGTCAATCCTTTGCTTCTTTCTTATTTACCCCTTAAAAGATTCATTTCAAAATGTGTAAGAATTCAAATTGCCTTCTCCAATGACAGATTATTAATGTCGTAGGCTTCCTCTATTGCTGCAACTTTTGAAAAAATTCTAGGAAGTGATGATCTCAATGTCTTCTTGACTAGTTTCATATTGGAATATTTTTTCCCGAGTTGATATCCCTTATATGCTAAATCTCACAATCTTTCATAAAAGTCTCCAATAGTCTCATTTTCATCCATCTTTAGTTATTCAAACCTCACAGCTAACATCTGTAGTTTTGATGCTATCATAGATTTAGATCCTTCATAAATGGTCTGCAAAGTATCTCATGCTTCTTTAGCTGATTCACAGGCTGATATCATTGAGAAGTGTCATTCATCAACAGCACTGAAAATTGTGTGCAATGCATGTGAGTTTCTAGGTGCTCTTTCTTCTCTAGCTCTTGTGCATTCAGATGAATCTTTTAGAACTGTCTCTCCCTTATCATCAGTGATCATCAGATGTGTCAAACTATGTAACACTGAGTTCTATGCTCTTGTTCCCTGTGCCTGAATAAAGAATCTTATCCGTGATTTCCATGCAGGATAATTGGAATCGTCCAAAAGCAGTAACCTGATAATTAATGCCCCTTCTTTTATGGCCATAATTGCAAAACCTATATCCACACCAACTTGCTACCAAGTTCTGACTCAGTGGCCTTGCTCTGATACCAATTGAAAAATCGTAGAGGGTAGTAATTTCACAAACTCTCTAATTTTATTGTGGATGTCTCTAACATAAACGAAAACAAAAACAATAAAAAAGAAATAATAAAAAGTACCAAAAATTTGGTAACGCAGCTCGGCACACTTTGCCTATGTCTGCGGGACCCTCACCCAGCTTAATACTTTTACAAAAGTACAATAGATTTACCTAAGACTTTACTAAGCGGACACCACTCAACTTTTTACACTATCTCTTACACTATCTCTTAACCTCACTTCCCGTAAAAGAATTTCACACCCAATAGTACAACCGCCTCGTACTAACCTCAACAGAGGATTTTCTCAATAAATCTTTTAATGAAAGAATAATAAACGAATAACTCAAGTGATTAGAACAACAAAAAACAAAAATTAAGTACACTTGAGATAGAAAGTAACTCCCCTAAATATGTTGCTTCATCAACGAAAGAACAAAAAGTTGTTCATTGAAAGATATGTTGTTAGGCTTCAATGTCTTCACTAAAAATCCTACGTACAATAGCCACAAAAATGTCTCAAATCAACAGTGTTTTTTCACCAAAACATTAATCCAATAGAGTTGCAACAACCGCAACAACTGCTGAAGTTTTTCACACAAAACCAACAACAACGATAGCAACAAAAAGGAACGATAATTTCTGAAATTTTTGCACATCAATACCAAAAACAACAACCTCAAAATTAACACTCCTTTGACGATGAACAGCTAATAAAATCATGAAAACATCATAGAAAAATCAGCTGCCAAAATCCTCACACTAGACACCAAAGAAGCACTCAAAGGTCGCTCAAAACAGAAGAAAACGCAGCTACCAAATCACACACACTGTCAATGATAAACTTTCCAACAAAGTCATGAAAAACTTCACAGAAATTGCAGCACCAAATCAGGATTCAATCCCCATGAAATCAGTCCAAAAAATTAAATAAACATAGCTCAAAATTCTAAAAATCACATAGCCAATGAAATACGAAAGAACATAGAGTCACGCACACACCAAACTGCAGATTTCACACACTACCATTCAACCCACTCACTCACGTAATTGACACACGCTCAAAATCAATTCACCATTAACCCAGCTAAAGTCACGCGAGTGTCATCATCGAGAAATTCACAGTAGTACACCTATTTACCTCACCCACAACAAAGACCCCACGGCAAGACCCAAAAATCATACAAAAACCCTCGATCACACCTCTGAAAATTCCAGCAATAAACCTTGAGTCTCTCACATGTAATACATTACAATCATGATGTATACACATTCCAAATTAAGATAGAGTTCTATCACACTTAAACCATTATCCCAAAAATTCATCATACTTCTTGTCAAGATACATATTAATTAAGGATAGGACTCTGTCACAACTAGAAAATTATCACCAATAGCTTTTTGAATCCAAGTCATTATCCAATTAATATCTTATATGTCCAATTAATAAATAACATATCAAAACTAAATAAAAAGATATATACTACATCTATATATCTTAATAGTTAGAAATCACCTATTGGATCACGTAATCATCTTTAGCAACAACAACAACTAATATAACATCCCAATGCACTAGTCTTTCGAGACTTGCCTCAAAATCTTCAGAATTTAATGTAACTTCCCACTAAAGCCAACCAAGTAATGTTGTGAATATTGTATCAAATTTAGTATCGAATTGAGTTTTAGTACAGTACTATACCGGTACCAGTTAATACCAAATACCGTTTCGAGTAATTTTTTTAATTTATGAAATAGTTTCTGAATTTTTTTAAAAATTGTAAAATAGTTTATTGTCATATTGTGTAGCTCCTCATTACCGTAGGATACATACTAGGACACCCTGAGGACATTCCAGTGCATAACCGATGATAATGACGCACGACGTTCAATCATAACATTCACTTAACATGGCATCATCTATCTTTGTTCTTTTGTAAACATCATAAGGAAAGTCACAATATTTTAAAACCAAATTTCCTTTTTTCATTTCGTAGAAACTGAATGTCTAAAATGTATCTTTCAACATTCATACTTATACAGCATCATCACCTAATACAAAAAGAGCTACATGAAAGAGGAAATATACAAAATCTGAATATGTCCATATCCAACTGACCGACCTTTGAGCTATTTCTTCTAGTTCCCAAAAGTAAAAGTCTACATTGCTTATAACATCCCTCAGTAGCTAATATTGTCTCTTGGTCTTGAAAAATCAACGTTGGAATTTTGATGAGTTTTTCAAATTCAATGAGGTAACCATCATCGATGATTCACTCAATTCATGCATCACATCAATACACATAGCATATTACTCGTATCTTTTTGCATATTCATAAAATGTCACATTTCACTTTCAGAGCAATCATCATAATCCTTTCATTCATATACAATACACATATCAAGTATAAATGCAATGCACGTGAGACTCATTTTTATTTATTATTATCGTTGTGACCGAGTGCCTTTTTACTAGCTCATATCCATTAGTTTATACTGAGCTGTGTCAAATTATCCCCATATCCCTTAGTGGATACCGAGTACATTTACAACCAAGCCTGAGGCTCTTATCACAATTCGAGCTTTAACCTCTTTATCCTGGCGACTCTGGTCACAACTTTCTTTATCTTGCATGCATTCATGTATTGAATGTTTCACATAACATATTTCCAATCAATCATATGATTGCATGTTCACATTCAGATCACATTTACTACCGAACTTTAGTCCGACATTCAACATAATTATTTAGCAACATTTGTTTCGTCACATTTACATTTAAGGAGCACTTCAATAACTCATTCATACACCAGAATCATCGAACCTTCATTGTCCAGACTTAACATAATCAATTCACATTCATTCAATAATTCAAACACAATATAACGCAAACAAGTAATTGGGTGAGACCGTTTAAGTTACTCACAGTTTGCTCCAAAAGCTATTGCCTCGAAGCCCTGGCAATGTCTGGATGATGGTTATCTATATGTTCCTCTATATCATGCAATATATATATATTACACAAATTTGCACAATTGTAAGTATTCACTGATGTACATTTATGTATAAGAAATATGTAAGATGCATGTTCAATGACATTCCCGGTAGATTTCCTTAATACTCATATCAAAATCAATTAATCATGATCTTTCGATCATTCCTTAACATCTAATACACTTTTCTTACATTAATAGCTCAATCCTACTTCAATTAGGTTCATTTAACTAGCCTAAATATCTCATTGGACAAACATTGATAAGTCAATCATTTATAAAGAAACATCTCTTGGGACACAAGGCACAATTTTTTATATGGATGTCGAATTGATGTCATTCAAGGATGTTTTCAAAGAGGACTTCGGGATCTACAACTTTTATGGAGATCTGAAGAGAGATTTTGCCATATAAAGGGTCAAAATTGCCAATTTCAGTAAATGTCCCGTGTATAACCGTTAAACGGACATACACTGCTCCCTAACGAACATAGACGGGGTTTGAAGTGTTTTCCAGACCCGTGAAGGTCCGTTTAATGGACTTTATATCCATTTAACGAGCATAGATTAGGTTCCAGACCTGAGAACGTTCGTTTAGTAGACCTAAAGTCTATCTAACAGACATAGGTGAGACAAAACTCCCTCCAAAGTATCTTCAATGGTTCCTGCATCCAGTTTAGCATCACTTTCACTCATCCAGTTTAGCATCACTTTCACTCATAATCTTCCCAAATTCACTTCTTCTAATGTAATATCACTTCTTAACCATTCAACTACCAAATTAATTTCATTAAACTCTCAAATCTGAACTCATTTGATTCATCATATTCAACTACATCTCATCATTCATAATTCCTATCCTTTTTTCCATTACAGATCTTATTCCTAAGTATCAAACACTTCATAGTCAAAATTTATTATTTCAAGTTGGTAACTTCTTCAAGTATACCTAATTTCTACTCAACATCATTCATACACAATTCATATTTCCTACTTGATCATAAACACTCAAAATATAACACATTCTCATACACTCAAAACAGAACACAACATTTGAGACTCTTAAAAACAGAATTTAAATTCTATGTCTAAATAATAAATGTAGTCATATGTCTTAGTTTAATACAAATTAAGAATCATCTCATTTGGATAACTAGAGAAAAAGTTATTGCTAAAACACAGAAGCATACTCAGAGATCATGTTGCTACTACATTTTCCAGATCAACTACCAATTTTGTTTCCAGATCTTACCCTAACACAACTCATACAATGATCACCTTTTCTACTCCATCTACTCCTCATTCTTAACTCCATTTCAACTCATCAACTTCCAATTCTCATTAAAACATCCTTTTCATAACCAATCCATCTTTAAAACGTGTATAGCATAACTCATAGTTTCTTATTCATCATATACAACATCAGTCATCCATAAAACAACTCCTAACCTATTATTTAGCATTTATATGTGTGTGTGTGTGTGTGTGTGTGTGTGTTCATTTCTTCACCAACATTCTAGCATATACAAAACTCCTTGTCATGATCATTCAACCTCTAAAACATCTTTATAAATCATTACTCATCAAGCATATATAAAAGCAAGAAATTTACATACTCTTCATCATCCACGACACATACATACACAAAATACCATGTTATGTCTTCATTTAACAAAACTTATGATATTTAACAAGGCACTTACTTGATTTAGCTTCCAATTCTTCCCACTCTTCAAGAATATCAAAAACTCCTAACTTCACATACAACTCACAATCATCACCATCGTAAGGGTTAGAAGGTTTGGGTTTTTGGTGAGAATGAAAGAGAGAACAAGGTGAAAGGGTAGCAAATGGAGGATGAGAGGGCTAGGTTCAACGTGAATGGAGGTTTGAAGTATTAAAACTCGAAGAAGAGGAAGAAGAGAAGCTACAAAGATGAAGAAGAAACCAAAACAAAACACCAATAGCCTTTTAAATGAGAAGCATCGAGAGAGAACAAAACAAAAGGGGGGTCTTTCAATTAAAAAAAAACTTAAGACATGGTTTGGTAAGTGACACTTGTCACTTGTCACTTGTCACTTGCCACATGTCCAATTTCTAAAGCATTAGATTAGGTTCCTTCATCTGACTAGTGCAGTCAATTTTAATTTCTACTCCAATTGTCCCCCAATTTTCAATGGCTCTTGTCAATAAATCTTAAAGTGATTTATCAAAATTTTCATTGCCATTGGACAATAATTTCTACTATTTAACAATTGTTTTACCACTTGGCAATTTTCCTAGTCCAAAAATTATTCAAATTTTTAGAAAATTTTTCTAAAATTCACCAAAAATTCTAAATCCCTAGATACACTCTCCAAATTAGTTTTCAACACATAAAAACCAACATTCTCAATATAATCACATTGCAACATAATAAATCAATTATATCCAGAATTCGTCAATGATTGCATGTATAATTATTTAATGTGCAAAAATTAAACGTTCATGTTTATGTGCATATCACATAATGCACGAGCATGAAAATGCATTTTCTAATCTCTCAATAATCTATCATATTTACTATTCTAGCCTTCACGTGGGAAATGGGATATTACAATGCAAGAGACTATAAACGTGTAAAGCTTTAAAGATGTTTTTGACTGTTTGGAGATTCATGCATATGTCAGTAACATATATGACCTTGTCATTTGCTCATGTAGGTAACCAAGAATGTGTAAAGTGATACTGAAGTGTTTTTTAGATATACAATCAGTCACTTGGTAATCCAAAAATCCTAAGCAACTAGAGTCAAAGTTAGAAACCAAAGTTAGAGTAGAAGACACAATTCTAAACCCAAGACGAGTAAAACATAAAGACTATTTTAGAAATATGATAAAGAGCAATCTTTCAACAAAGATTTAAAGGGATTTCTTTAAATAAAAATGAGGGATATACACACATACAAATTATTTTCTTTCTTATTATTCTTTTAAACTTATTATATTTATTTAATTTTCTATGTTTAGGAACTAAGCTATTTAATACTTTGGTAGGATGAACCCTAAATTGGGATAGATGCTCTGATTTCATCCTTTACTTAATGCAATTTGCTTGATTGATTCGTTGAACTTCAATTATGCATTTCTATTCTTGAATTAATATGTCCGAAATATTAGTTTAATGATTGATTTCATATGATTGAGATTAAAAAAATCTCTTGTATGAACAAATCTACCATAATTAGAAGGAGTTACATAAAAACCTAGAGATAAATCGACATAAATCCTCTAAGTTAGGATCAAACTTAATAGAAAAATTCATGAGCCAATTCTCGCATTCTTAAGGGTTTTAACTGAAAAAAAGTTTTAGTTAATCAAATAAAAATTAATTGTTAATATTCTTGAGAAAAATATTAATATAAGATAAAAATTTTCACTGTCCTATAACTAATAATTAAGTTACATTATAAAGAGATTAATAGTTTAGATATCTTGAAGGGATTCATTACCTAAGTACTAGTTATTTATTATTGGGTTAATCTTTTTGATATATTTGTCTTGCTTCATTTTTGTGTCAAGTTTTAGTCTAATTAAGTTTTATATTGAATCATCATCTTATTCGATGATTAGATAATAGAAAAGAGGTCATTACTAATACTTGTAATTCTTGTAAATTCGACCCATACTTACTAGTGCTAACTACAGTTATATCGTGCACTTGCCATTTAAAATTACATCAATCAATTAATCACACGGAGCAATATGTATTATATTTTGAATCCTTCACTTAAAGTCGAAAAAATTACTCTAAATTGACTCAAATCTTCTCCAAATTAATTATTTTTCCTTTTTGGGGTTAAAATAAGACCAAAAAATATATATTTCATTTTAAGCATCAAATCCAATGAAATCATTAATTTAAAAATATAATTATCTAAAAATCATGCTAAAAATATAATCCATTTAACACATATAATAATAACGCTAATGAAGTGGTTGCATACTAAGTTATTTTGTCCTATGTCTTTTTATTTTGTTTAGTTTCCATTATACTTTCTAAACTACATTTTGCGTATCAATTATGTTATTTTATTTTATATTCAATACTTATTTAATTTCATTTTTTATTTTTGAGAAATTAAAAATTTATTTATTATAAAAGAGAAGTTACAAAACAGGGGGAGCATCTCTCCCATGTGAGAGAAACCCTCTTAAAAACTGGTCTAAGACAAATATAAAAATGGCAATGTATCAAGTCCAACATTTAACGACACTTCGTAGACAATTAGGGTAAAACTAACTTGCCCTTTCTTGAATCTTCACATCATTTCTCGATTAGGGAGGGTGAAGTCAACTCTAGAGGCTAGGCGATCGATGGTTTCGACGCTACTCCCACTCAGATCTTTTTACAAGAGCTCGACACAGGTATCAAACCCAACAACCAAACTCTATAATCGTTTAGGGCATGGCTAATCTAAGTTCATCTCATCGGGATTTGATTTTTCTTAAAGGACTTCGAAGGCTAGCCAGAGAGGGAGATCGGAGAGGAGATCTCATCCATGGAAAAGGTATCCAGTTTAAAGATTTTGAAAGCTTCCTTTCTTTTTTCTTGAAACCTCTACTGATTAAACATTAACCCGTTGATGACAGGGATTTGGATGGATAACTTCATTTTTTATTTTAATACTCGAGATTCTGTACTATTCCTTTGTTAATATTAATGCAATGTATCATTGACATCTTTTTTTTCAAAAAAAAAGAACCATTGACATCTAGATGTTTATCACATTAATATTGAAAAATAAGTAACAATAGACCCAAAGAAGTTTCCTTCCATCTTTACTATTCATTTACCTTCTATTTTCTATTATGCTCATCATTGGTCCATTGAGGATAATGTATAATCTAAATATGGGGAGGAATTTCTTTAATTTTAGTTTGAGCTTATTTTTGAAGTAAATTAATCTAATTGCATTCACCTTAATACATAACAATTTTGAGAAGTTAAACAATGAAAGAAAGGTGATTTAGGGGATGTATTAGAAGTAGACCATAACTAACATAAAAAGGACTTTGAGAAATTCAAATGGTATAGTTACATGGTAGCAATTAGATATGAAAAAACAAGACTTCAACTACTCCAATAGCTCTCAAGGTAACTCTTCTAATTGTTCTTCTTCTGTGCAATTTATTAGCTCCATTCCTCACTCAATTTCCCATGAGCAAGCAGGTCTTCTCACTAAACCTTTCGTTAGAATAGATATTAAGAAAACTCTTTTTAGCTTAGATGCTAAAAAAACTCTAGGATCGTATGGACTAAATGCATATTTCTATTATATGTATTGGACTCTAGTTAGGAGTATACTCTTTAATTTTATAATGTATTTTTTTTCAATGGGTGAAATCATAATCCTTCATCCTTGCAAGATTAAGAACCAATTTCCTACTACAATGTATATACATGATAATATCAAATATGCTTGCCACAAAGTTGAAGATTACTTAAATCTATAATCAATCCTAAACAAAGAGCTTTCATTCGAGTGTACATCATAGGTGATAACATATTATTGGTTTAGGGGTTTTTTTTTAAATTATCACAAGGAGGAAATGAAAATTTGCTCCTTAAATTAACTCCCATAAATCTTTTAACTTTATAAGCTAGAACATTCTCTTCAATAATTTAGAATCTTTTACATTCTTATATAAGTTCATTAAGTGGCTGGAGCAATATGTCAACAGTTTTTTATAATATCTTAATACTAGTGAACCAACTCATATGTTTAATAGAGTAAAAAGGTTAAGGCAAGGAAACTCCTTATTTCTTTATCACTTTACCATCTACATTGAGGACCTCATAAGGCTAATAGAAAAATATATTAAATATGGAGGAAAATCCAAACTCCATTAAAAATGAAAGCTTATCATTTGCAAATGACTTGTTACAACTTAGTGGTGTTGATAAATTTGGTCAAAACCCTCATAAAATCCTTGTAAATCTTTAGTGGATGATTTGGGCTCTCAATCAGCTCAAATAAAAGATGTCTTTATATATCAAATAGAAAACCTAAAAAAGTAGACAAATTATCCTAACCCACGTGACCCAATATTCAATAACCTCCTTTTAAGCACCTTGGCATTCTCATAACTACCAAGAGACTTACATTCAATAATTGCTAATCTATATGCAATTTAATAATTGCAATTAAGAATTGCCAATCTCTATTCAATTTAATACTTAAAATTTTCTATCCTATGTAGGCTTGATCATATAAGTGTTAAACAATCTTCATGTGTATTATAGCTACCATCTTTTTCTACCTTTTAATATGACAAACTTTGTCAAAAAAATACTAAAGAAATTTTTATAGGCATGTGAGATAAATAATGCAATACAAGTGAACTAAATTGTGTTAGGCATAACCTCAATTGGGGCTATAAACAAAATGATTCATGCTAAAAGAATATGAAAACTCTTCATATATCAAGAATAATTATGGATTTAGTAAGTGCACATTTAATTCCTAAAACACCTTTTGGAAGGTAAAGCCAAATACTAATATCTCTTGAACTTCTATACAAATATTAAGCATGATGAACATGCTAAGCTATGAGATAAAAGTAAACTAGGGAATGAAGAAGAAACTTAGTTTTAATATGATAATTGGAACAACCAAAGCCCTCTCCATAGGATAATTGGAACAACCAAAGCCCTCTCCATAGGATCCCAAAATTCAACACCTTGAAGCACATTTTTCTTGAACATGTCAAGGTAAATATTATCATTCAAGGTGAAAACTAAAGATGTAATCTTGGAGGACTAACCTCCATCATGAACAATTTATCTAGTTACGAGCCTAATCTATAAGTAGAAGATACAATCATTTTCCTAAGGCACAGTTCTAGAACATTCACAAATAAATCTTGTTTAGTAGCCTTCTTCAATACACAAGCACAAAGTTATGACTCCTTTAATAAGATTAGAGAGCTCATTTTAACCAAGGGAATTAGCACAAAAATTAGTGGATTAGAATTTCTAGCCTATATGCCCTTGGTACTAGCCACTGCTATCTCACATATATATTACAAGAGATATCTCAACTGCATATCTCTAAGGACAATAAGGAAATATTTATGGTGGTAGTAGCAACTTGTCTTCAAGCAATTTGGAAAGAGAGAAACAATTGAACGTTTGTAGGGAAATCTAGCAGCCTACTCACACTTATTGAACTCACTACTGCATATATAAGGGAGCAACTAATAATAAACCAATTGGGACAACATTATAGCAGAGGACTGACTCTCTCATAGGTAGTATAGTTCTCACTGCTTATCCAAAGATCATGGACTTTCATTAGTTTGTTCACTCTATTGGGATACAATAATGAGAATAGTTCATCCCATGCATCGTTATTCTTCTTAAGCAGCTCAAGCAGATATTTGCAATAATCAACATAAGAAAGAGAGGAACTAAGATTTTAAAAGGAATCTGACTCACCTGCAAATATCCAAAAGCATCTTGGTGCACCTCCTCTAGTCTCTTGATATTCACGTTGAAGTTAGTATCTCTAAAGAGATTCACAATAATCCACATCAATTGATCTAACAGCCTCACTTATAGGGGTTCAAGAATGAAACACCACGACGCCCCTCCTCTAGTCCTTGCTATTCAAGATGAAATTTGTAACTCTTAGGAGATTCACAAAAATCCACAAAAGCTGATGTCTTAACTGGATTAAGTGAGTTCTCCTAGCCTAGAATTGGATTGTAACCTTCATATTGCTATCAACACATCGTAGCATACAAAGACATCTACACTAATTGAGTAATCGTTTGAAGATATGATAAATGTTGGGATGGGTTTATGTTGGATCCAGAATCATAAATCGAAAAACAAAGTGGGCAAAAACGAAAGAAATCAAAAGGGGAATCAAATAAAGTGCGTGAGGAAGAAAACGAAAGAAATCAAAAACCAAAAGTGGGCCAACTTCAGATCGAAAACTAAAGGAATTGAAAGCGCGTGCGGAAACCAAAGGAATCGAAAGCTTAAGGAACCAAAGAAATCGAAAGGTTCGGAATCAAAGAAAACAAAACGCTTAAGGACAAAACTCTTAACTTCGACGTCCGAAAATGCATACTTTAGAAAACGTTGGAAACTGTAAAGACACACTTGGTCTAAACCAATCCAAATCAGTATACTTTTTTTTATTCTCTTCTTCAATCAAAGTAACTTCAATATCCAATTGAAGTCATTCACACTCAAACCTCATTTCATTTTCTTCTTCATA
>JANTPM010000006.1:23032952-23044655 GCA_025434745.1 Erythroxylum divaricatum
GGCATTGGAGCTCCTCACGGACTCCCATAAGTTCACGGCTACACATGACCGCTTCGCGGGAATGTGTAGTACGTTCCGTTTCGGATCCACCCGAACTACTTTTCTCTGTGCTTATGTGATTTTGATGTGTAATTGGTTTGATGTAATGAGTTTGCAAGGAGTTTTGACAAATTGAAAGTTTTCGAGCAATGTGCTTTTGACTTTGAAATTGAATGAATAAAGAATATTTTTGCTTATTTCTTAATTATTAAGCTGTTACCTACTGAGCCGTCGAGCTCACATCCCTTTCCCCTCCACAGGCAACGAGCGAGACAACGAGTATCCGCTCCAGGATTGGGGCATACTCCTACCCATTTTTGCTTTTGGAAGTCATCTTTTGGAAACAAAGCTTTAGATTGCATTTTGGAGAATTTACTTGCTTTGTATGTTGCTATTTGATGTTTTGGATGTAATCGGGCTAAAATGCCCTTTAAAGCTTTGTAACAACTTTTATCTTTCATGTAAATACAAAAGATTTGATTTTTAATGTATATTATGTATATTGATTTCAAATGTATTGTTTTATGGTTTGAGGATGGGTGGAAACATAAGTTTGTGTTGGTTGATAGTTTGAGAATGATTAGATGTATAAGAGTTTGTTGCTACCATTTGAATTGTGTTTGGATATATATTTGTGCTGGATTGTGTTGTGGGAGATTGGAGATTGAATTTTTATGCAGGAAATGGAGTTTGGGTTGTGGCTTAAGGAATTTTTGGCTAGAGCAAATTTTAGGGGAGGTGTTGTCCAATTTTTCTTAAAATGGGCAGAAACTTGATTTGTGTTTTAGACCTCCTTAGAGTTTGCATTGAATTGGGAGGTCTTCTTGAGAATTGTAGTACATGTTTAGGGCTTTCCAATGATATATAATTTGTCATCTTTAGAGTTAGGATGAAGAAGTTATGAGGTTGGGAAAACATTTAGTTACTGTTCATATGGTGATTTTCACTGATTGATTGCTCTTTATATAGGTAGTATCTTTGAGTGAAATTTAACCTATTTTAATGGCTAAATTGAGTTTTGCATTCTTCATAAAAGATGTAGCTTATCTTTTAATCTTTCCAATGATATAAAGTTTGTGATTCTTGGATGCCGGAATGGAGAGATATGTGTGTTACAAGTGAGGATGTTACTTATGATTTATGTTGGTGACAACTACGGAGAAAGTAATAAATTTGTGGTTATGATGAACCAATTAAGTTGAGAATTGAGAATTTGGTGAGTTGAGATTGGTGTTTGAATTATTATGAGGTATTTAGGCTTTAGAGTAAGTGAAATTGAGAAGTGTACAAGTGATTATAAAGTTAGATGGAAGAGGAGAGGCTTGGGAGAGGCATTGGGGCTTTGGGAAGCCCAATGTCCGTTAAACGGACATGGATGTCCGTTAATGGACATGGATGTCCGTTTAACGGACATCATCGGGTGCAAAAACACCCCTTGGCCACTCCATGTCCGTTTAACGGACATTCTCAGGTCATTTGGGCCTCTTTCACCCGTACATGTCAGTTAAACAGATATGGATGTCCGTTTAACAGACAACCACTGGAAATATGATGAATTTTAAAGTTGTTAGAGGTCGAATTTTATTTTGTGGTCTTCATGAGAGTTGTATATCTAGATGTCTTCTTTCTAATGGTTTAAAAACAAACTCAATCCAATTTCTATATCCAAAGTTATGGTGATCGCGCCAAGAGAGGTTCAAATTGATTTAGGTTGTAAACATGGTTACTCTTTTGAACATAACTCTTCCATCCGGCCTCCAATTGAAGTGATTCTTAGACAATTAGATTCCTAATACATATATATTTCTCTCCATAAAAATTGGTACCATTTCGAGTTGATTTGAGAGAGTTTGAATTAAAGTAAGTGAGAGGTCGGTTAGGAGATCACATTTGGAGTATGAGCCCTTTTAGGCTTTTTAAGCATATCTTGAGTTGTATAGTTCCGTTTGAGGTGATTTTTGCTTCAAAACAAACTCGAGGCTTAAGGCTACATTTTGTATGAATAAGTTAACTTATGATTTTGGTGGTTAATTAGTGTGTGCTCACCACGAATGTGGAGTTACAACTAATGACCCTGCAAGGTTATAAACACAAGGTTCATGTTTTTGTAGGTTAAATTCTAGAAACAAGTTTTCTTTCATAGTGAGGAATCCCTCCCTCGTGGGTTACGCATCCAGACGTCATGTAGGACGTCGGACCCGTGTCTCACTGGGGTGGGCTTCCAACATCTTTTATATTTATATTGTCGAATATTTGTCTGTAATAATTCTCAGAATTTAATTTTAACCTTCAATGTTCAATATATCCATAATAATATCTAATATTGAATAGAATCTTGTCCTGATCATAATTGGATATCTGCTCACATATTGTAGCTATCTGTCAAGAAGCCAGAATGAAGTAGTTGTTTACACTATACTTCCAAAGGACTTTGAGAAAAGTTACAGACATGAAGAAGCTTGATACTGATTTCTAATTCTACAAATGATAAAGAGTTGTTGAAGCACATGTAATTTTCCTTGCAATTGTTGAGGATTGTAGAATTCACTTTTGTATTTTGCTACAATAAAAGCATTTGCATTTTGAATATTTTAAATGTTGAATTTTACAAGTTCTTATGGACTATATACGATATATAAATGCAGCTTTTTTTGGTTGTTTACATTTAACAGTACATACGCAATTAAGATGTACATTAATATCTATATATTTCTTTTAATGTATGTATGGATGTTGCCTAATGATAAGATTTTGATTTTAAATTAAATAATATTGGTAACCAAAGAATGAATTTTTGCTTTAATTATTACAAATTGTTACATAAAAAATCATTTTGTTGCCTTATAAAAACTTAAACGTGTTGCAATATCTATTTAATATTATTGTTATAGTTTGAAACTAATATGTTACCTTAGTCAAATCTTAAAGCAACTTTTTTATTTTGTTGCCTAATCAAAAGATTATGTTTTCTTATACTTATTGCGACGCCATTTCTTGTAATAATATGAATTCTATTACTTTAATAGAAAAAGCAAAGATAATTGTAGTTATAGCTACACTTTTGTCTGTTGCCTTAAGCAACTTTTGTCATAGTGTGTGTTCGTAAGCAGAATTAAGGGCTTGGATTATGCTTAATCAAAATAATTTCTACAATCTTCGCCAAAGGATTGTGGAAAATGTATATTGATAAGGAGAATCGGCGGGTGAAATGGATCTACATTTGTAACCAAAAAGATCAGACTATATGGACAGTGATAATCAATCCTACTCACTCCTGCACTTTTTAGCAAATTTTACTTACTAAAAGCTTCATAGAGACCCACATCAAATACAAAATTTTCAATGGCAAAGCTATTAACTTCTAGTTTGAAAATTAGCACAGGCTAGGCCCTTTGTATTAGCTTGGAGAATTCAACCCGCTTAAAGCTATTTTACCTATCAACAATAAGGTAAGTAACATCCTGCTGAAAAACTCATGACATTGGCCATTCCATTTCACTTGGGATTTCTTAGCATAATTCAATTACATCGAAACTATCCTCCAGATCCATCATCTCCTGATTGTGTTTAATAGACTCTAAAATGATTATTGAAATTCTCCAATTCCTTTTACTTAAATCTATTAATAAGGTCGCATCCAATACTATCAGCTTTTAACATTGTATAGGATTCACATATTACCCATCCCACTCATTCATACTCTTGCTATCAGTCTCTCTTATACTTGGCACAAAGGATAAGATTATATTCCCTATAGACATTACTGGCTATATGCTATATGGTGTTATATAGGAGATATATAAGCATTTATTCTTTATGAATTCCTAAAGATGTGAAACTATCTTCTATTCAAATTTTTAGTCTACTCTGTCTTATAATTGATTGGCTAAATATTGTTTATTGGGCCATCAATTTTATCATGAAAAATAAGGGTGAAACAATCTTTAGAATTTCTCTTGGATTGTTTGTAACTATCTTCTTCCTCTTTTCATCCTACTTTTTCCCAGAACTAATTGGCTAAATATTATTCAATGGACGATCAACCTTAACATGGAAAACAAGGGTGATAAGAGACTCTTTAGAATTACTCTTAGATTGCTTATGCATAAAGTACAAAGGGATATAAATATAAAAATCTTTAGGAACTCCACAGTGAAATCTGAGTCTAATCTATCAAATTCATCCTTAAAATCAAATTTGCAGCTATATCTCACGATTATGCCTAACCTATCCCCATGGCTGATCACTAAACTTTCTCGGTAATTCTTATTTGTGGACTATTATTGTCATTCCAGCTTTACTAGTTGGAGTTTTAGCTCATGCTAAAGGCCAGTATTTGTCATATACTTGTTGAATTTAGTTAATATTAACTCGCTTTTAGGTGCCAAAAATTACAAAGTAGTGTCGATAGCCATTTGAGATAATGACCTAGTTAAGTAACTGGGGGTATTCATGACAAGGTAGTTACTCTCGCGTCAAAACATTTGGTGACTTTTAAAACAAGCTTCTAAATGCTTCAATGTTGTTTCAATTTAGTGTTTTGATTTCTTTTAATAAGAGGCATGGAAATCTTTAAAGGTTTTATCATTTTTCTCATCACTTTATACTTTAAGTGGAATGACGTGAATGGAGTTAAATGATATATGCATTTGCCTAATCTATCTTTAGTATTGTTCAAAAAATATACAATTAGTTGTCAACATATTTAAGATCCTAATGTGACACTCAAAAAGAACAATTAATGAGAGAATAGATAATTTAACCAAGTTAAACTTAATTGTAAAGTTTAAAATTTTTTAAAGTTAAATATAAGATATTTGATAAATAATGATCAGTTTTAGCTACTAACTCTTATTAAGACCTACTTAGTATTTAATTAAAATTAATTACATTTTATAATTAAATTTTTATTAAAAATTAAATTGTATTTCAATTAAATTACTAAAATATTAAAATTCTATTATAAATAAAGGTGCTAACACTCTTGCCATACCTCTCCACACCAATTATAAAATTTTCTCAACTTGTTCATATAAATACTATTACATACTGGACATTTATGCCACAATAGTAATTTTTCATGTAATGAATCATATTGAAAAGAACGAAAATTAAGTTTCATGATAATAATAATTAAAAATTATATTAGAACGAAGATGTCATGGTATTGTTCATTAACAAGTAAAGAATTTAGGCCATAATTTGCTTCCAGATTTGTATTCTGGAAAAGACTCAATGAAAGTACAGATTTGAAATATCAGAAGACTTAAAACACTTGTAAATCTATTTTAGTTTTGTTCAAGGTCTTGTCAAATATGGAGTGTAGGGCACTCCTGTTGGCTTGATCCAGGTTTCACCTCGGAGGAACCTCCCTGGAGTGAAATCGATTGCATGTTGACGGGTTATGGTCTTAATTCCGTTCCATGTAACCCTAGCTTTCTTGTCAGCACCAGGACCATAGTTGTTAAATTCTGTATACCAGCAAGTTTTTAGTCCAAAGTTTCCAAACCATGGAAGCCAACCATCTGGGTGGATCAAATCATCAATGAATGATTCCATGATGATGGTTCTGGAAAACTGCTTCCATGGACGTCCAAGGAACGATTTGAATTGTTGCCTAACTGGGAACAGATCAGGGTGTGCAGTGATGGTGCTGTTCTGGATGATAATGGCAGATGGTTGTCTCCTTTGCTTCCTGCCTTGTGCAGTCACTATGTTTTGCTGGTTAATCAAGGGTTTGCGAACTAAGAATGTGCAGTTCTGGAAGCCCGCAACCGCGTCACCAAAGACGAAATCAATGGTGCCGGAGATGGTACAATCACGGTAGAATTGGCGCTTGGCATGTGTGTAAAGTGTGTCTTGGTATCCATCAAATGTGCAGTTGTAGAAGACAGAGAAATCTCCGGAACACCTCATAGCCACCGCCTGATGTTTCTCAGGACCAGCAGTGTTCTCGATTCCAATGTTCTTGGCCAAGAAGTGGTCCCCAACGACAACTGCATGCAGCAGGATCGTGATTATAGACAAACAGATCAATTAAATAATTTTACCTAGGTTTCTAGTATTGATTTGAGATTGGAAACGGACCGACTGTTGCAGTATGATAGGTGGGGGTTCCATCGATGAAGTTCTTGTTTCCTATGATACGAGTCTTTTCGCTCCCATCGCCGATCACGATCAAATTGTCCATTGACTTGTCGAACTCAATGTGCTCTTGGTAAATTCCCTCTTTAATATAGAGTACAAAAGTTTCATTATTTTTCCTCTTGGGGATGTGCTTTACTGCTTCACTGATTGTTTTGAAGTCACCACTTCCATCTTTAGCCACAACAAGGTCAGGCTTTATCTGAGTAATAGGCAAAGCAAGAAGTTTACGAGCACCAAATTCGACCCACTCAGGGAAATTATCATGGCCAAGAACGGGAAGCTCGTCGTCGGATTCAGTGGTTAGAAGGCGGCGATTGGTATCTGCAATCTCCAAAGAAGTAAAGACAGAAGAGAGACCAGAGACTATGTCAAGGCCATTGCTGGTAAGCTCCATAGCAGTCTTCATTATGGACTTCATATTCTCTCCAGCGTTTGTTGTTGCGTTTTCGAACCCATCTAAGCAAGTTTCTTGATAGGTGACAGCCGCACTAAGCCAAGTCCTTAAATCTGCCATCAGTTCTTCGAGCTTAGTAAGATCAAAATCACCGATCTTCTTGAAAGAATGTTGGAGCTCAGAAATGGACATGTTCATGAGCTCTTTACAGACCTGGAGAGCTTCACGGGTTCTAGGTTCCTTTTCCAGATCTTGCAGGACAGTAGATTTCTGGGCAACGTCACTGATGCGCTTTTCTGCCACCTTAAATGCAATTTGAATCAATTCTTTAACGTCTGTGGTGTTTCCAGCGGAATTTTCGAGGGTATCCTCACAAGTCTTCTTATAACTCGCTGGTTGGCATATTGCCTTAATAGCTTTCACTGAAGCAGAAATGGGCTGACTACTCTTGTGACTGCTTCCACTGATATCTTTTTTATCTTCACCATTGTTGTTGACACCAACACCGACTGTGACAGCCACCACCATGGCTACGAGAAGAAAGGAAGAAACACCAATGATGGCAATTCTCTTATTTTTCTTTCCATCATCCCCGTTATTAGACATTTTTTCACTTTAGCAATATCTTTTTGATTTTTCTGGCTAGCAGCTTCACAAAACCTTTTTAGGGAAGGAAAAAAAAGATCGAATGACCAGGAAAAAACACGAAAAAGGATGTTCTTTTCTATCAGAACTAAATAGTCACTCTCTTATTTGTGACCCTGAACATGCAAAGATCAAATAATCCCTAAAGGAAAAAGATCTGCTTAAAATTCAAGAAAAGAGGGTGTTTTTAAACTTGTCGCCTTTAAGCCTGAAACACCCCTCATTCTGTGGTTATCAGACATAGAAAGTTCTGTTACAGCAGGAGAACAGTTAAAAGGTTTAAAGAACCAAAATTAAGAAAAAATTCCGTTAGTGAGTTAGAAAAATGTGAGACGAAGAGTGAAGAACGGATTATTCAAAATTAGGTGAGTTTTTTTATGACCATGAGTGTTTCCTAAATTTAAGGATTAAATTGAAGGGAATTTATCCTATCTATAATTATTTTTCTTAATTATAATGCTAATATGTCTTAGTAATGATATACTATGAGCAGACATTCATGAAATTGGACCTGAGGAAAACTCGATAACTATATATGTATAAGACTGAAAAAAATGCAACATACTTTCCGTGCATATATCATAAAGCTGCATCTCTTTATTTGTTTTCTTTTCTCAGGATTGAATAGAAGGAAAAGGAAATAACTACGGATTTTGTACACACTATTCCAAATATAGGTATAAAAAGTTGTTTTTTTAATCCTTATTTTATGTTCTAGAATTCTGGCTAACTATGAATAAAATATATAATCAAGGGAAATACATTTTGGATGCAATATGAATTTATTCGGTCCAAAATGATAACATTTAGGCCATATATATATATATATATATATATATATATATATATAAAACGTTTAGGCCAACAACATATATAGTAAAATGATATATATATATGTACACACACACACATACATTTTTTTCTTCTGAAGAGTGGACAAGATTTATTTTTTCGAAAAATAATTGATTTCATTTAGTAATCAAGTTAGACAAGATAGTTTAATCCAATGGTCATCTCTTCTTTATGTTGGTGGAAATGTTAGCTGTTATTCCTCTTACTAACAAGGCTAGCCTACTTTGAAATAGTATACCTACATTTGTTCATTATATGTTCCAAACTTTCCAATCCTACATTGCATAACTCACATTTTAGTGTATTGATTGTGAACTTCAATCTATCCTTTGTGAGTACTCCTCTGTTCATTCACTACCAAAAGATGAAAGAATGTGCTGGACTAATATCTATATCCTAGACTAGTTTTATCCATCTTACCCATGTGTTTTGATCTTTCTGTAGCAGAAGCTTAAAGGCTTTTGTGTTGAAATTCCCAAAAAAGTCAACTATGCATTGGCTTACATCATTTTCACTCTATTGGCAGTTTGACATATGATCTAATAAGATTTTAACACTTCTGCTATTGTGGTAGGTCCATATCCATGGATTACTTCTGATTAACCTACTTACTTTGGTTTCTAAATTCACCGCCAACTTTAGTTATTGTATTTCTTCCATTTTATATAGGGGTCCCTTATAATGCCAATTGTCATACCAAAAGTGTTTGCTATTAGATGTATATTATATTTTGTTTTGCTAGATGTGTAATTGTGTTTTGAATGATTTCTTAGATGATTATTGTTGGACCCTGATTTTTTTCAATTATTGTTGATTTATTTGTTCCATTATTTTTAGAATTGAGTCATTAATTTGATGGGTATAAATAGAGATTTGAAATTAGAGAGAAATATTTGAATTAAGTTAGAGTTAATATGGTGTTTAAGAAGATTAAAGGAGCTAAGAGGTAAATGAAAGAAGGGGAAAAATAGAAAGTCCAAAGGAGAGGAGGGGTATTTTTGAAAGGACAAGACCAAAATGTGGTCTTGTTTAAGAAGAAGAAGAAAAAACATGAATTGGGAGAGAGGAAGAGAAATAACAAATCAAAGAGAGAAAGAAGAGAGATTTCGGTGGTTGAGAGAAAAGAAGAGAGTTGAGCTAGGGTTTCTTCATTTCTTAGCTTTTGAGAGAGATTTTGAAGTGGTTCAAGAAGAGAAAAAGGTAGAGGAAGAGAAGAGCTTCCATTTGAGCCAAAGATCTCTTCATTTGGTGAAGAACCAAGGTAAGATCACCTAAATCTTTTGAGATTTTTGGAAGGATTTTAGTTCATAGAGTTTAGAAAATCCATAGGTTTAAGTATTCTAACACCAATTTTAGTGATTGTGCTATGTGGGATTTTTAATTAAAAGCCCTATTGAGTGGGATTTTTTGTTATTGTATAAACAGGATCAAAGAGACAAAAGGAACAAGAGGAGAGGCATTTTGAGCAAGTCTTTAAACAAGGAAATCAAGGTGGGTTACATGTTTATAATAGAGTTATGAGCTACTAATGTCTTTTTCCAAGAAAAGAAAACAAAATGATTTCAAGTACTTCATAAATATTGCTTTTAATGCTTTTGAGTGATTTGAGAAATTGCCACATGTTGGTGTATGAATTTTGATTATAAAATAAAAAATGGTTTTGAAATATTTATGTAATGCCTTGAAACATGTCATGGCTTTTTGTATGAACGAAAAGATGTGAAAGCATGAAAATATGAGCATATGATAAAATGAATTGAGCATGATTATATGCTTTTATTTGGGCAAGAGTGGAACCATTCTGTTCGTCACGTGCATGTTGATAAGAGCCTTCTCTTAGCTACCCGCTTGTGGCATATGAGCTCCGAAAAGTGAACTCATTATGTTCATGGGGTAAATTTCGATTTCTCCATTCTGTTTCCATGGAACCCTCAAGCCATTTGTTTGTGCATTGCATCTTTAAATGGTCAAGTATGATGCATTTAAGTGTTATGCATTATGAGTTTTAATCTAAATTGAAGAATGCTTGAATTACTATATATATACATATGCTAGAATTGTGGTCAATTGCCAATGGCTATAAACATGTTAGCCACTGATTTGTATAGCTCAACCCAATATTTTTCGACTCCTCAGGTGTAGAACAAGAAGATTAGCAATCCTTGTAAGGCATCGGGACAAACTGTAAGATAGTTAGAGAATTTTGTAACTATGTTAGGGACTAGACTTATAGATAGCTTTATAAGCATATCAAACATTGAGCATCTAACATATTTTTTATTTTTTTAAGCCTTTGATTATAATATTGATATGTAATTAAAGCTATGTATGAACTTCATTTGATTTAGAAATGGATTGAGAAGTTTCCAAGTTTCCAATGTGTATGTGCTCATTTATCTTGTAGTGGTACATTTCATATTTCAAGTCTTCCATAGGGGTAAAACTTGTGTTCTAATTTCAGGGGAAATTTTGGATTAATTTAGGTTGAATTAGACAAAGTTGTCTTCTAAAAAGTTGTATCTTATCATTCTAGCTTTCCAACGATGTATATTATGAAATTTTTAGACATCGAAGTAGAAAGTTATGATCTTTATAAGTAGAGATGCTCTGGAGAGTGTAGTTAGTGATGTAGAACCTTTGGTGATGTGAGGAAGACCTAGTAGAAATACAATCGTCTAATGCATCTCAGAATGAACTGTTTTATGCATCTCAGACTGAATCATTTTATGCATCTTATACTGAATTGTCTAATCCACTGTAGATTGAATTGTCTAATCTTTCGTCTAGTTCAATTTTGGCCCTCTAGATGACAAAATCTTTCTTTAGTGTCTTCATAAAACTTATAATTCTAGAATTCCTGTTTTAAACCATCTAATAATGACCTTAATCCAATATCCATGTGAAAGTTATGCCAATTGTCCCAAAAGAATTCTTAGACTGAAGCCTTTCGTCTAATCTTTCGTTTGGTTTCGTCTGACCTTTTGTCTGATTTAATTTTGATCCTATAGATAACAAAATCTCTCTTTAGTGTCTTCATAAAAGTTGTATACCTATAATTCCTCTTTGAAATCGTCTAAGAATGACCTTAATCTGTTATCTCTACTGAAAATTATGCTAATTGTCCCAAAAGAGGTCTTAGACTAAAGCCTTTCGTCTGACCTTTCATCTTGTTTCATCTAACCTTTCATCTGGTTTAATTTTGACCCTATTGATGACAAAATCTCTCTTTAGTCTCTTCATAAAAATTGTATATCTAGAAGTCCTCTTTCAAATTATCTCATAATTACCTTAATCAGATATCTCTAGTAAAAGTTATTCCAGTTGTTCCAAAATAGGTCTTAAACTGAAGCCTTTCATCTGACCTTTCATCTAGTTTCATTTGACCTTTCGTCTAGTTCAATTTTGACCCTCTAGAAGACAAAATATCTCTTCAAGGTCTTCAGAAAAGTTGGAAATCTCAAGGGAAACTGTAACATCCCATCACCGATGGGAAGGGTACTTTGGTAAATTGGGACGGGTTAGGAATGTTTAAATATATCTCGGCATGCTAATGCATCTTATAGCCTCTATATAAATATGAATGGTAATTTTTGCACATGCACATGATTGTACATGCATTCATGACA
>JANTPM010000006.1:23059720-23075107 GCA_025434745.1 Erythroxylum divaricatum
TCTTTTCTTTCTTCTATTTTCTTCTAACTCTTTCACTTAAGCCTAATGGATTAGACAAGGACTAAAATGCCCTCCTATGCAAAGCCTTAACCTATCCAACTTAAGCAATCTTCCCAAAAAGCCCTCATAAACTTTTATCCTTTAATTTCCATTTAACCCACATTAAACTCAAATAAATCTCAATTATCCACTAACACTCTCAATTCCATCAAACTAAGGCATAATCACATAATTAACATAATTCGGGCTTAATGACATCATAACGAAAAATTCAGGGTCCAACATACAATGATGCTCTAACCAAGATAAATAAAAAATGATTTAGTTGATTAACTGGGAGATATTTATGATAAGGAGTTTGCTTTCACGTCAAAAGAATAGGTTATCATTCAAGAAAATCTAAAAAATATATCTAGTTTTACAATAAATAAACCTATTGGTCTTTTAAAAATAACAATAGTTTTCATGCAAGGTTACTTAGTGATAGTTTGTATTCTTAATTAACTAACAATTATAAGTGCTTGCCTATAAAGGCCATAGGTGTCAAAATAGCGTGTTAATTTTTTGATTGATATGTTTATTAATTTCAAAAAACTTAATCATAAAGGGAATAAGTTAGTGTGTTGACACATTTTGAATGATTTATGTCTGAGGTCAAGTTTATTAGATTTGATGCCATTGTAAAATTATTGTATTATTTCATGAATATGTGCTTATATGTTTTTGTGTTTTGTTTTGTTTGTGTTTTTAGTTTTGTTTGAGGACAAACAAAGGTTTAAATGTGAGGATGTTGATAGTTTTATATTATAATATGTTTTATTAGATGTTTGAGTGTGTTTTAAGGTATTTCTTAGATGATTATTATATTTATAGGCTTAGAATTATGTTATTATTAATGTTTGTATGTATTCTAAATGTTTGATTAGTTTAGAGCAAGAACTGGATTGTAATTTTATGTTTCATGAGGTGTTTAGTACGGTTGTTAGTGATGAAAACTAGGAAATTGAGGAATGAAGAAGATGGAGGTTGAATGACGTAGGTCACATCATGACTCTCATGTCATGATGGTGGCAGAAAGGAATTTCTAGAAGCTGTCACGATTATGACAACACTTTCTAGGCATAATCAATTTCGTATCTTTTGGGGTTTGGGATATTTTTGGAACCAAATGAAGTGGGGAAACCCTAAAAATAACCCTAAGCTAAACTACTATTTAAGAATGTGAAAGACACAAAAGAATGCACTAGCCATCATAAGGAAGTAGATCAAATGTGGGATATCAAGAGAACGTCCAAGAATTCATGTTTTCCAAATCAAGCTCCAAACCGACTTTTCTTCTTTTCCTCTTGTTATTTTCATCAAACTTAACGTGTAAACTAAAGTCCCATATGTTTTTTTTAATTTTTATGAGTTTCTAATTTCCATATTAAAGTTTGTTCCAAATTTATTTTGTGACTTTGATCTTTATTGATTAAATACAAAATTCTAGTGCTGTGATAATTGTGCATGCTCGTGCTTTGACTATAAATCGAGAGAGTGATTCAAAAGTAATCAAATTAGATTCTACAATGAGATTTGGAAATTTAATAAGTCACGCAATTATCAAATTGAAGATCATTCGAAGAGAGATCTTCGAATGATCTTATATGAGAACTTGATCATCTAATAGATAACTTCAGATCTAATTGAAAATGTTAGGAAGTTTTGTGAATCAAATGGTTCCATAATCTAGAATTTCGGATTCAAATAGGGTTAGTTGATTAGGTTTTGAGAGAGAGTAATCAATTCCTTAGGAATTCTAGGATCAAAACATAATTGGATCAATAATAGTTAAGGGAACAAAATAATGAAAGAATAAATCCTAAGCTTTCATCCTTGATCAAGCTTAATTCAATTTGGCAACTAATTTGTTATTTGCTTATTTACATGGTTTATTTAATTGTTTTAAGTTTTGTTATTATTTTCACTCAAACCATATTCTAATGAAAAGTTAGGTTCAATTAGTTTTATCTATTTCCTTTTGGGATTGATACCTTTCAATACTACAAGATACGATCCGTATAATTGTTAGTATTGAGAGTTTTATTATATATAAAACTTGCTCAACATGGGATATCACCATTTCCATCCATTGCCTAGTCCTAAGGATTTTCTTTAAAGTACTTGACATGTCCTACCTATGCTTCAATATCTTTATGTTATGCAATTTATAATGAAATTTGTTTGTTTTTCTTATTTCTCTAATACAATCTACTGCATATTTTTATGGAAAAAGATATGAAATATTGTCTAATGATTTTTAAAGTCTAAGTTAGTCCCTGTCGTTATCTATGGTATCACATTATACCCTAACGTTTTTAAAATAATATTGGTGTACTCTAAATAGTAACATAGTTACGTTTTAAACAGTTTTTAGTATATATGTCATCAATTTAGTCTATATGATATCATATCTTGTCAATTTGGACCTATTAGATAGTAACGTAATCTTAAAAATATTTTTTTAAACACTAATTAAAGATATCATTTTCATTTTAACGTTTTACAAATGGTCTAAGTAGACAACTATCATCATCTTTATTTCTATTTTTGCATCCTATTCAGGGAGTAATAAGTACTATTTTTAGTCATGTTAATATGCAACGTGATATCATAGATAATCATAGGTGCTTACTAAGATCTTTTTATAAAAGATTAATGTGCAAATACCATGTTTGGTCTGTTTATATTTATTAAAGGTTTGTATAAGTATAAGGTATTTCTGCTTTTAAATATTATCCTATAATTTATAAAGTCAATTTAGAGAATTATTTCCATTTCATATTAGCTTCAACATCTGCTATTCAGGGGTAAGGTTGTATGCTATTGGACCTCTTCAGATCCCGCAAAGCAGCGAGATTCATACTAGATGTTGTTGTTGTTGTTTGTTTGTTTATTAGCTTCAATGTTATTTATGTTTTTCACTCTTTAATAGCTTGTGTATTATTTTTCTTTTGATAAATATGACATATCATTAATAATAATTATTTATCATTAATAATAATTATTCTCTAATGATTTACCTAGGTGTATTGGTAGAGATTGCATGTACAATCTATGAATTTATTCATTAAAGTGATACTCTTTTTTGCACAATAGTGAGCTATGCATATCAGAAAATGCTTTTATTACATTACATAATGTAATAAGTTACATCACTAATTTCATAATATTTAGTTTAATAACATTTATCAAATATGCATAAAGCTTGTTTTAAAATTAGAAAATTTATACAAGTATTCCTAATACACCATCTAAAGTCACTTATTCTTTTCTTTTGTCTTCTGAAAATAATTAAATGTTTTGTTTAGGTATAATTTGAAAAGTTTTAAGAGAGTTTGGGAAGAAATTATACTAATTCCAATTGAGTCAGTATAAAATTAGGACATCATATCTTAATTAAAAATCTTAAGGCAATATCTGCGCTTCACAAATGTATTTATTTGTATTAGGCTTGCTTGCCTCAACCAATAACTAGTGTGAAGCCATTTGGGTCACTCTATCAATTGTCATTTGTTTAATCCAAATTCATGAATTTATATTCATTACACTTCATCAACGTAGTTTTGATACCAATAAAGCATTTTGAAAGAGTTTGGTGAGAAATTGGACTAGATCTATATGAATCCATATATAATTAAGACACCATATCTTAACTAAAAATCCAAAGTTCATTGATTATAATGCTAGGATTATATATAACTAAATTTATTTTTATGTCACTTTTTGATGTAGCATAAATCTAAGTATGAATTTCCAACATAGTAATTCACTATGTTGTTATAGTGTTTAACCCCGATCATTAAGAAGGAATAAATTTTGTAGTTCTAATAAACAACTGTGACATTGCCAAGGATGTTGTTAATAGTATCAAATATTTCACATTCCATTTTATTACCTATAAGAATGTGTGCCCAAAGTTGTCTTCATAATTTTCAAAGATATATTTTAAAAAGGTGTGCATGTTTACTTCGTTTTTGCTAATAATGCTTGCTATTTAATTACTCCCACTGGGTTTCTAAAGGTTATGTTCACTTTAATAAACATGTATCCCTACTACAGATACAATTCATATATCACTTCACCTATATTAGCAATATTTATTAAATTATCTTCTCTAACCTACAATAACAAAATATATTTAAAAAATTTAAATTCTAAATAAATAACTACAATTACTACTTAAATGCTTTCACAAGTTATATTACAATGTGATTGTTTAGGTCCATGATTTTATATAACAGACTGCTATCATTATTGAAGCCACTAGATATTGGTAGCAGTCTTTGTCACTATGATATCATGTTTATAAATATAGGATGGTATAGATTTATTTTTTAGTTGTTACAACTTTATTACGATGTTTTATTTGACATTACTAAAACAATTGCATCACTGTGGTGAAGATGTAAAAGAAAACACTTGAAGACTACTACTGTTATTCAAATTGATTTCTTTTATCATTAATGAAAGCATATAAGAAGAAATAAATGAAGACAATGAAAACTAAAGAAATATAAAGAAAAAAAGAAAATGACAGAAATTATAAGAACATATAGTTAAAAAAATTGATAGGTCTAACTTTTTGAATTTTAAGTTTTTTTGGAAATTAAACTTTTGTATTTCAAATTAAGGTATGAAACTACATTATAAGGATTTGAACAAAAGGTCTTTCAAAAGAGACTTTTAATGTAATTTTTTAAATCTTCTATATTTTTATACGGACAAGTGTCACTATGTAAACTATTCTTTCTTCCTTCCTTTCTATTTATATTTTTCTTCATTCTAAGTCAATATCACCATTAATTTCTTCACGATTCCAGCAAGGGGAGCCTTATTGATAGTTGTAGGTTGCATGATGTTTTAATAGGCATTTTAGTATGTTTTTAGTTGTTAATTAATTGATGTATGCATGTTTAGGATTGGAATTGTGTTAGTTGGTTATATATTTGTGTTTTGAATGTTATATGGGTTAGAGCATGCTATTGAGCTTTAATTTTATGCAATTGAGGTGCTTTGATATGTTTGTTAGTGGTTGAAATCATATATCAAAGAACAAAGGAGATTTGGAGGAAATCCTACAGAGGATTCAGGCCCACGATCATGGTCTGCATGAGGACAAACAGGGACTGGCCTCCCAAAATTAATTTTTTGCAAGTTATTTAGGACTTCTGGGCTCGGGTTAAACCTAGTTTTTACCCCAATTAGTAAGGAACTACATAAGAAAAGAGAAATGATCTAGAAAGGAGAGAGCCTCCATTTGCTACTTTGGGAAAAGCCTAAGGAAGAGAAAGGAGGAAGAGAGAAAAGAGGAGAGAGAAGGTGGAGCTTTAGCTGCTGCTTCAACCTCTAACTCTCCAAGTTATCTTTTCTTTTTTTTCATCTTTTATTTCATTCATTTGATGTATGAAATGAAATTGATGAATCTTGGTTTAAGGATGTTCTAACTTCTTTTAGGGATTTATATTTGATTTAATGTTAATCTAGTTGCTTTTGTTGTTAATGATGCTGGGTGTTGTGATTATTTATTATAATTTCATGCTTTGGTAATAAATCAAGAGAGTGAACTAAATGTAAAATGATTAGGTTGGTTAATGAGAGTTAAACGATCTAATAGACCATGCAAATAATCGAATAGGTAATTATACGCTAACATGAGTGAACTAACATGAGAGATCGTTTAATAGTGGTGAGTCTAAATCGATCCCACAAAGAGTGTTCAGTTAGCTTTAGTTATGAAAATAACTGATGTTTAGGTTATGGGGGTGGGTTTGCTTGGTTTGAAATAAGAAAATAAAAATAAAACTAAGCTAATGAAAACAAATTAAAGAAAACCTTGAAAATGATGAAAGATACAAATTCGTTAAGAATCTGGTTCTTTAGTTCAATCTTAGCCTACACCTAATTAAACATATTTCATTGAATTGTTGTTTTTATACCTTTCCCAACAACTATTAATTTTAGATTAACAACAAGCTTTATTAACTTTGATTTTCCCTTAAAACGTGTTTAATTAAGAGACTCTCTTCAAAATGTTTAATTAAGAGACACTTGCTAATTTAACCTAGCAATTAAATAACCTAGAACAACCTCTCCAGATTTAACTAGACAGCTGCATTACGCATTAGGAAAACATATTAATTAAGACAACAGTCACACAAGCTTGGGTCATTTAACTTAGGTTATGTTATCCCTAATGATTACAAACCATTAGTCACTACAAGTGAATCTCAAATATAAAAATTACGGATTATCTTGAAATTCTAACAATGGGTTTTTACATAAAAACAATCAAACAAAGCATTCAATCATTCTCACATAAGATGTAAACATTAAAAATAGGATAACACAATCAATCCCTAAGTAGAGAAAGAACAACAAACTCAGTAAGCATTATGCTTAACTGGGTCATCGGTATCGATATCACCTATGAACCAACATTGGGAAGCTAGCTATCCAGGGGTCGCCAATGTTATGGAGCTTTGCCCCTTCTTTCATCTTCTCTTGAAGTCTCCCCATTTTCCTAGCCAAAAACAACAATAAATTTATATCTTTTTGGCCATCACCAATATCTTGCTTTTATACCAAAAATGTAGGTTTAATGGACATTGACACTTCTCACGGTGGTAAGTCGGGGTGTTAAGGGTGTGACTAGTGTATCACACTCGTGACATACTCATCACGATGGTAACACAACTTCTCACAATTCTGAGAAGCTTCTCACAATCATGATAAGTGTTGCATGAGCGTAAGAAGTTTTTCATGTCCTTGCATTCCATGTATGGCTGTGAGCATGCTTGGTTCTCCATTCATTTATGCTTTATCTTCTCTTCTTTTAATATCCTTCTTCTTCTTCATGTTGCTCCATTAAGACAAGTGACAGTGAATCGTTGGAAAATAGCTCAAATACAATCCTTTTGACCACTTTAGCTTCTTTGCTTCCGAATTGTGCCTAAAACCATATATATAACTAAAGTACCTTAAGCATTTTGAAAGCAATAATCAGTAGGTGTTATGGAATAAATTCAAAATCAATTAAGCATATATCAAATTTCCCCACACTTAGCATTTTGACCATCCTCTGACAAAACATCTAAATTAAAATCATAGACCTAAAAAATTTACTCAATTCCCATATTTCCTAAGAATATATAGTCATAAGAAAATATGAATGAATTTCAAAAACCATAGCAATAACTTAACATTCTATGCTTCTACTCATGATCAATCAACAAGCATCACCTTCAGAATTTGAAAAATCCAATGGAAGACTTGGGAAAATGTGTTTAACTAACATATATTCATGGGTGCACTCAAATACCATTCACAATCAAGAAATTCCACAACTTTGCATACCATTTCATTTCTCCACCGTTAAGGTTCAATACAAACTCATAGATCAAAGGACTTTTCAAGGTTGTAATGTGGGAAAAGGTAAGGTGAGATATATTTGGGTTAAATAGTATGAAAACCATTAAAGTTAATAAAACAAAAGTAACACTTAATTTTACATCAAGTGCAAAAACTAACATTCACTCACAATTGTGTACATCGACTATGATGAATGCAAAAGCTATGTTTCATAGCTCAAACTCAAGCTCTCTCACCACAAACCACAAGAAGCAAAAATCACTCACAAAATTTGATCATAAAAAAGACTTTGTAACCATTAGAAGTGACCATTGAAAGCAGCATCCATCTCATATCTAGCATACTAAGGTAACCCATTTAATACAACTTTAGGGGGAAAGATTACTTAACAATTAACAAATGCTCCACTAGCTTTATGGATTCGGTAGGAAATTTGGTTAAGTGCAATAATAGATAATGTGGTTTATAAAAAAAGAAAGGCTAATAAAGCTTAAAGGGGGTTAACAATAGAGAATTCATAATGATGGGTAGGTTATTTGGCTGATGTAACTTGGAAAAACAAAGAATGCCTAATCATTTTAATGTTACTACATGTGATAAAAATGTGGTCTTGAATAGAAAATAAAAGCAAAGTTAGAATGTACATGCCATGAAGATCACATATAAGCAAAAGACAATGAGACTGATATAAATATGTTAGTCTAATACTGCTCAAAATCTCATTGGTTTGTGTCTACCACTAGTCATTACTCTTCTAAAGATAATGCATATTGACCAATCATAAAAGAAAAAGTACACACTAAAGTTACCATGAAATTCTCTAATCATTTCATTCTCTAATGATGACTATATAGTCCTAGGAGCAATAGAAAAATAAAAAATGTTTTTTTTTATTTTATTCTGTCTCATTTTGATAGAAAACTTAAAAACAAATAAAAACAAACAACTACAAACACACATTCATATAAGAAATAAATGCAAAAATGTAAAGGAAAAGAAATTAACGTCCCTTAGGTTGACTCCCAAAAAATATCTTTTTTTACTGATGCTGGCTTGAATCCATACTTTCCTTTCCTCCACGTGAGGTTTTTCCGGATAGGGCCTTAGTTGATGATCATCCACCTCTAATGTCTTCCCTATCTTCATATTGCTAATCTCTACTATGTTCCAGAACTCTTGGAATATCTAGAATGTCTCTTCTTCTTTTTTCTTCTTCATTTAATTCCTCTAATCTGTTATATAAAGTTGAAGGATTAATAGACTCAGCATTTACCACTAAGATAAAAGATATTTCCTTTTCTACTTTGAGCTGTAACATCCTGTTATCCCATGTTAAGGATCAGAACCCTAGAATAGTGTACACGAGAGATTATTGAGAAGTTAGAAAGTGCATTTCATGCTTATGCATAATATAACATACACACATATGTGAATATTAATTATTGCACGCATTAAAATGATTGTACATGCATTCATTGATTTTTTCAGGTATAATTGATTTATAAATGAGATTATATTGAGAATTGAGGATTATATGTATTGAAAATTGATTTGGTGATAATAATTGTTGATATGAAATTTTTAGTAAAATTTAGGAAATTTTAAAAATTTTAGATATTTTTAGACTAGGAAAAATGTCAAGTGGTAGGACAATTGATAAATGGTAGTAGAAGTAAGAGTCAAATGGTGACGGAAATTTTTATAAATGACATTGGGATTTAATAATATATGTCATTGAAAATTGGGAGGCAATTGAAGTAGAAATTTGAGACAACTAGAATAGTTAGCAAACGGTTTCTTCTTCTCTTTGTGACTTTCTTCATCTTCTTCAAGCTTCTTCACTTCCATGACACTTAACCACCTCCATCAATGTTTAACCTTGTCCTCATTTTTTTTCACTTGTGACTCTCGTTTTGATTGTCTTCTTAACAAAAAACTTGATCTACCCACCTCCATATTGATGATCGTGTGACCCATGGAAAGCTAGGGTTTAATTGATTTTAAAGAATCTTGGAGCTTAATCATGTAAGTAACATGTTAATTCCCATAGGTTGCATGAATATAAAACAAATATGGTAATTAATTGATATTAAATGATAATGAGACTAGTGGTCATTATACATGTGCATCGTGGATGAAGAATGAGAATACATATGTCTTATTTCTTTGAGTGTAAGATGAGTAATAATAAAGAGATCATGTTCTAAATTTCTGTGTGTTAAATTTGTTTAAGAGTTGCTTAATAAAAAGCATTTATGATGATAGATTAAAGGATGAATGATTATGAAGAAGGAAGTTTGAAATATGATGATGTGTGGTTAAAGAGGTAGATAGAGTTATATCTTACTTTGTGTTAAGATGAGATAAATTAAGGTAATAGCTAGGAATAAAATGAAAGTGAAAAGTGAAGTAGAACATGAGCAAAAAATTAATGATGAAAGTGTATAAGAATATGTTCTATTTTGGTGTTTGTGGTCAAGTATGGATTTTGATTTGTGTGTGTGAATTATTTAAGCTGAAATGGAAGTAGGAATGAAGAAATGAAACATTAGGTAGTGCACGATCATGATAGAGAGGAAACCTCAGGGGAGCTATATGATCGTGCATAAGCACGATCATGACAAAGAGGAAGCTTGTGCATGATTGTGATAGAGAGGAATCAACAGGTAGTGAACGATCGTGTATAAGCACGATCGTGACAGAGACGGTGCACTGCTTTTTGACAATTTTAAACACCCTTCACTCTTTTGAACATAACTTCTTCTTCGGACCTCTGGTTGACTTGAAATTTGAATCACAAGCTCATCACACACTGTTTTTCCTCTCTAAAAAATTTCATGGTCATCTGAATTCATTGGGAAAGGATTGGTAAATGATTGATTGATGACATTACAATAATCAAGTGTATTGAGCCATAAACCTTAGTGCAAAATTGAGTGATGAACTTAGATTAAATTTTTATTATTGAGGTGTAAACCTAAGTTCAAAGTAGACATAGGAGTTTTGAAGTATAAATGATAATGAGATGTGAATGAAGGAAACATACCCGGGATTGTCATTGAGCATGCATTGTACATAATCTATATTTACATATACGCATAAATGAGTACTTATATAATTATGCAAAGTTGTGATGTGTGTAAATGTATGTTGCATGATATAAAAAAGCAATTAGGGCATCAACATCCAGACGAGATAATAGCTATCTAGAACAAACTGTGAGTAACCTAGATGGTCTATTTTGATTAATTATTTGTTTTAAATTATGCATTGAATTATTATGTGAATGTGATTGTGTTGATTCTAGACATTGACTGTTCGAGATGTTTGATGCATGAAATATATATTGCAAGTGCTCAATTAATGTGAATTTGACAAAACTAGTGATTCTTAATGTATATGTTGAATGCCAAACTAAGGTCTGATGACAAATGTGAATAAGATTGTGATAGTGAATATGAATGTGTAATATTAAGCACATCTGATTGACTGAATACATTGTTAAGTCAAAATGACTTCACGTCTAACTAATTTTGATGAAAATCAAATATTAATAATATTATAAAGTGATGAAGCAGAAGCAAAAGTAAGACGGAAGAAACTAAGACGGAAGCAGAAGCAAAAGTAAGACGGAAGAAACTAAGACAGAAGCAGAAGCAAAAGTAAGACGGAAGAAACAAAGACGGAAGCAGAAGCAAAAGTAAGATGGAAGAAACTAAGACGGAAGTAGAAGCAAAAGTAAGACGGAAGCGGAAGCAGAAGTAAGACTGAAGAAACTAAGACAGAAGTGGAAGAAAAAGTAAGATGGAAGAAACTAAGACGAAAGCAAAGTAAGACGGAAGCAATATAAGATAAAGACTCGATACTACATCGGATAGTTAATCAGTTTAAGTTAGTTACAGAACTCAACTGAATAACTGTTTCTTCAAAGATCAAGAAACAAGAAGAAAGAAGCAGTTATCAAGAAGCACTTGAAGACGAAGGCTATAAATACGAGTCAGAGTCAAAGATAAAAAAAGATAGTGAATTCAATTAGTGTTTTGAGATACTGATCTTAAGTTTTTAAACACTGTATTTGTGCAAAAGATGAGAGCTATCATTTCTGTAACAAAGCTCGCAATATCTTTTTGTAAGAGAGAAGAAAAAATGAGAGCCTGAAGAGGTTAAATGAGAAAAACAATACTTGGTGTAAGAGATCTGAAGAGGCTCTGTGAAAAGAATACTTGTATAGTTTGAAAAGAATAGTGAAATTTCAGAACGGATTCTGAGGATTAGACATAGTCCACGGTTTGGGGTGAACCAGGATAATATTTCTAAGAAATTTGAAAGGGGATTGTATTCACGCAATAGGATATGCAATTCAACCACTCCTTCTTATGCTTTTTGTATATTAAATATAAAGTCTATACTAACACGTGATTTACTTCAATTGGTATTAAAGCTCGATGTCCAAAAACCATCGTTACAAAGTGTGGATAAAGATCCATGGCATAATCACACGTTTATATAGCTGAAGGTGCCTCCGTCACTAGACCTCCTGCGTTCAATGGTGAAGACTACCACAATTGGAAAGACAGGATACGACTCTTCATTGAATCTACACATGTTGATCTTTGGCAGATAATAGAGAATGGAACGTATACACCGATGAATGATGAAGGGAATGCCATTCCACGTGCCAGATGGTCATTTGATTAAAAAGCAAGATTCCAGCTAAATTTAAAGGCCAAGTTCTTTCTAAGTTGTGCCCTAAGAAGAAGTGAATACGATAAAGTTCATGGATGCGACACTGCGAAGGAGATGTGGGATACTCTATCCATCGCACATGAAGGCACCAACCAAGTGAAGGAATCCAAGATAAGCATTCTTGTACACCAGTATGAGCTGTTCAAAATGAAGGAAGATGAGTCTATCGATCAAATGTTTGGACGATTTCAAACTACAGTCAATGGACTTAAAGCTTTCAGAGAACCTATGATAAT
The DNA here is from genome assembly GCA_025434745.1 of Erythroxylum divaricatum. NCBI lineage: Eukaryota > Viridiplantae > Streptophyta > Magnoliopsida > Malpighiales > Erythroxylaceae > Erythroxylum > Erythroxylum divaricatum. The sequence continues at coordinate 23,072,113 of JANTPM010000006.1, forward strand.
TAAGATCATGTTCGGAAGATTCTTAGAAGCCTACCGAAAAGATAGAGACCTAAAGTCACCGTAGTACAAGAAGCTAAGGACTTGAGCGTATTAAAACTTGATGAATTGCTTAGATCCTTGAAGATACATGAAGTAGAGCTCGATGCAGAAGATAAACCCAGAAGGGATAAATCTATGGCATTGAAGGTTGGACAAAAGAATCACAAGATTCAAAGAAAGAGAAGTTCATCATCAAAAGCCTTGAAGATCGAAGAAGTCAAGAATGATGACTCCAATGAATCTGAACAAGATTCAAGCGAAGAAGATGATGAGTTATCTTTTATCTCAAGAAGGATCAGACGCATGTGGAAGAAGAAAGCAAGAGGAAATAAAGAGTTTTCTTTCAAGAAGAATAGCAAAGATGAAGGCAAGAACGACAAAACATCTGTCATTTGCTACGAATGCAATAAATCTGGACACTACAAATCTGAATGTCCATTGCTGATAAGAAAGACAAAGAAAAATAGAAAAAGCAAGAAAAGTATGATGGCAACATGGGAAGATTTGGATTTGTCCGAATCTGATACTGATTCAGAGGCATCAGTTCAATCAAACATTTGCTTGATAGCCGAAAGAGAAAGTGACAAGGAGGTAATCTCTAATTTTAATGAATTACAAGATGAATATTCAGAATTATTAGAAGATTCTCATGCTATACTTAAGCAGTATAGATCATTAAAGAAAAAGTTTGTGGAAAACTTGAAGAACACGCAAGTGTTAGAGAGAGAAAACATCTGCCTAAAGAAACAAGTAGACGATATGAAGAAAAAGATAGCTATAGATAGATCTGATGAAATCAGTCAGCTGAAACAAAGAATTAATATCCTTTCAGCCGATCTATCAACATTCACTAAGAGTACAAAAAAGATGAATGACATGCTAGGAAGATACAGACACCCTAATGATAACAGTGGTTTAGGATTTGCTAAAAAGAATACTAAGTATAAAAAGAACTTTGTTCCTTATAGGAAGAAATTTCATCAGTCACATTATCATCATACCATGAATCATTTTAAGATTAACCCCAAAGGACCCAAGAAAATTTGGGTACCTAAGGAAAATATAATATCTACTGCAGATCTCCTTCCTTGGAAAAAAACAACCAGCACCAATGGTATATGGACAATGGATGCTCGCGACATATGACGGGAAGAAGGACTATGTTCCTAGATCTTTAAAATAAGAAGGGAGGATCAGTAACTTTTGGAGACAACCAGCAGGGCAAAATAATTGAAATTAATAAAATTGGTAAAGATTCTTTTGCATCTATTGATACTGTTTTGCTAGTTGATGGTTTAAAACATAATCTGATTAGTGTAAGTCAATTATGTGACTCTAGTTTTGAGGTATCCTTTAATCAGAATTCTTGTACAGTCAAAAATAAGGACGATTCCATATTCTTCTCTGCCAAAAGACGAAACAATCTTTATAAGATTGATTTAGAAGATTTACAAAGTCAAAATATTTCTTGTTTTATATCAACAGATGAAGAAAAATGATTTGGCATAAAAAGCTAGGTCATGTTAGTTTTAAACATATTTCCAAGTTGATTAAACATGATTTGGTAAGAGGATTACCAAAAATAAATTTTAACAAAGATTTATTTTGTAAAAGTTGCCATAAAGGAAAACAGGTTAAAACATTTTTTCTTCTAAAAATATGATAACTTCGTTTAGACCTCTAGAGTTGTTACATATAGATTTATTCGGTCCAACTAGGGCATTGAGTCTTAGCAAGAAGAAGTATGGTCTCGTAGTTGTTGATGACTTCGCTAGATTTTGTTGGATATTATTCTTATCACATAAGGAAGAGTGTTTTAAAGTGCTTTCCAAAAAGTTACAAAATGAAAAAGGAATTTATATTGCTAGTATTAGAAGTGATCATGGTGGTAAGTTTGAGAATCAGAAATTTAGAATATTTTGTGAGGAGAATGAAATTTTTTATAATTTCTTTGCTCCTAGAACTCCACAATAGAATGAAGTTGTAGAAAGGAAGAATAGGATGATTCAAGAAATGGAAAGGACTATGTTGTGTGAAATGAATCTTCCTAAGTATTTATGGGCAGAAGCTGTGAATACAGTTTGTTATATTCAAAATAGAATACTTATGCAACCTTTTGTCAAAGAAAACTCCATATGAGTTATGGAAAGGAAGGAAGCCTAATATATCTTACTTCCATTCATTTGGTTGCAAGTGTACTATATTGAATACAAAGGAAATTCTGGATAAATTTGATTCTAAGACTTATTCAGGAATTTTTCTAGGATATTCATTATCTTCGAAAGCTTATAGGGTTTACAATCTTACGTCCAAGATTGTTGAAGAAACTATTCATGTCAGATTTGATGATAGTTCTCAACCAAATAAGAGAAATGATAGTGATAATGAAACTCTATAAGTACCCTTGGTTGATAGTGAAGATGTGTCACCATCAGATACTCCTTTAGACAAAGTAGAAGATATTTCTAAAATACATAATCTGAAAAGGGACTGAAGATATAAGAGTTCTCATCCAGAAGATCTGATTATAGGAGAGACCTCAGAAGGAGTGAGAACTAGGTCCAAGTTTAGAAGAGAAGCAAATGTCGCTTTTATTTCTAAAATAGAGCCTAAGAAAATTGATGAAGCTCTTCAAGATGAAGCTTGGATTCTGGCCATGCAAGAGGAACTGAATCAATGTACTAGAAATAAAGTTTGGTCTTTAGTTCCCAGACCCTCAAAAAAGTCCATCATAGGAACTAGATGGGCTTTTAAGAATAAACTAGACGAATCAGGTAGAGTGAGTAGTAACAAAGCAAGATTAGTAGCACAATGCTATAATCAACAGGAAGGAATAGTGTAGCGACCCGGACTTTGCGTACCGGGTGGGTTTCCCGCATACCTCAAGAGGCCCGCGACCGCTACTGTAGAGCCCGGCCTCTACCGCCAGCACTCCAGGTATTGTCCTCTCTGATAC
>JANTPM010000006.1:23094872-23105797 GCA_025434745.1 Erythroxylum divaricatum
GAATACACAATTCAACCCCCCCTTCTCGTGCATTCTATTATTGTTTTCTAAGTGTTGTATTAACGTGTGATTCACTTCAAAGAAAACCTTACCCAAGAGTAATAGGAAAGGCAATCTTGAGCTTAGAATTCAAGCAAAATTAGGCGGGTAATGTATTTATAGTTATTGTGTAATTGGGCAAATTCTTGCCTATGTGTGCATATGTTGATTTGCTTAAACCTTGATTCGCTTGATATTGACATCATTGTGAATGTTTGAAAGTGCATTGTGATTTATGAATTGTGATCAAGTTATGCCATTGAAACATGACATGACATTTTGTATGAATGAAAAGATGAGAAAGCATGAAAGTATGAGCATATGATAAAATGATTTGAGTATGATTATGAGCTTTTGTTTAGGCGAGAGTGGAACCATTCTATTCGTCACGTGCATGTTGACAAGAGCCTTCTCTTGACTACCCGTTTATGACATATGAGCTTTGAAAATGGACTCATTCTGTTCAAGGTTTAAACTTTGGCTTCTCTATTCTGTTTCCATGGAACCCTCGAGCCATTTGTTTATGCATTGCATCTTTAAATTGTCAAGTATGATGTATTTATGTGCTACGCATAATGGTTAAAGCCTATGTTATGAGTTATGCAATGACTTGCTTAATTATGAGTTTTTGAGGTAAATTAAGAATGCTTAAGTTGTTAGATATATGTATATATATGTGTGTGTGTGTGTGTGTGTGTGTGTGTGTGTGTGTGTGTGTGTGTATACATATGCTTGAATTTGCGGCAAATTACCGATGGCTATAAATATATTAGCCACTGAGTAGCTCAACCCATTATTTTCCCTCCTCAGGTGCGGAACAAGACGATAGTTGATCCTTAAAAGGCATCGAAAACTCCAAGATAGTTAGAGACTTTTTACTAAGTTAGTGACTTATCGGATAACTTTATAGGCATATCAACATTGAGCTTCATTTTGTATTTGTATCAAGCTTTGATATGTATGATGTTGTGTAAGTAAAGTTTGTTCAAACTCTTTGGAATTAGTAATGAAATGAAGAATTGAAGTTTCGTTTATGTACGATTATGTTTAGCGTGTGGTTAAGTTTGGATGGTTAGATTTGAATGTATGTGTTTGTTTAGAATGTTTGAATGTTGGAGCCTAGGTTTCGGATTCTGAGGTTTTCATCGGTTTGCCGCAGTGAACCTTTTTGAAGGCAACTTCACCACAACGAAGAATGACTTTTGCCGCGGCATATTTGACTCGAAGGGGCTGGGAGATTACTCCCAGGTGTTCACCGCGACAAACCTGCCATGGTACATGCTGCCACTTCTCTTTGCTATTTGAATACTTTCGACCCTCCTCTCATGTGATCCTTACCCGACTGCCTAGAGTGGTCACCTCAGGATAGGGAACGGGACTTGGGCCTAACATTGGTTGGTATAAAAGCAAGAGTTGGACTCCAGAAATATGGGGTAATGAAGATCATATTTTATGACTCCAAATGTTGGGCTCCGGAAATGGGGTCTAACAAATTTCATCATTGGTAAGCTGTCAAGAAGACTTGAGTTTCTCTTTATCTCCATACATATCTTGGAATATCCAATTCTCTCCATATTAGTGGTTTGAGCTTGCTAAGAAGCTTAAACCTTATACATTCCATAATTCTAAGGCTAAATTGTGAAAATTCACCCACATGGGGAAGGAATCAATGCTCCCATGATCAAACTCAACCTCAAGCTTCCATTTTTAAAGCAACATAGGTTAGCCACCTATTTGCCATGGTCCTAACTCTATAATTTAATTCAAGTTAGAGTCTGCTGTGAATTTAAATAAAATGGTACCATTTTCCATAAGCAAATTTTTCTCAAGTCCTTTTTTCCTTATCGTGTTAATGCCTATGCATTTATGACTAGAAAAGTGGGCCTTTTACTCTAATATAAACCAATAAGTGTAGAAGACCAAGCTTTCTCGCCTGCTTAGAGAAGCTCAATGGGTGGGGATATCACACTATCCTTTATAACATTCTAGTAATGTTTCAATTGAATTTTATTATGTTAGAAGTTGATTTTGCTTCTCCAAACTACTGTAGGCTGAGATAATTTAGGTAAGTTCCTTTTTTCCCATTTTCTACTGATTTCACCATATTGTCAATGTCACCATCATTAGCAATTATTCCTGAGGGTACAGGGAACTCTTTTAGGGGCAATGTTAAGGCCTCACCTTTTTTTTTGGGGCTTTAGCCTTTGGAAGGACCTCTATTGAGGAAGAACCTTAATAAAAGGTTAGTTTATGGGTGCAACAGAAGAGAAACAAACTAGATAACTAAGGGAGGGAAGTTCCCAAAAAAGGAAAATGAGAGGGGTAAAAGTGTCAAAGTTATAAGAGAGAAGGTCGAGAAATTTTTTAAAGAGAGCTAAAATATATGTAAACTATTTTTGAATTTTTTTCCTCATACGAAAAAGTGCTTTACAAAGAAGTAATTGATATGTGTAAATTATAATGTGTTTTCTAGGGTTTAAAATATGTTTTTAAGTATTTTCTTAAGAGATAATGATGGGTTTAGGGCTTAGACTTACATTATAGTTAGTGCTTATGTATGCTTTGTTTGATTGCTATTATTTAGGTAAGAATGTGATCTTAATTGTATGATTTATAGGATGTTTAAGGTTTTTGATGATGATTGAAGATAAGGGATCTGGTGTATAAAGCTATGCCATGCATGATTGTGATAGAGAGGTGATGCAGGAAGCTATGCATAATCGTGTAAAAGCTAGAATTCCCAAACACTATTTTTAACCCCTCAAACCTTAGCCTATTTAAATGGTTCTTCTTTCTTTCTTCTTCTCGGCTTTTCTCTCTCTAGTTGGCAACCCTATATCTTTTTCACTAGTTTTCACATGATTTTAACATGAAGTTCACACTTTTCTTCAACTTTTTTTTTTCATTTTAAATACTATTTACTTATAGATCTAGTGATTTTCATATTAGAAGACTTGTTTTTTCTTACGTTTACGAGTATATTTTTTGCATTTATCTCTTGTATTTTTGGTGTTCTTTTAAGGTTATTTTCATATTTTTATATACACAATCAATCTTAGAGTGAAGTAACTTATGAAGGTTCAAATCCATCCAAAAGTGGTGGATGTAATTTGGTGACAGATTTTGAAGCTCCTTTCTCAATCTTCTCATAAAAAGAAGGTGAGACGGTCTAAAAACTCCATTCTAAAACTATAGTTGCACCACGATATTTTATTTTTCAAAATTTGGAATATTTAGGATTGAAAGAAAAATTTAAATTATTGAGTGCTAGAATTAATTGGAAAAAATTATTTATTACGAGTTTGTTGTATATAAAGAATTGACTTTAGAATTCTACACTAAATTAGGTTAGAAGCCTAAGAAGTTAGACAATTTTTGGTTTAGAATTAGAGGAAAACCATGTAACTTAGATTATTATACTATGGAGGAAATATTTGGATCCCTTAAAATCAAGATTGTAAAATCACAAAATGACTTCCATGCTCCCACTTATTGGAATAAGTTGTTTGGATTAGATGTGTTTGACCCTCATAATGCACCCAATAATGTTTTTTAAGAGTTTAAAACATTTATTATTACATAAATTCATGTGTAAGGCCCAAATTATACCCTAGTTGAAATGTTACATGTTTATGAAAGCAATTATGTGATAGGTGTTAAATTTGAGCTATGCTTTGAATGTGAATAGCATATTTCTAGAATTTTAGTCTAATGAATTATACTTAGTGATTTGGAATCAATAGCCACCTTTAGAGAATTGAGGTATTAAAATATACATTTAGACTAGAAAAATGTCAAGTGTCAAGACAAATTGGTACATGAAAAATTGGATGACTAAGTCTATGAGTTAGTGACATTTAGCAGTATTAGTTAAGTTATGGCATTTGGTAGCATGATATTATGGTATTCTGTTTTGATACTTGTAAGCTTTGTTTTAAAGCCAATATTGTAACACCTTGATACCTTAGGGTACATACTGGGATGCCTTGCGGGCATTCTAGTATATAGCCTATGATAATGTTACGCTATGTTTAATCACAACATTCACTTAGCATGGCATCATCTATCTTTATTCTCTTATAAGACATCATAAAAAAATCACAATATTTTGAAACCAAATTTCCTCTTTTCATTACATAAAACTGAACGTTATACAATGTGTCTTTCTAATATCCATACATGTACACCATCATAGCCTAATACAAAATATGCTACATAAAAGAGGAAATTACATAAAATTATATCTAATCTATTCAAAACCCAACTAATCGACCTTTGAGTCATTTCTTCTTTTCCTAAAAGTACAAGTCTACGTTGTTTGTAGCATCCCTCAATAGCTAATGTTGTCTCTCAGTACTGAAAAGTTGAGTTTGTAATTTTGATGAGTTTTGAGAACTCAATGAGGTAACCATTGTCAATGGTTCACTCAGTTCATACATCGCTTCAATACACATAACATATTATTCACTTGTTTGCATACTCATAAAGTATCACCTTTCACTTTCAGAACAATCATAATGGTCATTTCATTCATGTAAAAATACACATATCAAGTATAAATGCAATGCACATGAGACTCACTTTCATTTATTATTAACATTATGACTGATTACCTTTTTACTAGCTCATATCCCTTAGTGGATTCTGAGCTGCGTCAAATTATGTCCCATATCCCTTAGTAGATACCGGGTACATTTTCAATCGAGCTTGAGGCTCTAATCACACTCTGAGCTTTAAGCTCTTTATCCTAGCGACTCCGGTCATAACTTCCTTTATCTTACATGCATTCATATATCAGAATGTTTCAATATCATATGCTCAATTGGTCACATGCTTGCACATTCACAGTAAAATCACACTTTTCCATTGGACGCAAGGTCTGGCATTCAACCTCATTGTTGAGTAACATATATTTTGTCACATTCACTTACAAGTAACATTTCAATATCACATTAATATATCAAATCTCAGACCTACATTTTTTGGCATCAACATAATCAATCACATTCATCTTATCATTTAAAACATACTTTTAAGCAAACATACTCCACCACTTACTTCTTCATTCTAGGCCACCAGAAATGCTACTTCAGTGTGTTATGCATCTTGGTAGTACTAGGATGTATAGCATAGGCGGTCGTATAAGCTTCCTCTAGAATTTCCTTCCTCAGATCATCCACATTAGGCACACATAGACTCTGTTTCAACTATAATGTCTCATCCCTCAACTCAAACTTAGAATCTAGATTCATCTTCACTTTCTCTATGAGCTTTAACATATCATGATCTTTCCCTTAGACTTTTCTAATTATATCATGCAGCATCGGTTTAAACATAAGTGTAGCAATCAATGTCTCATCCTACTGCACTGGTATCAGTCTTTCTACATCAGCCACCACATTATCTTTTCCTGAGTGGTACTCAATCGTGTAATTATAGTCTTTTAATAACTCTATCCATCTCCTCTGTCTCATATTCAATTCCTTCAGAGTCAACAAATACCTTAATTTTTTTGATCGGTATAAATCTATAACGTCTCCCCATATAAATAGTGTCTCTATATCTTTAGAGCAAAGACAACTGCAATAATCTCTAAATCATGTACCGAATAGTTAATCTCATAAGAACTTAGTTGTGTTGATGAATAGGTGATCACCTTGCCTTATTGCATCAATACACATCCCAATCCTTGATGCGAAGCATCACTATATACCATATATCCTTCAGTCCCTGATGGAATAGTCAATATCGGTGCCGTAGTCAATCGATGCTTCAGTTTCTCAAAGCTCTTCTTAAATTCTTCATTCCATTTGAATATTACATTCTTCCTCAGAAGTTTTGTCAGAGGGGCTGAGTTTAAGGAAAACCTCTCGACAAACCTCCGGTAATATCTTGCCAATCTTAGAAAGCTTTAGGTTTTAGACACATTCCTCGGAACTTCCCAATTCATCACTACCTCTATCTTCTTTGAATCTACCTCTATGCCTTGTCTAGTCACTATATGCCCCAAAAATGCTACTTGATCCAGCCAAAATTCACACTTATTAAATTTAGCGTACAATTGTTTCTCTCTCATAATCTATAGTATTACCCTCAAATGTCTGTCATGTTCTTCTCTATTCTTTGGATACACCAAAATATCATTGATAAACACTATCACAATGTGGTCTAGATAGGGCTAAAACACCTTATTTATCAAGGCCATAAATGCTGTTGAGGCATTAGTTAACCTAAACGGCATAACTAAGAACTCAAAGTGCCTATACTTGCTCCTGAATGCACTTTTAGGTATATCAGCCTTTGCTATCTTCAACTGATAGTACCTCAATCTCAAATCAAGCATAGTGAATACCTGAGCTCCCTATAATTGATAAAGCAAATCATCAATTCTGGGCAACATGTATTTGTTCTTCACTGTCACCTGATTCAGTTGTCTATAATCGATGCATAACCTTAAAGTCCCATCTTTCTTCTTTACAAACAAAACTGGAGCTCCCCAAGTTAAAACATTGGGTCTAATGAAACCTTTTTCTAGTAGCTCCTGTAACTGAGCCATCAACTCCTTCAGTTCTATAGGTGCCATCCTATATGAAGGAATAGATATAGGAGTAGTACTTGGAACTAGATCAATTGTGAACTCTATTTACTGATGTGGAGGTAAGCTAGGTAACTTGGTGGGAAATGCATCCGAGAAATCCTTAAGCACGAGAATGTCCTGCATACTTTGCTCTGCTCTGGTATCATTGACGTAGGCCAGATAGGCCTCACATCCACCTTGCATCTTTCTTAATGCACTCATGAATGATATCAACCTAGCTGGCACTACTTGACTAATTCCTCTAAAAAATGCTCTCGGTTGGCTTGGAGGTTCTAGTACTACCCCCTTAGTATAGCAGTTCATGATAACCCTATAAGTAGTGAGTCAATCCATGCCTAGGATAATATCTATCTCTCTTAACTGTAGTATAATTAGATCTGCCTCCAACTTTGCTTGATCAATCTGAATCAAGCATCTCTTGCAGACCTCTCCTATAACTGTAGTACTAACTATCTATGCACTCACCTTTAGTCCATAACGTAATAGCTCTTTATCACAATGCAGCCCAGATGCTAGATGCGGTGTGATAAAGGAATGTGTAGATCTTAGATCAGGCAATGCAAATGCTTCATGATCATAAATAAGTAGCGCACCTATGATGACATCCAGAGAGTCCTGAGCCTCCTGCCTAGTCATGGCATACACTTTGTCTTGGGATTGTGGTTGGATGATCTGCACCTCAGTCTTAATAGAGGGTCTCTCAGAGCTCACTTTGCCTTTACCACGACCTCTCTATCTAGGCCCATTATCTCTATTTTGCTGGACAGTAGCTTCACTCACAAATCTCTCACTCACACTAAACTGGGCTCTAGCAATGACAGGACAATCTCTAATTTTGTGATCTAGAGAGCCACAGTGAAAACAAGCTCCTAATAGTGACTAGAAATTACCATCTTGCCTCTTCCGACAGTACTCACAAGTGGGAAATTGACTGTGCACTTTACCTCTTCCACTGCCAGACTGTACATGACCACCCCTTTATCTGAATCCTAACTGTCTTGATCCCGCTGGTGGTCTGAAAGCTCTGTATTGGTGCTTACATAATCTTTTGCTAGACCCACTCTAAGTCTCACTGGACCTCTTTAATCTAGACCCTTTCTCAGACTCTGCTTATCCCTTTCTTAGTAGCTACTTAATTCTAATCGAAGCAGCTTTTAACTTAGTAAATCTGGTTAAGTTGGAGATCGCTAGTCTTGTTCTGATCTCCATATTTAGCCCATCCTCAAATCTCTTACACTTGTGTTCTTCGATAGGGATCAAAGTAATAGCATACCCCACCAACTCATTAAACCAGATCTCATTGCCACTGACATCCTACCCTACTTTAAATCCAGGAACTCTTTGATCTTCCTGTCCAAGTAGATCTTAGGTATGTAATTCTCCTTGAAGACCTACAGAAAGTCTTCTCAATTCAGGTGGCAAGGCCTGGTAGTACTGCCTAGGTAGTCTTCCACCACTGATAAGTTGGGCTCTGCAGTAAGGACACTATATAGTCGAACCTCTCATCCAGCTCGTAGTCCATCTGATCAAAAACTTTTTCTATCCTTTCTAACCATCCTTCGGCCTCAGCAGGGTCTGTGCTACCATAGAAATCCACTGCCCCTGCTTCTGTAACCTATCATACCTCCTTTCCCTTCTCTCGAGAACTCTAGGAGGCATCTCCTCTAGTTGAGGTACCAAGGACTTCCTACTAGCTCCTACCAATCCTAGGTCAGCTGGTTGCCCCAATTGATCACCAATGGCGGATGGCCTATATCAAACAATAACTTCAATTACTATCCACATTTCTAACGATATTTCATGCTTAACATTCTTATATGTCCCTATGGAGGCCAACCATGCTCTGATACCACCCAAATGTAATGCCCTGATACCCTAGGGTACATATCGAGACATCCTGCAGACATTCTAGTATATAACCTACAATAATGGTGTGCTACATTCAATCATAACATTCACTTAGTGTGACATCATCTCTCGTTATTCTCTTATAAGACATTATCAAGAAAGTCATAATATTTTAAAACCAAATTTCCCCATTTCATTACATAAAACCAAACGTTATAAAATGTGTCTTTCAAACATCCATACATGTACACCATCATAGCCTAATACAAAATGTGCTATATGAAAGAGGAAATTACACAAAATTCTATCTAATCTATTTAAAACCCAGCTGACTAACCTTTGAGTGATTTCTTCTTTTCCCAAAAGTATAAGTCTACGCTACTTTTAGCATCCCTCAGTAGCTAATGTCATCTCTCGGTCCTAAAAAGTCATTTGATGAGTTTTGCGAACTCAATGAGGTAACCATCATTGATGATTTACTCAACTCATACATCACATCAATATATGTGACATATTATTCACATATTTGCATACTTATAAAATATCACCTTTCACTTTTAGAACAATCATAACAGTCATTTCATTCATATAAAAATACACATATCAAGTATAAACCCAACACACGTGCGACTCACTTTCATTTATTATTGTTTTTATGATCGAGTGCCTTTTTACTAGCTTATATCCCTTAGTGGATACTGAGCTGTGTCAAATTATGTCCCATATCTCTTAGTAGATACCAGGTACATTTTCAATCGAGTCTAAGACTCTAATCACACTTTGAGTTTTAAGCTCTTTATCCTAGAAACTCTAGTCACATCTTTCTTTATCTTACATACATTCCTATATCGGAATGTTTCACATATCATATGCTCAATTGGTTATATAACTTGCACATTTATAGTCAAATCACATTTTTCCATCAGACCCAAGGTCTGGCATGCAACATCATTATTGAGTAACATATATTCCATCATATTCATATACAAGTAGCACTTCAATATGACATTAATATATCATATCTCGAACCTAAATTGTCCAACATCAATATAAGCAATCACATTCATCTTATCATTGAAAACAAATTTTTAAGCAAACAGTTAATTGAGAGAAACTATCTAGGTTACTCACAAGTCGCTCTCAAAGCTACTACCTTCAAGTTCCAGAAATTTCTAGATGTTGACATTCTAGTTGCTCCTTTATACCAAGCAATACACACATATCACAATTTGCACAATTATAAGTGTTTAATAATGCACATGTATGTGAATAAAATATGCACAATGCATATTCATGATAATTGTGGATATTGCTATATTATTCTCGTCATGTAAACATTCATATATCAAAACTCACATAAGTATAATTTGTACTTAAGCTTATACCTCACTAAAACCATTAAAGTCACAATTCATAACTCGTTGAATCATTTCATATTTTTTCCAAAAACTGACTTTCAGATCTACTGTTCTTGATCATTTGGACATTGTAAAGGAAGTAATTTGACAATAATCTCTTCTAGAAAAGTGTTCTCCTATCTCTTAGGTTTCTAACGACACAAATATGGTTCAATTTCGTTTAGTCATATGAAAGTTATACACAAACATTTTCAAACTATTCTCATTTTGAAATAGTACACCATACTCAAATTCCATCCAAAAATTGAAAGTCTTAATGGCCGAATTAAAATTTGGTTGCTTCAGATAATTTGTATCACTATGTCTCTAGTTTACTATAAATTAAAAATCATCTCCTTTGGATGACTATAGAACAAGATATTGTCAACATACCAAAGCCTGATCAATGAAATCTTTCTAGTTATCATATTACAGCACAGTCAACATTTTCATCTTAAATTCATTAACCCAACTAAATTTAAGTCACAGACATGCTTCCAAAACATGTGATTAATGGGCATACAACCTTAATGCATGTCTGTGCACACTAACAAAAATAAGTCATGGCTGTGCAACCTCAATGCACGGTCGTTGTTGGGCCCGGGCCCCGGATGTCGGAATCCCGAGGCGGCCCCTCGGGACGCACCTGTGCCGAGCACCAAAACCGCGGACCCGATCCAAACATTTAGACACAATCGATCCTTTAATACACACACATACATTTCCATAATATCCACAACTAAGAATTTAAGGACCCCATAACCATGGGGATTTCATACTATTGCCATTTAAAGGAAATTCAACAAGTAATCGCAATTGTAGCATAATACAAAACAGAGTATAAAATCCAAAAGAATATACATGAGTATGCTTCATGTTAATATGCACGGAGGGCCAACAAAATACGAACTTAATACAAAACTCCTAAGTTGACTGAAGTTTCCGATGCCGCACAAAGTCAACGATCGTCCTGATCTGCACCTGAGGAGGGAAAGTAATGGGTTGAGCTACACAGCTCAGTGGCTAATATAATTATAGCCATC
>JANTPM010000006.1:23105897-23119861 GCA_025434745.1 Erythroxylum divaricatum
ATAATTTTTAGTAACAACTTTGGCTCAACATCATAGTGTTATTCTTGATGGGCTATCCATTTTTTTGTTTGAAAAGTTAAATAATACACACTTGATGAGGGCTGAGATCTTGGAGTCTTATGGTATGGAACTCTAAGATCCAAGCTTTAAATTTATATTTAAGCCTAGTATAGGAAAGGTGGGATTTAATTCAGCACTGCCACAACAACATCAATAGGAAACATCGACTGAAGAATCTGACGAAGAAGAAGAAGGCTGGGAGATAGTGCTTAGGAAACTGGACGAGAACAATAAGTGACAAAAGAGTAGAATGGACACTACAAATGTATAATTAAAGGAGGTAGTGCAACATTAACACTATTGAACAAAGAAACTACTTAAGCATTTTGTAGTACAAAGTGTCTAAGTCCCTTCTTTGATGTCACCATCACTACAATCATATAAGTATTCTTGCCATTATTTTTTATTTCTTTTATTTTTTTGCTCGATTAGTTTTTTATTATTATGCTTTACAATTTATTGTCAAGTGCAGGGAAATATATATTTTTCCATTTTCAATTGTACATGACTTTTCATTTACATTGCTTGTATTTTACTTGTGTTAACATTGTATAAATTTTTGTTTCACGAAGTTTACAATGTGTGAATATGTCAATGACATGAAATTGAAAGGAATTAGCTTAATTATGTATATGATCACTTAAATTGTGAAGAAACGTTAACATTTTAAGTTTGATTTTAAGTGTTTTTGAGGTGAATGATTAGAATATTATACCTATTATTTAATTTTATAACACTTTTTTGGATTACCTTATAATTAAATTTATTTAAATTGGTAGGCATCATTGATAGCCTTTCATAGGACTGGTTGATTAGAAGAAATGATATATGTTAAAAATAGTTGAATAAATGTTTGCTAGCCTTTTTTGGAAATTTTTGTAAAGAATAGAGTTGACGGTTAGTTATTAGTTGTGATATAGTGAAGTAACCAGGAGACATTCACAACAAAATTTTTGCCTTCGTATACAAAAGGCTAGAATGAAATCTAGCTAAGCTTGATAAAATGTAACCTAGTTGAGTAATTGGGGGACATTCATGACAAGGTGTTTGCCTTCAGGTTAAAAGACTAGGTAATCGTTAAATAGAATCTTTAAAAATAGTGTTTTCAACGTAAGTGAACTTATTGATCTTCATGTGATATGCTAAGATATTTCCATGAATAGGTACTTAGTGATAGCTTTCCTTTTCAATTTGGTAAACAATAATGAGTGCATACTTATAAGTGTTATAGATGTATGAATGGGGTGTCAATATTTTGGTTGATATGTATACTTAAATCAAAGTGCTTGGATGTAACAAGTTAGTTTATTGTAAATTTTTGAGTGATTTATGTTTATAAGAAAGTTAATTTCATGAGATTTTTTTTGCTATTATACCATTATTACATTGTTTTATGATTATATGATTATATGTGTTTTATTTGTTTTATAATTTTAGTTTTTTTGGGGACAAGAAAAAGTTTAAGTGTTGGGAATTTGATATGTATAAATTATACTCTATTTTCTAGGATTTATAGTGTGTTTTTAAGTGTTTTTATAGGTTATAACCATATCTTTAGGAGTTATATTTATGTTGTTATTAGCGATTTTATGTTTTTTTATTGATTAAGACTAGAATGTGATCTTAATTTAATGATTTAAGGATGTTTAATGTATCTGATGATAAGTCGAATGCTGGGCACCGATTTTGGAAGCCAACTCTTGCTCTGATACCAAAAATATTGGGCACCGATTCCGGAATCCAACTCTTGCTCTGATACCACAAATATTAGGCCACCGATTCCAGAACCCAACCTCTTGCGAATATTATAAGACTCTCATATCTTTTCTTCATCTTACTCTTTAAGACTTGAGCATATCTTTACTACATCATTCTTTTCAATACATTACATACAAATAAATTTCATCATTTACATTTCAATACCCTCAAAATAAAAGGGTTTTACAAAGCTATGATGGCCTTTCAAGCTACCTTACATCATAATCCAAAAACACAAAATACAAAATAAGCAAATTTGGAGTGATGCCCTGACTCTCTTTCACTCCATCTCTTGCTCATCATCTGGAGGTGGGGACAGAAGGGGATGAGCTTGAAAACTCGTGGGTAATAGTTTATAATAAAAAGATAAGCAAAAATCATTTTCAAAACTCATTGTCATTGTACATTTTCGAAACCATAGTAATTTCGTAATAAAAATCCTCAAACACTTGTTTCTTAAAATTTTCAATTTATCAAACAAGTCACGAGCATTTATAAATCATGTATGCATCAAACTTGTCAACAAATCAAAAGCACATAAGCACATCATAAATGATTTAGGTGGATCCAAAACAGAACGTACTACACATTTTCTATAAGGGTCTTATGTAGTCGTGAACAGAACGTACTAATGCAATCCCACGTAATGGTCTTGCGTAGCCGTGAACTTATGGGAGTCCATGAAGGAGTTCCATGCCACTAGCGGGCAAGCGGGAGAAGCCTTTAACTTGATCAACGTGCACATGACTTAACTTAGGGGATCACCACAAACCCACATAACACATATATCATGACTTGTAAACTTGTGTCGCCCAAAATGGCACTTCTTGTAAACTTACTTGTTCATATACTTGATATATATCTTAAAAACCATTCTCGAAAACAGGAATTCATGTACATTTGATCTTTTCAAAAGAAAATCATTTTTATAAATCATCACACAACCCATGTAGCAAACACATAGCAAATTTCATAAATCATTCATGGACAATGAATGCAGCACTTATGATACAATTGGAAACATTAAACTTTCTTTGATTTAAAGAAAATAGTAGTGACTTATTTACTCTATTATAAACATGTACACACCTGATTTCCTTGCTTATAGGCTTGCTCAGAATGTCTCTTCTTCTCTTTGTATTTCTCTCTCTTTTCTATGACATTATCTCTTTCTCTTTCTTTCTCATTTCGTTCTTCTCTTCCCTTCCCATTAACGTTTTTTTTCTTCATTTATAAGCAAGAAAACACTTCTTTTTCCAATTATGCCCTTAATGATTGAGAAATGTCCCATTCGCCCTTCCAATTATGTCGTATGTCTTTTATACTTAAGCGTCTTGCCAACAGTGCCCTTGAACATTCTAACATAACACTTTCTTCTAGAAGATGTCCCCCATTGTCTTAAGTTTCTAATGACACCAAAATCATTTAATTCGGTTCCGTGATTCGGAAGATATACTTCAAACATTTTTGGATTGCTCTTGTCCAAATCAATATACTATGCACAACTTCTATATGAAATTTCAACATCTTAGAAACTGAATTAGATTACAATTTCTTCATACCATTTGTAGCTCCATGTCTCTAGGTCACCAAAAATCAGGAATCATCTCATTTGGAGCTCTACCGATCTAGAAATCATAAAAATAATGAAGTATGTTTAGTGGAATAACACCAGTTCATAGCATTTAAAAGCACACACACTATACCCGTCCCACGTTTTCCACTTAATCTCTCTCACTTTATTTGAGATGGCTACTATTTTTGGTAGAGATGTATAGCAATTTCTTACAAGTCCAATGGTTTAAGAACCAAGTCATTTGAGTCTCTAGAGAAGAAGTTATGGCCAAAAGAATCCAATCTGGCTTTATCCTCAATCATATTAAACCTATCGTGGGACAATTGATATAACTTTCTCTAGAGATATCAGATTTAAGTTTTCTTTAGATGGTTAAAAAGAGGACTTCAAGAGCTACAACTTTCATGAAGATCTTAAAGACAAATTCTATCTTCTGAATGATAAAAAATAGAACGGAAGATATAAGATAAACAGTAACCCAGAAGAAATTTGTGAACAATAACATAAAAGAAGTTCATCAACAGTAACTAAGAAGAAGTTCATGAACAGTAACTAAGAAGAAGTTCATGAACAGTTACTAAGAATAAGTTCATGACTAAGAAGAAGTTCATGAATAATCACTAAGAAGAAGTTCATGAACAGTAACTAAAAAGAAGTTCATGAATAATCACTAAGAAGAAGTTCATGACTAGGAAGAAGTTCATGAACAATCACTAAGAAGAAGTTCATGAACAGTAACTAAGAAGAAGTTCATGACTAAGAAGAAGTTCATGAATAGTCACTAAGAAAAAGTTCATGAACAGTAACTAAGAAGAAGTTCATGACTAAGAAGAAGTTCATGAACAGTCAGTAAGAAGAAGTTTATGAACAGTAACTAAGAAGAAGTTCATGACTAAGAAGAAGTTTGTGAACAATCACTAAGAAGAAGTTCATCAACAGTAACTAAGAAGGAGTTGATGAATAGTAACTAAGAAGAAGTTCATGACTAAGAAGAAGTTTATAAATAGTCACTAAGAAGAAGTTCATGAACAATCACTAAGAAGAAGTTCATGAACAGTAACTAAGAAGAAGCAAAACTCAGAAGAAATGAAAGGTCAACATAAGAAGAAACAAAATTCAACCTAAGAAGAAGCGGAAGGTTAACATAAGAAGAAGCAAATTACACTCCTAAGAATCTCCACTTATAAGATCATAACTTTTGACTCCGATGTACAAAAATTTCATACTATATACCGTTGGAAAGATAAAAGAAGGATTTATAACTTTTTAGAAGACAACTTTCTCTAATATAGACTAGATCGATCCAGAATTTCCCTCGACTTCAGAATACAAACTTTACATTCATCCACCAATGTACTGTACTTTATTCCCACTTCATGACAAATTTTGAGACTTGTACAGATAGAATTGAGATTCAATATCTCTTAAGAAATGTAGTATTATGTTTCTAGTTTAATCTAAACAAAGAATATTCTCAATATCATATTTTCTTAACACAAATCATAATAAGCTCGCCTTTTCTACTTTACTTACTCCTCATTTTCAATTTCATTTCAAATCAATATCATTTATAAAGAAATTTATAATCCATGATTAATCATGAATACCGATAACAAAACATACACCTATGTACCTATTCCTCATCAAGTTACTACACAAATGCAATTTCAGTTCATTTTACTTCTAACTTTCACCTTAATTCTTCTCACTTCAAAATCATTTATCCACCAGAAACACCAAAGAAAAACTTGTACATATCCACATTTATCTTTCACTACTTTACCCTTGCCTATCATTTCTTGGTTCACAAATTTTCATCATTTGTGTTTACTCATAACTAATCTCCAAAATTTCTCATTCAAATAGTTCTAACTTCTATGAAACGTTTGGGGTCTAATAATTCTCCCCGCTTAAAGGAATTTCATCCTCAAAATTCTTACCGGATTGGTCAACCAAATGGAGGTAACATTGTCTTATGTTTTCCTCATTCTCCCTTCTAACTTCTTCACTTGAATAATTTTTTTCAAATGATCATGATAAGTTTCCAGAACAAGGTAAGAAAAATCTGTATAATTATATTGATTCTTTAGCTGAATGAAAATTACAAAATTGGATTTCGAGGACCGGCACCTCCAGCCTGTGGCTCACACACTCAACAGTATATGCAATTCTCTCTCCTTGTGTCTATTGCTTATTTATACTAAGAATCTGTTAGGAATCATAGATTCGGTTAGCTGATAACCAATCCTGAGGTTGTCAGCCCACCTCCTTGCACTAACAGAATATATCTATATATATATATGTATATTCATTTCTGCCCTTCAACTCTCTTTTTATTCCTCCTAACATAAGCTTGAGTGGTCTTGGCTCTATCAATACTCCCCCCATCAGCTTCACCTTGTCTTTAAGGTGAAAGCCGGGAAATCTAGCTTTCATGTCTTCATATAACTCCCATGTAGCTTTGGAAGCTGGCTGATCAATCCATTGTATGAGCACTTCTAAATCTAAGCTAGTAGTGGTGTTCCGAATGGCCAAAAGGGTAGCTGGAAAAATTGGGATAGGTTCAGGAACTAAAAGATAGTCTGGAATATTCATGGCTATATCGGTAGCACCCAAAACCTTCCTTAGTTTGGAGACATGAAAAACAGAGTGAATTCTAGCTGTCAGAGGTAAGTTTAGCT
Organism: Erythroxylum divaricatum; assembly: GCA_025434745.1. Taxonomy (NCBI): domain Eukaryota; kingdom Viridiplantae; phylum Streptophyta; class Magnoliopsida; order Malpighiales; family Erythroxylaceae; genus Erythroxylum; species Erythroxylum divaricatum. The sequence continues at coordinate 23,111,973 of JANTPM010000006.1, forward strand.
AGTATGCCACCGGTCCAATGCGTTGTAGGATCTCAAAAGGACCAAAATAGCGCGGGGCCAACTTATTATTACTCTTGGTCTTAATAGATTTTTGGCGATAAGGTGCCAGCTTAACAAAAACCATATCCCCTACCTGAAACTCCATATCTCTTCTCTTCCCATCTGTTGTAAACTTCATCCTTTGCTGTGCTATCATCAAATGTTGATGTAGTTCAGCCATGTTTTGGTCTCTTTCCTACAGTAGTATATCAATAGCATCTATAGTAGAAGATTGAATTCTGTAGCGAGTGAGAGTAGGAGGATCACGTCCATAGAGGACTTTGAATGGTGTAGTGCCCAAGTGGAATGAAAATATGTGTTCTAACAATATTCAGCCCATCCCACCCATTTTGCCCACTATTGGGGCTATTTGCTGGTGAAACTTCTGAGGTATGTTTCGAGGCATCTGTTAACAACCTCGGTCTGTCCATCTATTTGTGGATGATAGGCTGAATTATATCTCAACTTTTTGCCCTGCATTTTAAACATCTCGTTCCAAAATTTGCTGAAAAATATTTTACCCTTATCGGGCACAATTGAATTAGGATAACCATGTAAACACACCACTTCTTGAACAAATAGATATGTAACCAATTGTGCAGTGTAGGGATATTTTAGATGAATAAAGTGAGCATACTTACTAAGTATGTCCACCACCAATAAGATAATCGAAAAGCCCCTAGATTTTGATAGCCCCTCTATGAAATCCATCGAAACATCCTCCCAAACATGCTGTGGTATTGGTAAGGGCTGCAAAAGTCTAACTAGTGACAGTGAAAGATACTTATTCTGTTGACAAATGAAGCATTCAGCCACAAATCTATAGACATCATTTTTCATTCCTTCACAAAACAACTCATTGGCTAGCCTCTTGTATGTTTTAAAGCACCCCATGCCCTCCGATATTACTTTGGTGGCTGTCCATAATAAGGGTTGGTATCACAACTGACGTTCTTGGAATTACCAACCGATCCTTGTAAAAAAAGTGATATTGAATTATTGTATATGGAGGACGTGCTTCACCATCAGCTAAAAGTTCCTGCTTCAACTTTGACAATTTTGGATCAGCCTTAATCTTTTTGATTACCTGCTCCATATCCAACACCCTAATCGCCATCACTGCCATTAGTTCCACCTGAGGAGGAACTCTAGATAAGGAATCTATTACTTTGTTTTCCCTTCCTACTTTATACTTAATGCTGAAAGTGTACCTCAACAATTTAGACAGCCACTTCTGATATTCCGAGTGCACCTCACGCTGCTCCAAAAGGAATTTTAATGATTTTTGGTTGGTTCTAATGACAAATTCATGGCCTAAGAGGTAGGAATATCATTTCTTGATAGCTAATACAATGGCTAACAATTCCCTCCCATAGGCTAATTTGTGGCAGCTAGAAGTGGACAAGACCTGGCTGTAGTAAGTAATGGGGCGGTTCTCCTACATTAGGACAGCTCTTATGGCATTGGCTAAAGCATCAGTTTCCAAGATGAAAGGCCAAGTGAATTCTGGTAATATCAACACCGGAGCTGAAATCATAGCTTGTTTGAGTTGTTGGAAAGAGGCCTCACTCGCTTCAGTCCACTTAAATCCCTCCTTCTTGAACAATTGTGTCAAAGTCCATGAAATTCCTCCATAGTTCTTCACAAATTTCCTATAATATCCCGTCAACCCCAAGAAGCTTCTCAACTCCTTCACATTTCCTAGCCTTGGCCAATTAATCTTCACCTAAATCTCTCTCATGTCGACTGCCACCCCATCTTTTGATATGAAGTGCCCAAGGTATTCCAATATCTCTTAGCCAAAAAGACATTTCTTCCAATTCGCATACAATTGCTGTGATAGAAGCACCTTAAGGACTTCCCTTAAGTGACACACATGCTCTTCCCTACTGGTACTGTAAACCAAGATGTCATAAAAAAACCAATACAAATTTCCGAAGGTAAGGCTTAAAAGCTGATTCATGAGAGACTAAAACGTGGCTGGTGCGTTAGTCAATTCGAAGGGCATGACAAGGAATTCATAATGCCCTTTATGAGTCTTGAAGGTTGTCTTTTCTATGTCCTCCATTTTCATTCGGATTTGATGATACCCGACCTTCAGATCAATCTTTAAAAAGATAGTTGTACCCTTCAATTCATCAAGTAATTCATCTATGATAGGGATAGGGAATTTGTCCACTATAATCACCTTGTTTAAGGCATGGTAGTCCACACAAAAATGCCACCCTCTATCCTTTTTCTTAACCAGCAGTACCGGGCGAGCATAAGGGCTAACACTAGGTTGAATGATTCCCGACTCCAACATTTCCTTCACCAACTTCTCAATCTCATTTTTTTGAAGCTAGGGGTATTTATAAGGTCTAACCATAACTAGATTTTCCCCTTCTTGGAGTAAAATTGCATGGTTCTTACCCCTTTCCGGTGGTAGTGCTTGAGGCACATGGAAGACCACCTTGAATTCTTCCAAAATAGCCTGAAAATTAGGGTTAATGGGGTTATCACCCTTCAACCTTGCTACCTCCGAAAGGCCCAATTGTAGCAAATATACCGATTCCTCCTCTGTGATAGTATGCACCAAACTTTTCAAGTTAATAGGTGTTTTTAGGAGTGTTAGGTCTCCCGTAATTGTAAGGGTTTGATCTCCTTGTCGGACCTCCATCGTGATCTTACTCCAATCTGTCATCACCTTGACTAAAGTTTGCAACTATTTAACCCCCAATATAATATCACGGTTGCCTAACTCCATTAGTAGATATTCCTCATGGACCACCAACCCTTGTACTGACACCACTAACCCTCTGTAAATCCCTTAATCTTCAGCCCATTACCCACAGTTATTACATACTTCGCCGTTGCTGCCAATTCACAATTTAGCGAATTCACTAACTCCCATGAAATGAAGTTGTTTGAGGCTCCACTATCTATGAATAGGATCGCTTCTCTCCCTTCCAAGTCCCCCTTCACCTTCATTTTTTTCGAAAAAGTGAACCCTAACACTAAACCAGCAACTAGTTCCACTGTTTGTAGCATCTCCTCCACTCCATCTCCTTCCAGCTCCTCCTCATGTTCTACTTCTTCATCCATTACTGCCAGAACTTAGAGCTTTACCTTTTTACATCAATGGCATGGGCTGAATTTCTCATCACATCTAAAACAAAGTCCCTTGCCCTTTTTATCTTGTAATTCACTCCCATCAGCCTCCTAAATCCTCCCACATTCAAATTTCTATTTCCTTCTATAGTTTTATGCCTTGTGTCTGAAGGGACCCGATTATTAACTAGCCCCTCCCTTCATTTTTCCACCCTTGTACTATCAGTTCTGGTTCCCAAATCTCCCCACCTGGTGCCTGCACCCCAACGGTGCCACCTTAACTCGCTCATATGTCTAAATTTTTCCTCCACCTGTTGGGATAACTCCATCATCTCAGCCAAATTGTTGGACCCTAATTTTCTTCTAAATTCTTAATAATTATCTAGTGTGTATGGTTTGTTAAATGACTTGCTTGAAATGTGTGAAGTTGAAATTGTATTATGATATATGATCATGTTATGCCATTGCATTGAGTCATGGCATTTTGTATAAAGAAAAGAATGAGAATATGAGATTGTGAATGATTGAATTAAGCATGAAATTTGATTGTGTTTAGGCGAGAGAGGAATTGTTTCGTAGTCACGTGCACGTCGATATAAAGCCTTCTCCCGGCTGCCCGCTTGTGGCCTACGAGATCCAAAAAGTCATTTACGGAGTAAACCTCGATTTCTTTGTTTTATTCCACGGAACCCTCGAGCCAATTATTTGTGCGTTTGCATTTTAATATGTTAAGCTGTATGAAATATGTGTACTATGCTTTGATTATGTTTTGAGTTATGAGTTATGAATATTCACATATACGTTGATTGTGTGGCTTGTTACCAATGGCTATAAATATCTTAGCCACTGAGCTGTGTAGCTCAACCCAATATTTTTCCCACTCCTCTGGTGCAGATCGAGAAGATCAGTAATCCTTGCAAGGCTATTGGATAAATTCCAAGATAGTTAGCTTTGGTACTAAGTTATTGGCTAGACTTTTGAATAGCTTTATAAGCATATTGAACATTGAGCATCCAATGTATTTTTGTAACTTGTGTTAAGATTATGATGTAATGTCGATATGTAATTAAAGCTATGTATAGAAGCTACGTGTGAACTTCATTTTGATTTGGAAATAAATTGAGTATTGAAGAAGTTCTGTTGTGGATGTGCTTACTATATGGTAGTGTACATTTCATTCTTCAAGTTTTCCATAGGGATAGAATTGTATACTGACTTCGGGGAAAAAATCTGGAATGATCTAGGTAACACTGGTAAAATAGTCTTCTTGGAAGTTGTAGATGATCTTTCCAGCTTTCCAACGATATCAAGTTTGTAAGTTTTGGATATCGTAGTGGGAAGTTATGATCTTTACAAGTGATGATGTTGCATAGGATATGTGTATGTGACAGCTATGGAAATTCGTGTACTGATTTCAATGATATTTCTGGGTTTATGTGAGCTGATTTAGGCAAAATAGCCTTCTTGAGAGTTGTAGATCTTTCTTTTAGCTTTCCAACAGTATAAAGTTTGTAAATTTTGGATATCGGAGTTGAGAGATACGAGCATTACAAGTTGTTATGTCGCATCGTTTTAGTTATTGTACAAAGTAAGACGAAGTTACTGTACAAAGTAAGACCAAGCAAAGTAATACGAAGTTACTGTACAAAGTAAGACAAAGCAAAGTAAGACGAAGTTACTGTCCAAAGTAAGAAGAAGTTACTGTACAAAGTAAGACGAAGTTACCGTTCATGTAAGACGAAGCCAAGTAAGACGAAAATACTGTACATTCTAAGACGAAGTTACTGTTCATCGTCTTAGTTTGTATCGTCATCTTCTATCCTATTTCTGATCCTTTTAGAGACAGAATTTCATTTTGTAGTCTTTATGAAAGTTGTAGATCGAGAAGTTTCTTTCAAATGGTCTAAAAACGAACTCAATACGACATCTGTAGAAAAAGTTATGGCAATTGCGCCAAGAGAGGTACAAATTATTTACGGACATAAACATGTTGGATTCTTTTGGCTATAACTTCATCATCCGACCTCCAAACGAGGTGATTCTTGAAGCAATAGCCTCCTATTAAATTTTCCTACCACTCCACGAAAATTGGTAGCTTTTGGTATTGAATTGAAAAAGAGTGATGGAAATAAAATGGGGATCGGTTGGAAAGCACGACCGGGTTATGAACATACTTAAGTTCTTAGGCGTATCTTGAGTTATAAAACTCTGAATGAGGTGGTTCTTGTTTCTAAGTGAATTAGAGACATAGAGTTACAATTGCCTTGAAGAAATCAAATTGAGATGTGGTGTTGGGCTGGTGTGGGCATGCCACCCCTGTAAGTTGTTGGTTGATGAGGGTCACTGAAATAACTCTTCAAGGAAACCCGCTCACGCTTTACGACTCCAATTAGATTGTTAGGCTTCAGAAACGGGGCCCAACACTATATCCTAGTAGAAATGTTACATGTCCACAAAATCATTTGTGTTAGGTGTTAAAATTGTGATATGATTATAAGTTGTATATGTTTTGAATTTTGGTTTGATCTCAAATTTTGGTTTGATGGACCATAATTAGTAACTTGTAATTAATTGTTACCATTAGAAATTTAAAGCATTAAAATGTACATTTGGACTAGGAAAATGTCAAGTGACAAGACAAGTTGGTATATGAAAATTTGGATGATTAAGCCTATAAATTGATTGACATTTGGCATAGATGATTAAGTGACAAATGGCCTAATAGAATTGTGACACTTGGCAGCCACACATGAAGACATGTAGATGACTTCATTGAAGTACAATTAGCTTACCTTCATGTGTGACATGTGATCATTGTAAACCAGGACACTTTACATCCAAAGAGTTAGGCAAGTGATGAATCATCTTTCACTTTTGATGTTTTTGCCTTCTCTCTACACTTTGCTCCTCACCATCAAAACTCTCTCTTACACTCACTAACTCCTAGATTTTTTTTAATTTCGATCATCATCACTTGACATCTTTGCAAGATGCTGCATCAAAGAAGTTTGATTATGCTATCTTTTATGTTATTGTCTTCTTGGGGTTAAGATTTTGATCTTGATCTTGGAAGTGTGTCGGTTGCATGAAGGCTAGTTTAGCTTGTTCTTTGTAGAAGGAACTTGAAGTTAAACATGTAAGGGAATTCTAAACTTGATAGCATGTAGTAATACAAGTTATACGATGATTGAATTGGCATGGAATATATGTTATGATGATGATAAATGAGTGTTGGAAAAGTGATACTTGTATGGCAAATTTTGTTTTGGTTTTGATGCATGAAAGATCATGATTTGTAAGCTGCATAATGAATGATTTTGAATTAGATTTGAACATGATTTTGATTAGGAATTAAAGCATGAATAAGGTATAACTGAAGCGAAATTGATGGAATGTGATGAAGGTGTATTGAATGGAGCATGAAGGAGATAAAATTGGAAACAAATTGAAGGTAATGGGAAAGTGAACCTTCGGTTCACTCATCCCACAATCATGGGATTTATATGGCTCCTTTCCACAGTCGTGCGAATGTCCTAAGATGAGAAAAGATGGGCTTTGTGGAGTCATTTCACTATATAAGGTTAAAGCACTTTATAATGGTTTAATTGGACTTTGTTAAGGTTGAAAAAGAACCTAGTTTGATGCTAGATTAATTGATTAAAAGTTGAATAGTTTTTGGATTATTAATTGAGGTAGTAACTTAAGGAAGGTATTACTTGATAACAAAGTATCAAGTTTTGGAACTTATGAATTGTTAAAGGAATGAAGTTTACTTATAAATGTAAATGTAATTCAAAGAACATGAGTAATATGAATTGGATATGATTGTTTAAGAATTAGGAACTTGTGTGATTATATGTAATGTGTAATGACTTAATGCTTCATTGATGTATTGATGCAAATGCTTAAATTTGTAAGGCATAATGAGTTTGTTCAAATGTGAAAGAATATATTTAGTTTGAACATAAGAAGATGAATTCATACTTCTGCATTATTTCATTGTCAAGTGATTCTAAAATGCGATATGTTTTGTTTTGAAACTGCCAAGTTCGAGTTGTGGGTAAATAGGCATGCCTAGAAGGGTCTGCAATTGCTTCTGTGACACTAAGGTGTTTTCTGTACTTAGACAATTTAGTGTCTTCTGTTCTTAAACACAACAGTGTCTTCTGTAACCGAGACATAAGTCTCTTCTATTCTATGATACCAACCATGGTATCTTCTGTTATGGTTTCGTTACCCACTTATGTCAAAAGGACTAGCAGGTTATTCTGTTTTGTATTTTGATTTATATTCTACTTTGATGCAAGTTATGTTCAATACTGAAGCAAGTTCTGATATGATTAGATATAAATTATGTTCTATTTTGACACGATTATATCATGTTTTGAGACTTTTCTGAAGTAATGATGTTCTGTTATGTTATTTATATGTTTTGTTCTGATGCAAATAATGTTTGGATTATGCTTGAATTTAAACAATTAAAGATTGCTTATGATATGATCTTATTCAATGAAAATGAATGCTAGACGACTTTTGAAAGCAGCCACCAATTTATATCTTTTTTAGTTATTCCCCACTAAACTCTATGCTTAGCACGGTAGTTTTGTCTCCATGTAGGTTCTAATAAAAAGATTTGAGACTGGGACAAAGACAATTGCAGAGGCCAAAGAAGGAAGTGTTATATTTTGGAAGATGTATGTTTGAGTTTATTTTTGAGTTGTATCTAATGTTATGAGACATATTTGTGTTTTCATCTAAAT
>JANTPM010000006.1:23159332-23179131 GCA_025434745.1 Erythroxylum divaricatum
CGGCTAATGAATGAATCAAGAATAGAATCTAGGCTGACTAGTCTAATAACTGATTATGTATTTACAGCTGTAAAATACAAGCAGTTAACACATGAGTTGCAAGAGGTCAAACTATAAAGTTTACTGGAAGTATAAGGCTATATTTAGGGATGACAATCGGATCGGACGCTACTGCTGAGGCTTGATCAGGCCCGAGGCAACGGACACGAACCCGACTTAGCCCGACGCAAATTATTTTTTAAAATATTAAAAATACAAAAATGATGTTTTTTTTGACGTCGTTTTGCTTATATGTCAATATGGGGTTGACTGTTGACTTCCAGTCAGACCAGGCCTAGATCCAATTGTCATCTCTAATTATATTATTTTGAATATCCTCAATTTTGTAAAATATATCTCAACATTTATTTTGAAACAATAGTGATTATGATTTTAAAAATTTATATTTAATTATATAATTTAATAGTAACACAACTAAAAACTGTTCATATAAACTTTATCATTATATTCAAAATAAAATTTTGAAGTATTTTATAAAATTTGATGATATTTGAACATATATTCTAATTTTATAACTTTTTATGCTTTTAGCTTTAAAAATGTAAAAAATAATTTCCTCCTCTGATAATTTTCAAATTTTGCTTAATAAATATTAAATTATTTCAAACACCAGTCACGTTACAATTTTAACTATTAAACTTTTTTTAAAGCTAAAATTTTAAAATAATTAAGACTAATCGGTAATTAAGATCGCATAATATTTAATTTTATAAAATACAAATTGAAATATATTTAATATTTTTAAAAATTATTTATCTAAGATATAACTTCAAAGTTCGTTACTTGAGATCATTATCGAGCAGCTCCATTTGTGTTTCAACCTCCTTAATCCTCAGCTCAAGATGCTGCTTAGTAGTAACACAAACACCAAAGTATATTTTATTAAGTACTCTTTGAAACTTACTAATCATAACTTAAAAGGAGGAATGAGATACAAACATATGTAATTATGTACTGACCTTGATACTAGAAGAACCATTGATAATGTAATTGACCAATGCATCCAAAAGTAAATGAAACAGTACTATAAGTAATTATGCAATTAATAACAATAATCATATGCATTGGTCTTTTTAACAAATAGGGTGGATGAGAAAAGGAAAGAAACAAACTAATTTTCGGCGTGACTTAATTTGATTTCCTCGCCTTTGATATGATCGAGATGCCTTACTTTGTGCATTTTTCGCTAAATATAAATAATAACAACAACAATTCAGTAAAAATTTCGTTGAATATAAATTATTACGAAGTTGTTGAAAAAAATTACCTGAATATCCTTTATATGACTTTTCGATCAACATTAAAAATGAAAAAAGTATGAATCAATTAGTATTAAATAACAATAATTTAATATTTTAATAAATAACTAATAAATATATAAGATTAAAAATATGTTACAGGTATCTTTCCTCTGGTGGAAGATTGATATATCTTTCAATCACTTCTTCAATTCTGAAAAAAAAGCAAATTTTAATAATAGGGAATCAAAATAAATTAAGAAAATAATTGTGAAAATAAATAAATAATTAATTACCTATTTCGGCTACAGAAATGACTAAATCGACCTGAAGGTGAGAACACAATAATCACAATATCTATATCACAACGAACAAAGATTTGATATCCCTTTCTTAGTAGACTACTCTTCCTTTTAGAGAAGGTGACTTGACATCTAGTAGTGTTCTCTATCCTTCTCATTGCTATTTTCCTACCCATTGTAATGTAATAAAAATTATAATTGAATGTTGGTTTGTATTTATATTTGTTATTGAGAGCTTTTAATTAAGTAATTAATACGAGGAGATAGTGTTTTTATTATACCAAAAAGAAAGTCACATGATTATGCCTCCAAGCATTTATTAGACTAAGTTATTACTTTACTTTTAATGGATATTATACCTAATAAACTATGATGGAAGATAATTAATCCTACCTACTCCTATTAAATGCATATAGGAGATAATGTCTTTATAAAGTTTCCCTTCAGATCCTCTGTACCGAATAAGCCATCTGTTCCCTTCCCATCCAAGTCACTCATTGACAATAAGTTCGAGGTTAGGAAATATTTTTTTAATTTTTAATATTAAATTAATTAAAATTTAAAATATTAAATACTATTTGGTGCCTGTTTAGATGGACTTTTGAGAGGTCAATAAGCACTTTTCTCCACTACAAAACCTTTTTAAAGAAAAATGAATATTTGGTCATAAAATAAAACGACATTTTTAATAGATATGACTTTTTTTTTACAGCCAAAATATAGTTTTTTAAGAAACTCAAAATTGGAACTTAAAAAAAAAACTCTGAAATTGACTTTTTCAAGTATATTTTTCAGATCAATTAATAAGACTATTTTTTAATCCTTTTATCGTTATGTTTTACTCATAATTCTTACAATACCCACAGACTCATCTTTCTATTTATTATGTATTTAACTATTTATTTAACTTGAATATTTATTTTAAAATTTATATAATATTATTTGACTTTTTTATATTTTTTATATTTATTTTTTATATTAGTTTTATTTATATTATAATCCATATAAAAGATACGGCTAGAAATATTTTCATTGAAATTCTTTAATTTTTTTATTAAATAACAGCTAAATAGTCAGCTAATTCCTTACAAAAATTCTTCTACAAAAAAAGGTTATATTAATGTAAGTTAACTCTTCTTATTAACCACCACTGCATCATATTTCGGGCCTATGGTCCAAGCCCATAAAGCAACACAAAACAATCCTATGGAAAAACTTTCACCTGCAGTATTTCGAATGATCATAGTCGTCCGATTGGCCATCACCGTCACCATCATACCACAGCTTCTTCACTTTCCCGCCAAAACTAACAGAAACACAGAACCAACTCACACAAACGGTTATGCTTTGGGGGAATTCCATATTTCCAGACTTCACGCGCGTACTCAGGCGTTCATTTCACTCACGAGCTGTGTTCTAGAAGAGTTCTGAACTCCATTGATCAACTTTATAAATAGCCCGCGTATAAGTATCGTCACCATCACTTCACTTAGCGATTGTTAAAAAATGGCGAAAGCCTCTGTGCGAGTTGTGGTTCTCTCAGCTATTGTGATTCTCTCTCTGGTAACCGCCACTAATTCCGTCCTCGAGTCTTCCTCCTCCTCATTCGTCTCTATTAAGGACTAATCTTCATCTACGTCCTTTTCTCTGCAACTAATCTCTGTTCTTCTGTAACGTTTTTCTGTTCTGCTGTAACAACTTTCTGTTTTGTAACTTACTGCTTGCACATATCTTTTCTGTATTTAAATCTCTTTGTACAGTCTGAAATGAATAAGACAGAGCGACATACTCTCATCTTTTCATACTACTATTTTGCTTCACTGTACTGTGGACCCGACAAGTGTCTCAAACGATTCTCTAGTGCCCAAATACTGCTCTTCCAGTGCTTGATCGTAACACTTCAGATTGTTTCCAACGGTAAAAAGAAAAGAAAATGAAAACAGTGGAACGTTATATCGCTAATTACATTATTCATGTTCTTATCACCTTTCCATATTATAAGAACTTTACTTGACATTGTACCATTATTTGAGTCCTTTTACGTTCCGTTAATCGTTTGTTATGCTGCAGAAAGAAAACTGTTGGTGGAAGAAAAAGATATCACGTCGGCCAATTGTTACTCAGGACACTGGCCTGCTCTGCGATTTGCTCTAGTCAGATCTTGGTAGAGATGCTAAGGGATGGGAAATGAATTACAGAGGAGTTTAGTACCCCTTTAGTACTAGATGTAGTGTCGAAATTCTCAGTGAAGCATGATTTGGTCCCACTATATCATGCACATCCTGTTATGGAATATGGGCAGGAGTTCTTTGCCGAAAGGTAGTTCGTTACCATATTTTCATCTTCCAACTACTGCAATGAATATGATAACGTTAGCGCTCTTTAAGGCTTTAGAACTCAATGTCTAGGATTCTTTTCTTTGCCTTCACTCTAGGATCTTTAACCTTTTACCCGTCAACTACCCCTAGTCTTTCCTTTTTCGGTTAAAACTTCCAACTTGTCATTGCTTCTCTCTTTCCATTTCTGGGGGTACTTCCCACAGCTACATTTCCTCTCCTCCGTTTCAAGACCAACTCTAGGCTCTTCACCCTGCTACCATTCGAGGTAATGAGACTTTATGCACTGAAGTTGCTACTGAGGGAAATGGGATCTTTGTTCAAGAAGACGTCGCTCCAATTCAGCTGTCTGATGAAAAGAAGAAATCTTTAGATCCAGGCAGCTCCTTACACCCTTCTCTTACGCAAGACAATAATGACACCAGAAAAAACTTATCAGGGAAAACATGGAGCAAAATAGCTTCAGCATAAACCTCCACTGTCAAGTTAAGTCATGTCCAAACTTCTATAGTGGATGGCATTCCACTGCAATATAAATGTTGCAAGCAGAAGTAGCAGCTTGGTCTTCAACATTATTAGGATACTTCATCGGCAAAAGGCCAATCTTTCCTCTAGTCCAGACGTGGGCAATAGCTAAGTGGGGAAAGAAAGGCTTGGAGAAAACTCTGAATGAGGAGGATACCTTCCTGTTCTGGTTCACTAAGGATGTCAACATTACTCACATCCTGGAATTGGGTCCTTGGCAAATAGGAAATCAACCTATGTTTTTGCAGATTTAATTTGGAGGCCTGTTATAAATTTGGATAGGACTAGGATAGACACCCTTCCATTATGGATTAACTTCTATAGTGTTCCGTTGGAGTACTGGACTATTGAGGGGCTAAATTACATTGCCAATATCGTAGGAAAACCCAATCTGCCTTGATTCTGCCATTGCTATAACGGACATAATTTTTTATGCAAGAGCTTTTGTAGAAGTTAAGCTTAAAGAAGGATTATCAAGTACAATTTCAATCATGAAACATGGAATTGATGGTGAAATGACCAAGACTAAAGTCAAACTTTCCCATAGCCGGAAACCAAAGATTGAAACAAAATTTAGGAGCCAATAAATAGAGTTCTCACCACTGGAACCTACAATGAAATTGTGGGAACAAAATGTCTAGTGGGACAAACAAACTTAATACCTCATTTGGACAATGCCCCTTAAGAAGTAAACTCATTTAAGGAATCTATTGCTGATAAGTTTTGATAATAGGCACAACTGAGGAGTTTTTAGAGGGAATAATACTCCTAAACAAACATAAGAAATTTTTTCTATGAAGTCCCTAACACAATTCATTTAAGGAATCTATTACCTCACTTTCTCAACATTATGGTGTATCTATTAAGGGACTAAGTGTTGTTTTTCCTGGGTATCTTAACCATACACATCTAAGGAAAGTTGAGATCTTGGAAGTTTATGACAGGGCACTCCAAGATATTGGCTCCAAATCTTAAATGAAATATAGGATTGAACAGTTTAAACTCTAGTTTGCATCAGTATAACACCAAACTGAAGTCTCATTAAGTCAAGAAATTGAGGAAGATGACAAGGAAGGCTAGGAGAAAGTGCTCAATTTAGTGTCAAAAAATAACAAAGTCTTGGTGAAGCACCTAATACAAAGAAGATACTTAAGTATTCTTTTTGTTCACGGCGTTTAGATTCCTTCATCCATATCGTTACTGCCTCAATCTCCATAAGTGTTTCTTGCTGTAAACTTTTCGTTGGTGTTATTTATTTTCATGTGTGTTGTTTGGTTTCTCACATTGAGGATAATCTCTTTGTCTAAGCATGGGGACGTTTATGCATTGGTACTTCATTTTGCATTTTCATTTTATTTGTTTTGATTAAGTTGACATATTGTGGACATTTTGTTACATGATGTCTTCATGGTTTGAATGTGTCATTGGCATGAATTGAGTGGAATTAGTTTATCTTTGACCATGCTCATTTGAATTATAAAGGCATAGTAATTTATGAATTTTGTGTTTTATGTGCCTTTAGGATAAATATGCATGTTAATTAGGATATGACAAATTCTTCACTTTAGTAAATTTGTTTGTATACATTTATAATTATATTTAATTGAATTGGTTAGCATTATTAGTATCATTTCATGAGAGTGATTGAGTAAGAAGAAATGAGATAGGCTAAAAAATTAAATGAAAAAAATGCTAAATAAAATTTTTATTTTACTGGCCACTTTTAAGAAAATTAGGTTAAGAATAGAGCTTGTAGCTAGTTGAGAGTTGTGATATAGCTGAGTAACTAGGAGAATTCATGAAAAAAAAATTGTCTTTGCATTAAAAGGCTATAATGACACTCCAACTAAGCTAAATAAAAAAAAACTCCTAGTTGAGTAACCGGGGAACATTCATGACAAGATGTTTTCCTTTATGCCCATATATTAGGTTATTGTTAAAGAAAATTCAAAAATGGTGTTATAATAGATAAACTTACTATTCTTTTAAAAATATAAAGAATTTTCATGAAATTATACTTAAAGATAGTTGCTTTTTTAATTGATTACTATTCATAAATGCATGCTTATAAGTGTCATAGGTTTATGAATATGGTGTTAATATTTTGGTTGATAAGTATATTCAATTCAAAGTGCTTAAAAATGAAAAGAATAAGTTAGTATGTTGGCACATTTTTAGTGATTGATATTTGAAGTTAAGTTCATTCTATAAGATTTGATATCATTGTATCATTATTGCATGTTGCATGATTGTGTGGTTATATTGCTTTGTGTTTTGTTTACCTTTGTGTTTTTAGTTTTGCTTGAGGACAAGCCAAGGTTTCAGTATGGGGATATTGATAGATGTATATCTTAGTATGTTTTTCTAGGTGTTTTAACTTGTTTTTAAGTATTTCTTAGATGATTATCATGTGTATAGGCTTAGAATTATATTATTGTTAGTATTTGTACATGTTTTAAGTCTTTATGTAATCTTAATTTTATATTTCAATAGGTGTTTGATGTGTTTGTAAGTGTTGGAAATAAAGAAATTGAAGAATGAAGAAGATGTTAGAAACATGAAGGAAGGCCCGATCCTCCATGCATGGTTGTGATAGACAGTGCTTGGTTCTCTGTCATGATCAAGGCACGATCGTGACAGAGGAGGACCTACTCACACTGAGGTTTTCTAAGGGCAATTTTTTCAAGTGTTGAGGGTTCGAGGTTACTTTTGGAATTGAACAAAGCAGGGAAACCCCAAATACAATCCTAAGACCCTCAAGCATTATATAAGAAGATAAAGAAATACCAAAAAGAGGAAATAACCACTATATCAAAATAGATCAAAGAGAAGAGATCAAAGAAGAACATCAAAGAAATTCCAAAATTCTAAATCAACACTTCAATTAATGTTCATTATTTTTTCCTTTATTTTCTTTATAGTCTTTGATGTGTAATTGGATTTTTATGATGTATAACATGTTTATAGATTTTTAAATCTCGATTAAAAACTATTTTGGAATTATTTTGTGAACCTTAATTATTTTTGAATTCAATACATCTTTAAATGTTTGTGATAATTATCGTATATATACTTGACGATAAAATTGAGAGAGTGAGTCTCATTAGTGTTAAGGTGTGCAATGAGAGATGTAGACCTACAAGTATCATAATGACAAACAATTGAAAAGAGATTTTAATTGTGAAATTAATTATCTAGATGGTTGCTTCAGATCTAATTGAATAAGTTAGGAATAGTTTTGTGAATCAAGAGATTACAACTCTATAAATATCAAATTTAATTAAGGTTACTTAATTAGACCTTGAGAGAGAGTAATCAAAACCTCATGATATCTTGGATCAAACATAATTTGAATCAACAAGATAAGGGGAAACAAATAAGGATAGAATAGTTCCTAAGTATTCAACTTTCATCAATGACAATGTTTTGTTATTGTAGGTAGCCTAAAATAGAATGTTTTATTTAAATATTTGGTCATCATAATAAAAACAAATAAGTTATGTCTTATTAAAGAGCTAGGTGCTAGGAAAGTCAATAATAATTAGAAGGCTTTCTCAATGCTTTACATAATGTTCCTAAAACAAATAGAATAAAAGAAAGTTATTAATTTATATATGGATTTTTTTCATTATTTGGACTAATTATCATGGAGAATATTATAGTGTTCCTAAACTAATTATCATGGATTAATTATCATGGAGAATATTAAACAAAGTGATAATACCATTCTTTTTATTAATAAAGTCCATACCTTAATTAGAGTAGAAGTTGCAGAAGCCATAATTGATGTTGTTTGTATCTTTAAACTAGCTCTTGCAAAAAGGTAAATTGTAGTGTAATCTAGTTAGAACATTGTATTAGTTTAAGAAGCCCATTACAAAGCATTAGCTTTGGAAAGAAATTTTCAGATATTCAAAGCACTTGAGCCATCTATATATGAAACAATTCATATTTTGGAGGGTTTAACTAAGCAATACGAGAATAATCATATGCTTTGACACACAAATGAATCCCTAGTTGTTATTGCACAATTTTCATACTAGTGTGTTAGTGCTACTTGAGAAGGTGATTAGCTAGATTGATGAAGCTTATTCACCTTCAACACGCACAAATTCCTACATAAAAGTCCAGGAACATCACAAACGAGAAGGATGGAGCTATCTAAGCCTAGTTTTTGAAAAGACTTGAGAATTAGGACACCATACCATTTTTTTTGAAAGTTAAATAAATTGAATTTCAAAAAAACTAGTGAAAAAAATAAAATAATGATTTTTATTAACACTAACACACATGGGGGTTTCTCCTAATTTCTTAGTCGCAAGCCTCTCTCATGTGTAACCTTCCCTTCTTTTGTTTTGTACTTGCAATCATTGATGAAAGTCTCCATTTTAAATCTAATTCCCTGCTGCATTCTTACATCAGCATGTGAGCTTGAATTTGGTTTCTTATGTTGTTGATTAATGTATAAGTTAGTATCTTCTAATACTTGGTTTCAGTCCTAAAGATTATCTATTTTGTTTGTTTTTTAGATGGAGTCCTTATTTCTACCTAATACAGTTTATTACTCCACCAATAGTTTTATAAATTACCTATTAAGGGGGTTATGCAATACTTTATGGACTCTTTATGTAAACCTTCAAAGTATATCCCTACTGTGTCATTATTATTGCATCATTATAATTTCTCTATTCCTTTTTTCCCAACCTATCTACTTTAACCTTATTTTGTTTAGATGGAGTCTTTATTTCTACCCAATATACTTTATTGTCTCCAGCAATGATTATATGAATTACCCATTAAGAGGATTATGTAATAGTTTAAGGATCCCTTTTGATAGATCTGCGAGATATATCCCTACTGTTTCTTTATCTCTACCTATTATCTCTTTCCTTATTATCTTCCATCAAAAAGAATTTTTTTCTACCATAATGGACTAAGTTTGTAATGGTCTTCCATAATTTTATGCAATCTTCTATCTTACGATCTGTCATTGATGGAAACAACATATGTTGGTATTTCTTTTTTATATTGTCTGTACCTATCCTCTTTATCAAGTTAACAAAATTGTTATCCAAAATACAATTGATTAGCTTATTATATGATGTATTAAGTTGGGAAAGTATTTCATCTTCCAATCTACTAAATCCATTCTTGCTTTATTCTTTGTGTAGCTTTTACGATCTCATGTATAGATAATTCACCTTTTTCCTAAGTCTAGTCCTTTGATTAAGGCTATCTATGCTTATTAAGTTTTTTGATGCATTCTTTAGATCTAGACATATCTAGGATGTTATTTGAACCTCTTCTTTGCTTTAAGTCCTCTTCTTTCCTTTTAAATAAAGTTCCATAAGGTTAGCTTTCCCTCAACCTTTTACAAAAGGTTATGATTGCTACCCTTGTATGTAGATTGGTTATTTGAGTAGGTGATAGGCTAAATCAATATAATTAATCCCTAAGGATTACTTATTATCTCTATATGATTAAAATTAAATATGTTAAATGTTAGTTTATTCCATACAACCAACTGATTGGTTATAGTTTTATGGCAAAATAATTTAAAGGCATTTGTTATCTTGTACATGTTTAAATGTATATGATAAAGTCCATGAGATAATTAAAAATTGCAAATAAAATTATGATGATATTATAATTATGAGATCCATATTGAATTTATGTACTATCCCAAAATTGTTCCTAGTCATTGTTCTATTAAGACTAGACATTAACAGAATGAAAAAGACTAGCACATGTTTTGTTTATCCTTATGAAGAAAATAAATAAACTAAAAGTATGGAGATACTTAAACAAACATATGGGTGTTTGTTAAAGAAAAAGTTTAATAAATTGACCCGATATGAGAAATCCATTTCAAACATTACTTATATATCTACGAAAATTACCATTGTGATGAATATATAAATGATCCTATGACTTGTGGTCTGCAAAGTTATCTTGTATAGGGATTGCTAAGTTTTGATACTACTTATGACCTATAATAACCATAGGTTTCAGTCGGTAGTCACTAGATATAGCCTGAACTATATGGAGATAGTTGTATGATCAAGATAGGATTTATCACCCTAAAGTAATTAGGGAGAACGTTTCATTGTTCTCATTTAGTATTGATTTGGGAAATCCTTGGCCAAGGTTGAATCACATTGTGTAAATAGTTTACATTTTCATTAATTGAATTACTAACTAATGACAAAGAACCAATATAATTGGACTTAAAGTAAAATAGACATTAATTTTATACTTTGTGTCTAATCGAAGCATTATATGATGAAATAATTGAATTATACGAAAAAAATAATACATGGAAAGGTTAGTCAAAGTCACTTTGACTCCTAAATATTTGGGTGATCATGATGTATTGCTAGACACAAATCTTGATTTATAATTATAAATTGTTTAATTTAAAAATTAAAGATAAATTGAAAGGAGTTTTAATATCTAATTCTAAATATGTTAGATTATAATTTATAATTATTGCAAACATATTTAGAAACCTAATGGATCTCAAATAAAAACGAGTTAAAGAGAGCAAAGATGTTTTAATCAAGTTGAACTAGATTGTAAAGTTTGAGAAATTTTATAATTAGATATGAGATATTTAACAAATAAGGATTAACATGAAATTTTGGATCTTATTTAGGTACAATTGATATTTAATTAGAATTATTTGTAATTCTAATTAAAGTTTAATTGAAATTAGAAATTAAAATTTTACATTATTAAAATGTCCAAAACTAATAATAAATAGGCTTAAGCACTAATGAAGGCAGGACTTCTTACTTAATCCTCTCTGTGAGAGTTACAAAGCTCTCTCAACTTGTTATGTAGATGCTATTAAAGATCGAACATTTTTACGGCTACAGTGGTTGAGATGTATTAATTTTAGAAACAATTTGAGGAATATGACAAGAAAGTGATTAAGCTTCGAAATAAGGCATGAATTTAAATTGATGTTTTACTTTGATTTATGTGTTAATCATTTTATAGAATTAAAGTGATCTTGACTCTTGCGAAATCAAAATTTGAAAAAGTTTCATAATTATTTTGTTGCAATTAGGATCGGATCATGTCCTAATTTGCCAACAATGGTACCAAAGCTAATTTTAATTCTGTAATTTAATTAAATTGTTTTCTTGTTATTTATCTTCAATTTTGGAATTGAAATTAAAGCCTAAAAATCATATTTAGATATGATTATTTTTAATTTAAAAAGTTTAGATTGAAAATTTGGTAGAACCTTATACCTAATTCAATTTAGAATTGAATTCTCAACGTGATTAATAATTTTTTAAGAGTTAAACAATATATTAAACAATACATGAAAATTTCATTGGAACCAGATTATAGAATTTGTTTCTATTTCTTTTTTTATGAATAATAATATTTTATTTATTATAAAAGGTATTTTTATTGATTAAATTCTAAAAAAATTTTCTTTTATTAATTAAGAAAAATGATATTTTTAATATTTTTGAAAATAACTTTCTAACTTATTAAAAAAAATTCTAATTATTTAAGCAATTAATCTATAAATAAATAATGTAATGACTTTCTTAATTAAATTTAAAAGTATTTTATTAAAAAATAGTTTTCTAATTAAGGAAAAGTAATTTCTAATGAGATTAGGAATAGTTTTCCAATTGGATTGGAATGTATTACTTATATAATTTTGAAAAAAGAGTTTTCCTAAATTATAATAACTAAAAGCATAATTTATTGAAGATTTTTAATTAAATTTTGGTAAAGGGGTCAAGATAATTGGAAATAGTTTCCAATTGGATTTGAAAATTGCTTTCAACTCAAATTAAATTTCTATTTGGAATAGGAATTTAATATATTATGAAATCAATGAGTTTAATCTAATTTAATTGTTTTCAACAAGTTGAAAATATTATTTTAGATTATAAAGATCAATAACTAGAATCAAACGAAACTTGATATTTTATGCATATAATTTGATTATAAATTCATATGTTGCATATTTTATTTATATATTTGCATGTTAAATTATATGATTTATATTTGCAATATTTTAATGCAATTTTATGTTTGGAGAGACAAACAAAATTAAAATTCATCGCTAAAATATTAAGTACATGATGAGAATGTGATTGTTGCCTTCCATTGTTATAAGAATAAATAACAGTTCTTTTTATTGTTAGGCATGTTGAGCAAACTCAAGGTTGTTTTAACCCAAATATGTTTAATCTTGTGACAATGGGTCCTACTTAACTAAATTTGTATGATTTGAATGAGCAAATTCATGATCACATGAATTTAGAGGCAAGGTTAGGCATAACATATAAGATATGTTGAGTTTTCACCTAACAGATTTAAGAGTCACATGAGATGTGATTGATAAATTTGTTATCTACCTAATTTAAGTTTAGTTAGTTTGATGAGCAAACTTAAGATTAACTACATTGCCCACGAGAAAGATTAAATTAATTTCTTTGAGTATTAGTGAGGACTATTATTTCAAATAAAATAGTGGGAGTAACCAAATATATTATTAAACTCCTAATCTTATTTAGTAGTCATGGTATATAATTAATTACTTTTTTCCATTTATATTTTGTTTTGAGTAAAATTTACTTTGTTTAGTATAGGTGATACTAAGTTAGTGAACCAAATTTATGGGACAAAGGTTACGTTTGAGAAAAGTTATCAAAGTTAAAAAAATAAAATTATATGCCCATTATGTAATTTTGCTATAATTCCTCTTAAAGATTAAGTGACAAAGTTTTAGAAATATGAAAAAAAAGCATGTAGATGAAAAAATGTAATTACATTTTGATTTGAATAATATTTCATAAAATTTAATGACAACATGTAAGATCTACATCAACACCATGATAGCAAGATGTAAAAGGTTGCATAAAGTAGAGTTGAAAGGTATAATACCTTGGTGGAATTATTCCACTTAATTTAACCTACTAAAAGCATAATTTTGGACTATAATTTAAGGCATTTACTATAAATGATAATAGTTATCATTAGAATAAAATGATTGTATGACTTTTCTTACCTATACTCGATATAATACAAATCATATATATTTCTAGTTCATATTTATAAGTATATATATCATACAGAATTTAGATTCAACATTATTATAATGTTCAATGCATGATAAGAAATATATTGTTGAGTAAAAGTAGTTGATCCAGTTTTATACAAATAGTTTTTATATGTTGGATCAAAGTAGACTTACGCTTAACTTAAGTGGCAGGAATACAAAGTTGGATAACTAAGATTATCCTTTTATTCCATGTTAATAAAACAAAAATAACGAGAATAACAAAGTTACTTACTAGGATAATATATCCTTTTAATTATGAATCATATAAAACATGTGGAACTTGTCAATTTGAAAAATAATCAAATCAACCTTTGGTGAAAGGATGATGATGTTATTGAATTGTTAAATTTATGTATATGATGTATTGAATGGAGTAACAATTCATAAAAGTATAATACTTATATTTCATTATATTACTAATGAATTTATGTGATATAATCTTGTGTATTAAATGAAATGTCGATTTAAAATTTTGAATTTTCAAATTATCTTATTTAAAGTAGAAATTAAGTATTGAGAATGATGAAGCACTTTGATAAGATCGTAGTGGTGAGTTTTAAATTTTCAGTTATCTATAAGGAATGAGATTCTATGGTGAATACCTTCATAATAAAATTTCATAAGAGTATGGATTTATGTAAGGATGAAAATACAATATGAGAAATTGTGTAATGTAATATTATTTTCCCTATAGCTATGCCTAATGCAATGATTACCTTCAATAGTTCCATTTGAATCAATTAGAAAAATTTCATATTAGATGTGAAATGCTAAGTCTTTAAAAGAGTCAAAGTTAATGATTTAGGATTTGATGCTTAGTTGAAGGATGTATTATCCATTAAGTTTAAAACTAAAATTGGTAATAAAAGGTTATAAAATATCAAAAATGTTAGATAGAATCTTACAGACCTATTAAATAAATTTTTTAATTCAGTGTATACTTATAAGAGAATGGTTCTCAAGATAAGTAGTGGGAGTGAGATGAAATTTGAAAAGTTAAAATCTCATAACAATACATCCAATTAGAACTAATGCCTTTATTGCTACAATTGATGTATAGTTAAAAGGCTATAAGATATAAAAAGATTCACCTTATTAATGAATTCAAAGAGTTTTATTTTGGGAGATGATTGTGAATTTTTCATGTCTGTAAGAAGGTTAGTAAGAGTATAGTTTTCCTTTTCACTAGAAGTATATGGAGATATATTGCTCAATTATTGAAAATATAATTGTCCAAGAACAACTATTGTTGGATATGAAAAGGTATCAACTTAATTTTGAGAATTAGATCTATAGATATAAATTAGAATTTGTTACCTACTTTAAGTGCAAGTAGATAGATAATGTGTTAAAGATGTTTATTATTTGTGATATCAGATACTAGTGAAGTATTAAAGATATCCTTTATTCTATGTATGAGTTAATATTTGAGTTAAAGGAGATACAGTTATTTACTTCACAAGTAAATCCTAATTAAGGCTTATTTTACTCAGAACAATACCATTTTAAGATTGTAAAGGTTCCGATGTAGCAATTGTTGCCAATTTAGCCATAATACATTTTTGATTTAGTGGAAATAATTAATTAGATCAATAAATTCTTTAATGAACTTGATATAGCTCCTTGTATTATTCAGTACGATAATCTATTGTGAAACATCTGAGCCATTGGGCATGTTAAATAATTTAAAATGATCTAAAATGTCATCAAAGATCTAAGGATATATTTAGGCAATTTTTTATTTATAGTGATAATTAAGATGAAGGTTATAAGATTTAAGGAAGTGTTCATTGTAGAGAATTTTGTAGAATTCTCTCATTAAGCCATTGTCCTAGTAGTAGTATATTTATCATATGGTGATATGGTATAAAATACTTAAATAATTGACTTACTGCAAGTGGAAAATTGTTAATTTATGCCATATAGCCAGCCCTATAGCCAATTGATTGGTTGTAGTTTAGTGAAAAAAATAATTTGAAGGCATTCTTTATCTTTTATATGTTTAGATGTTTATGATAAAGTCCATGGGATAATTAAACATTACAAATGAAATTATGTTGAGATTATAATTATGAGATTCATATTGCAATTACGTATATCCTTAAATTGTTCCTAATCATTGTTCTATTAAGACTAGACATTAATATAATGTAAAAAGACTACATATGTTTGTTTTTCTTTATGAAGGAAGTATTTGATCAAATAAACTAAAGTATGGAGACATTTAAAAAAAATGTATAGGTGCTTGTTAGAGGACAAGTTCACTAAACTGACCCGATATGAGAAATCCATTTAGAACATTACTTCTATCTCTATGAAAATTCTCGTTGAAATAATTGCATAAGTGATCCTTTGCTTCAAGCTCTCCACTATTATTTGTTTAGAGATTGTTATATTTTGATACTACTTATAACCTATTTTAAACACAGGTTGTTCAATTGGTAGTCATTAAATGTAGCATGAACTATATAGAGGTAGTTATGTGATCAAGATAGTATTCATCGCCCTAAAGTAATTAGAGAGAATATTCTGTTGCTCTTAATTAATATTGATTTGGGAAATTTTTAGCCAAGGGAAAATAATGTTTTCTAAATAATTTACAAATGTCATCAATTGAATCAATGACTAACGCTAGAGACGTAATATGATTGGACTTAAAATAGAGTAGACATTAATTTCACTCTCTATGTCTAATTGAAAAATTGTATGATGAAAAGATTGAATTATATAGAAAAATCATGAATGAAATGGTAAATCAAAACCACTTTGGCATTCTTAAATATTTGGATAGTCATAATGTGTTGCTAGACATTAATCTTGATTTGTGATTATAAATTTTTTAATTAGAAAATTAAAGATAAATTAAAAGGAGTTTTAATTCATTTATTTTTAATTATGAATTACAATTATAATTTATAATCTTTATTAACATAATTAGGAACCTAATGGGTCTCATATAAAGAATGGGTTGAAGAAAGTACAGATATTTTAATCAATTGTGCTTGATTGTAAAGTTTAAGAAACTTTATAATTAAATATGAGAGATTTAGTAAATAAGGATCAATATGAGATATTGGATCTTATTTAGGCATAATTGTTATTTAATTAGAATTATTTATAATTCTAATTAAATTCTAATTGTGAAATTATTAAAATATCATAAACTTATTATAAAAAGGCTTAAGCTTTAATAGAGCTAGCATCTCTTGCTTAACCCTCTCTATAAGAGTTACAGAGTTCATTCAATATATTTTGTGGATATCATTAAAGGTTGGAAACTTGTGTGGCTATAATGGTTGAGATTAATCAATTTCAAAAATGGTTCAAGGGATATGTCAAGAAAAGGATTTAGTTTTAGAATAAAGTATAAATTAAGATTTATGTTTTATTATGATTTAGGTGTTAATCATTATAAAGTAATCTTAGTTTTTGGGAATCAAAATATAAAAATTTTCATAATTATTTCTCTATGGTCAAGAACAAAACTTGTCCCTATTTCCCAATATTAAATCCCTTCATCGGCTCCTATTGCTAGTAAAGTGTGGATAAACCTACATATAAGTTGTTGGAATGAAGAGACAAATGTTGGTTGAAGACATTGAAACCACGATTTTATCATCCCTTTTGACGCAAACGAATCCTTTGCATTTGTTGATGTTTATTGCTTAATAAAGGTTTATTAATTCCCAATATTTTTGGGAATGATTGATAGGTATATATTATAGTGTTTTATTGTGTTTTAATTGTTTAACTATTTCAGAGCAAGGATTGGATTTTAATATTATGTTTCAAGGGTTATTTGATGTGTTTGTTAGTGAGTGGAAATAAGAAAAATTGAAGAAAATATTAAGAAGGACTTAAACAATAATGCACGATCATGTATGTTAGCTACATGGGAATAAGTCTCTTGCATAATCATGCATCCCTATGTATGATAATGATAGAGAGCTTGGACAAGATGCACGATCAAGCAGAACTTTTCCAGCTCTTAAATTTTTGTATTTTTGAAGATTTGGGCTATTTTTGGAACTAAAATAATTCGAAAAACCCTAGAAAGAACCTCATAAGGATGAAGAAGTATTTAAGGCAAATAAAGGATCAAAAAGGAGGCTGCACATCATAAACAATGAAATCAAAGTGGAGACACCAAGGTGAACTCCAATTTTTCAGAATTTTTAGATCAAGACTTATAGTTATTTTCTTTCTTTCCTCTTCTTATATTTCATTGTCTTGGATGGTAATTTCTATTAGTGGTATGTTAAACATGATTATGGATTTCTACATCCATATTGGGGCTTATTATTGAATTGTTTTGTTAAACTTTATTCTTTTTTGTTGGAACCTGATCCGGGAACCGGATCCCAACCGCAAAAACGAATAATAAAGGAGGCAGAACGAATCACAAACGAAACAGACGATGACATAGCGAAGGAAATCGAACGATAAAGCGAAAGAAGTGAAAGCGGATACATGAATCGGAAATGAAATCGAATAAACGGTTACAATCAAAGGTGATATTCGAATCAAATAAGAAACGTAAGACGAACGAATCAAAAGCGAAGCGAAATACGAATCAAAAACGGAACAAAAACTTAACAAAGCGGATCCGACATCCGGGGACATATATCGAATAAAACGATCGCGTTAGAAACCTATACTATGACATTCCGATCCGAAATTCGGTATAATTTTTTTTCTTCCTTTTCCTTTTTTTATTCATTTTACTCAATTGCATAAATCGCAAAAATCATACAGATATACATATCCCAAAATCTCATCTTTTAATCCGTTCTTATTTTCTTTTAATGCCATATAATCAATTTTCCTATCGAAAATTGGGCAGCATAACGGCTACATTTTCATAAACCCAAACCTGCAAAGTGTTCAAAATACACTTCTATATTCTCACAAATATCCAGTATCATCGGACTCCCCGTCCGGAATCCAACATAACAAACGCAATCCTATATCTAGTACTTTACTTATCGGAATCATCCATCTTAAATCCACAATCTTCAGAACTACAAACAATTTTATAATTCATCATAGCCATAGCCAAATCAACAATCATATCTTAATTCCATAAACAATCTCATTACACTAATTACAATCATATGCAAATCATAACTTAAATCCCGAATTCATATCCTTCATATCCAATCACATACAGAATCATATACACACATGGCAATTCAAGCCATATACAGAATTAATACCAAAACCCAATTTACACAAAATCCAAACGATACAAAATCGGACCAAACGTCTTGACATTCTTTCATCCGATCTCCTACTCAAAACCTGGAGATGGGGATGAAAGGGGGTGAGCTACACAGCTCGTGGATAATATGTTTATAAATCAAATAATAAGCAAAAATCATTTTCTAAAATGTTTTCTTTTTGGCAAAAAGTTATACAGTAGCAAAATCATCGAAAACTTATTTTCTTTCAAACTTTTCAATTCATTTCTAAACAATTTCAATAAATTTCTGGCTGGAAATCCAACATTGTTTATTTCTTAATATTTTCCCATTTTTTGAACCAAATCGTTATTTCGTAAACCTTTTCAAAATATGCAATGTAACAAACTTATAAATAAAACAAAACACATAACACACCAAATGGTCTGGTTCGGTCCAAACAGAATGTACTGCACATTCCCACATAGCGGTCCTGTGCAGCCGTGAATAGAACGTACTACACTTTCCTGCATCGCGGTCCAGTGTAGCCGTGAAAGGAGTCCGAAATTGGAGCTCCATGCCACTAGCGGGCAGCCTGAAAAAGGCTATAAAACGGACAAGTTCGCACTCGTCCCACATATGGGACCTGACCAAACCCACATAACACATATTCGAAAAATCGAACATTCGGATTGCCCAAAGGCACTTTTTTAAAAGTCTTTCTCATATCACAATCACTTATCACATTTAAAGCATGTAAAATTCACTCGTCACATCATAACTAAAATTCAAATCATTAATTCATCAATAAATTCACATATAAATCAAAATCATCACAACATATGCAAATATTTCTTTCAATCATAAAATCAAACTTATTCAATTTCACATTTTTAAAATCATTCTTAGAATTCGAACTGCATTTTCATAAAATTTATTTCGAAAACTCATTTTTCAAACATTTTCATAAACAATAATTTATCAAAAATTTTGCTTCTTGAATTTTTCAAATATTCATGCTTAGCTTAAAATTCAATAAATAAACATACTACCCACCTCGA
>JANTPM010000006.1:23200649-23218917 GCA_025434745.1 Erythroxylum divaricatum
AGTACTCTTTTGGTTTTAAAAATTTAGTGAATTCGATATTATTGCTTTATTATATTGATGCCATGAGGTTTATAGAAATGATCGCTTGGTGGTGCACCCTCGTCGTAGGTTTTGCATCGGTACGACCTACGGGCGCCCCGGTGTATACTCTATGGTGAGGGGGCGCTACACAAGATCTATGCGACGAATTGCCAACTTATAAAGTTGTACGTTGATATGTTTGATACTATATGTTTTAAATCGTAGTGAACAGTGTAGTTGTAGCTATCACAAACAAGTACGAGTTAATCTCATAAGGACTATAAGTAGTTGTATTAACTCTTTTTCTATTATCTAATTGTCGAATCAAGCTGTGGATTTAATTTTGAATTAAACAAAACAAACTAAACTAAGGTTTAACATAAGAATGAACTAGGATAAAGAAAGCACTACGATTAAACAATATCAAATATGTATTACATAGGTGATGAATCCCACTCAAATATCTTGAATATTAATCCAACATCATGCAATTAAATTATTGATTATTGGACCTTAAAAATTCATATCATATGTTAACATCTTTCTTAAGACTATTAACAGCTAACCTTTGTTTGATTAACTGAAATCTCATTCTAGTCAAAACTCATAAGATTGCATTACTCAATTAATGAAATTTACTATTAGGTTTGACCCTAATCCAGAAGATTTATGTTGACCTATATCTAGGTTTGCATACAACTTCTTCCAATTATTGTAGATCTATTGATATAAGAGAATTTCTCAATCTTAATCATATTAATTCAATCATTGAAATACATATTAATTCTAGAATAAAAATGTATAATTGAATCACAACAAATTAATTATTTAAATGGCATTAAATAAAAGACTATATCTATTATCCATCCTGACTTAGGATTCATCACACCTAGGAACTAAACAAATTAGAATATAGAGAATGAAACTAGTATAAAGTATCTAGAAGAACAATTAAAAATAAAAGAATTCATAATCTATATGTCCCTCTTTATCTCTAATGAAATCTTTTTGAAATTTTGGTGAAAGGTTGCTTCTCTATTGGATTTCTTGAAGAAATCTTTGTGTTTTTCTCGCCCTAAGTTTAATTACATCTTCTCCTCTGTATCTGGAGTCTAATCCTACTCCAAATTTTTTCTCCCTATCTAGCCTTCATAATTTCCTTTTAAAGTGCAAAACTATGGTTTCTGGAATATACATGGTCACTTATATGTCTATGTGAGTGACCTTGTATCTCAAAATCTCTTCAAAATTTTAACTTTACACATTTTTAAAAACTTACACGTTCATGTATGTATTTCCAAATTTACTTCAATTCTTCAATTTTATGCCTCAATTTTGGCCAAATGCTTCTCCTTTTGGTCTATAAAGGCAATTATTATCTAAAAATACACTTAAAGTAAAATAAGTACCAAAAATAACATAAACTCTCAAATAATAAGAAAAATATTACCCATAAAAATGGCCAAAGCACCGGTTCCTTTAGCAAACCAACATTCCAAAGGTATATTGTGTATGTTTATCCAAATAGAAATATTCTCATATTGGATAGCTTTGCAGGAACCTATCCTACTATTTCCTTATCCCCCCCTTATGACAAAAACCTAAATAACATGATGTTTTCTTTAGAAAACTTCAAACTTTAAAGGAATTTTCCCTTCTAACTTTTGTGAGCCCCATTTTTTGTTACTGAGAAAGAGGGTCTCCTTCCAATGAAAAAGCTAATGAGTGTTAATGACTAGCTCCTAGCCCCTTCTTAAAGAATTTTTACTTATAGAGAAACCACTTTTCATCACTCATATCTATTAGGAGGGAAATAGCTGAAAGTTTCTATGTATTTTCCTCCTGCAACTTGCTTCCAGTTTAAGGCTGATTTGGTTGAGATTTGGTTCTGGTTTTCACTTCCCTATGCTAGATTTGGTGGAGCTTTGGGGTAGAAAAGTCAATGTATACAAAGGTCTAACCTAAATTTGACATTATACTGCTACAATCTTGAAGTAGTAAGTGATAGTGTTAGGTTTCAAAGGGGTTGAAAAAGTAGTTACTAATAAGGCGAATAATTTCAGGGGTAGAAAAGGGTGAAAGTATGAAGGAAAAAATATGCCCTTAGTCATGGTTGATGTTTTGTGGTGCATGAAGAGGTTGACAACGGTAGTGAGGTGCAGGATTGAGGTGAACGCATGCACAAATCTAGAGGCAAAGTTAGACACATATAGAGATCATCATCACACCCAATTTAAAGTCCTATAATAAAACAGGATCTGGAGAATTCTGATAATACGCAGTGTTATCCTTACATTAGACACATATAGAGATGGAAAAAGAAAAAAACAAGGTTCACAGTAGCATGTGGTCGTGAATGTTATGGAGAACTATAAAAAGAAGCAGAAAAATAAAGAGAAGTTGGAGAAGTCTTTTTTATTTATTAAATATCTAGCAATTACCCTCACGTCATTTGGAATTAAAAGCTCGATATATCTTTTTTAAGAGAATTAAGTTATTAGGTTAAAGTTAAGGTGAGAAGTAATGCAAAATAAACTAAATTGTAAAATGAACTAGTTACGAGTGACTAATCACGTAAGGATATTGTAATTTATTTCTATATTAAAGGCATCTTCATGTGTATAGTTACATTATTCTAAAATATTTTTTATAGGTTTAAGATGAATAACATTATATTGAAATAATGACTTTCAATCAAGGGATCGCCGTTAAGCTATCTTGGTTACATTTATTCTCCGTTACAATACATCTCTTCGTTACCCCTATTCTAGGAAAACATTTAGAGGGCGTTTGATTTGAGCACTAAGTTGGTTATGGATATGGGTATAATAGTAAAAGGGGAAGGGAATGAGTATGAAAAATAAACAATGATGTTTGATTTGTAACTTGAGTTTCTGTATTAATATTAATAATTTTGTTTGGT
Source organism: Erythroxylum divaricatum (assembly GCA_025434745.1). Lineage (NCBI taxonomy): Eukaryota > Viridiplantae > Streptophyta > Magnoliopsida > Malpighiales > Erythroxylaceae > Erythroxylum > Erythroxylum divaricatum. The sequence goes on from JANTPM010000006.1 coordinate 23,203,594, forward strand.
TTGTTGCATTAATAAGAATGAAAGATAATATAATACTATTTTTACCCTCAATAAAAATGAAAATAATTTGTTCTTCATATGTTTATTGAGGCTATCTCCATTTAACATCAAATTAAAACGAAAGATTTCTGAAAATATACCTGAAGGTGCAGAATAAAAAATTCCTTCGTTGATGAGACATGATAAGGTAGGATGGGAGATCGTAAGGAATTAAAACGTGAGAGGCGATAAGGAAGTAAAGAGGATGGTAGGACAAAGGCTGGAGATAAAAGAGTAAAAAATAAGCGTGATAAAAATTTAAACTGGAATGAAATCTCGATACCCACCCCCTTTGGTGGGTTTAGTAAATTATCAAATTTAATGGAATAAATCCATTTTCCTGAAATTGAAAACTTCAAAATAAATAATATTTTTTACAATTATTTTATTCATTCATTCTCAAACCTTTAAACTAAACACCCCCTTATTCTCCCCAAAGGTAAAACCATCTTTTTGTTTAGGAACAAAGTAAAATTTTATGTAAAGTATTTATTTAAATGTTATTGTCCACCTCACAAACCCTTTTCAAAACATCATAGAATGGATTGCCCTATTCAAGTGTCCAAAGCTAGAATACTCCATCGCACATGTCAACATGTGATATGAGTTACCCTGTAGAAGTGGGTCATTCTGTCATACTCCAACCCACATGTCAACATGTGATATGAGTTACCCTGTGGAAGTGGGTCATTCTGTCATACTCCAACTCACATGTCAACATTTGGCATTACAGATCATTCCGTCACGCCGAAAGACAAATCCAGCTTCTCCCAAACCGTAAGGTGTAAGTAAAGGAAATGTTATCCAATCCATTACGCTGGATATGGAATCGCGCCTTCTCTTAGGTCAGACATTCATCCATTGATTTTTGATGATCTAACATTTGCTGCAAAAAGTTGCTACGCACTAGCTGCACCACGTACATTGCTGAGCGAATGGTAGGTATAGTGTCGTTATCCTATGATGCTTTGTCGGTCACTTACCGATGTTTCTTGCGGGTACTTTGATTGTAAACAAAAAATGAGAGTTGCATAAAGAGAAGCAAGCGTTGTACAATTCTTAACCATCAACAAACTAATGAAATGCCCATAGAGCATTACGAACATGTAGTTAATACCGTTTGTGTTCCAGAATTAATTGGTGGTTGTATATCTGTAACATAATTAATTACAAATATTATTTACTTTATATATTCAATTAATTAATATTTAAAATAAAATGATGAAATAAATATACTTTTTAAATAAAATTATGATAAAATTATAATTATAACATTCGTACTAGATTTATCTCTCAATTATTTTTAATCTTTTTCTATTAAGATTTAATATTAATAAAGCATAAAGATTTTCAAACAATTTTTTTTTCCTAATGAAAGAAGTATTTGATATCATAAACTAAAATTTAAATATACTTAAACAAATACATGAGTTCTTATTAAAGAATAAGTTCATTAAATTGACTAGACATAACGATTCACATCGTCAAAAAAAATATATTTATTGGCCACTTTTTTACTTACGTTTTAGAACTCATAGCAAAAAATCTATATATCTCTACGATTTTTCTAAATCATAGCCTAGGTTCTAAGTGGTATTTATATTATTTAGTATGGTTGATATTAAGTTAGTGAATCAAATTTCTTAGACATAAGATATGATTCAGAAGAGCTCTCAAAGATAGATAGAAAATTTTATACCCATTATGTCATTTTGCTATAATCTATGTTGAGGATTCGGTGACAAAGCTTTAAAGCCAAATCAAAATCATATGAATGGAAAAATGTATTGACATTTTGAGTTGATTAATATCTTATAAACTTTGATGACAACATGTAAAGATGGAAGAGGTTGCATGAAATACAGCTGAAAGGTACCTTAATGGAATTGTTTCACTTAACATCATATTATATTTTTAATTCACACTTGTGAGTATTTGATATTGAATTTAGATTTAGCATTATTATAATGTTTAATGCATAATATGAAATAGGTTGTTAAGTAAATGTAGTTGAGTCAATTTTATACAAATAGTTTGTATATGTTAGATCGAAGGAAATTTGTGTTTAACATAAGTGGCAAGAATACAAAGTTGGATAATTGAGACTATCCTTTTTATGACATATTGGTTAAATCAACATAACGAGAATCATAAATTTACACGCAAGAATATGTGTATCCTTTTGATTATGAATCATATGAAACTTGTCAAGTTAAAAAATAACCAAATTAACCTTTAATGAAAGGATGATGATGGTATTTAATTGTTAAATTTATACATGCAATGTATTAGATGGAATAACAATTCATAAAAGAATGATACTTATAATTCATTATAATACTAATAATTTTATGTAATATAGTCATATATATTAAACGAAATGTTGATTTAAAATTTAGAAATGTACAAATAGTTTAAATCTAAGTAGAAATTAAGCATTGAAAATGATGATGAACTTTCGATGAGATCATTGTTGTAAGTTTTAAATTTTTAGTTATCTATAGGGAATTAGATTCTCTTATGAATACCTTCACAAAAAAAATCATAAGAGTATAAATTTATGTAAGGAAGAAAATATAATATGAGATATAGTATGAAGCAATATTATTTTTTATGTAATTGTGCCTAATACAATGACTTACCTTCAATAGTTTCAATTAAATCAATTAGTAAGTTTTCATATTAGATATGAAATGCTAAGTTTTTAAAAGAGTCAAAGTTAATAATTCAAGAATGTGATGCTTGGTTATCCATTAAGTTTAGAACTAAATTGGATAATAAAAGGTTATAAAATATCCAAAAAGTTGGATATAATCTTACAGATCTATTAAACAAATTGTTTAATTCAATGTATACTAATAAGAGAATGATTATCATGATAAGTAGTGGAAACAAGATGAAATTTGAAAAGTTCAAATCTCATGACAGTATATCAAATTGGAACTAATGCCTTTATTGATACATTTGATGTATAATTGAAAGGCTATAAGATGTTGAAAGATTCACTTTAATGTTAAATTCAAAGATTTTGTTCTTTTTGAACAAGATTGTGAATTTATCATTTTTTAAGAAGGCTACTTGGAGTATAGTTGTCCTTTTCACTAAGAGTATGTAGAGACATATTGCTCATAAAAAACAATAATTGTAATTTTCAATTGTTGACAATATAATTGTCTAAGAATAACTTTTGTTCAATAAAAAAAGTTAAAAACTCAAATCTAAGAATTAGATCTATATAAATAGATTAGAAGTTGTTTACCTTTTCTAGGTCCAAGTACATAAACAGTGTACTAAAGATGTTTAGTGTGTAACATATAAGATATTTGTTAAGTATTAAAGATATCTATTATTATATGTATAAATTGATATTTGAGTTCAAGGAGATAAGAATATTTACTTTAGAAGTAAATCCTAACTAAGGTTTATTTTACTTAGAACAATATCATTTTAAGATTGGAAAGGCTCCAATGTAGCAATGGTTGCTAATTCAGACATAATACATTTTTCATTTAGTAGAAATAATTAATTGGATCAATAAGTTCTTTAATGAACTTGATATAGTTCCTTGCATTTTTCAAGATAGTATGTATTGTGGAACATTAGAGCCAATAGGCATGTAACAAGAGATAAAGTCTCATCAAAGATCCAATGATATATTTAGGCAAAATTATAATTAAGATTAAAGTTGTGAGATTTAATCAAATGCTAACTATAAAGAATCTTGTAAAATTCTCTCATTAAGCTACTATCCTAACAGTAGCATGATTGTTATATAGCGATATAGTATAAGATACTTAAATGATTGACTTAGTGCAAGTAGAAGATTTTTGGTTTATATCCTATAGCCAATTAGTTGGTTACAGTTTTAAAAACATTCTTTATCTTGTACATATTTAGATGTACATGATAAAGTCCATGGGATAATTATACATTGCACATGAAATTATTATGAGATTCGTATTACATTTATGTATTATCCCTAAATTATTCCTAGTCATTGTTCTATTAAGACTGAATATAAATAGAACGTAAAAGACTAGCACACATTATGTTTTTTTGCTTATGAAGGCAGTAGTTAATCTTATAGACTAAAGTACGGAGATAGTCAATTTATTAGAAAACAATTCCACTGAACTGACCCAATATAAGAAATCTACTTAAAACATTACTACATCTATAGAAATTCTCATTGTGATAATTGTATAACTGATAATTTGACTTGAGATCTCTAAAGGTATCTTACATAAGAATTGTTATATTTTGATACTAATTATGATTATAACACCCTAATATCCCCTAAGAGGATATACGGATGCTACACAAATCAGACCTAGAATATATCAAGATATTCCAGCAAATCCTAAAAGTAAGGCAACATATTTCATAATTTTTTCGAATATTAAGTTATAAACATAACATAATTTACACTTTGTATTTATCAAATACATGCCTTAAATTCAAATCCATCCTATATTATAGTTATTATAAACCATTTACATAAAATAAAAATATGTCTCATAATTTTAAATATAACTTAAAAACTTATACAAAACATCTTCCAAAACATAACACATCCTTCTTTAGCCACTGTAGTTATCTCAACCTTAATCCTTTTTATTGAGACCTACACGGAGGAAAAACAATCGTGTTAAACATATAGGTTAGTGAGGAATAACTAAACATGATACAAGATGGCGACTGTTTCCAACAGTTGTCTAGCATTTATAAGCAAATGATTCATGACTTATCACAATCAATCTTAAATTATTCAAATCAGAGAGTAATCAAACTATTAATTACATTAGAACAGAACATAAATGTATCAGAATATAATATACTTACATCAAAATAGAATATAAAAGTATCAGAATAGGACATGATTGTTTCAGAGCAGAACTAATATCAAAACACATATAGAATTGTTTGCTAATCCTTTTTACAAAAGTGGATAATGGGAACAGAATAGAAGATACCTATGATTGGTATCTACAAAAATAAAAGAGACTTGAGTCTCTAAAACAGAAGACACTGTAGTGTCTAAGAACAGAAAACACCATAGTGTGTAAGTACAGAAGTAACTGCAGATCCTTTTAGGCATGCCTATTTACTCACAACTAGGACTTGGTAGGTTTAAAGCAACACATATTACAGTTCAGAATCATATGTAAGAGAAATAATGCATAACTTAGGAATTTATTTCCTTATGCTCAAATTGAATGCATTCTTTCACACCCGAACAAACTTAATATGCCTTATGTTTTAAGCATTTGTAACAATGCCTCAATAATAGCATTAAGTAATTACACATCATATATGTTCACACAAATTCTCAATTCTTAAACATTCATATCTAATTCACATTACTTAAATCCTTTGGATCACATTTGTGTTTATAAGAATACCTTAATCCCCTGAACAATTCAAATATTCTAAAATTGGACACATTGATATCAAACATTCTTTTCCTTAAGTTATACCTCAATTAACATTCCAAAACTTATTCAACCTTTAACCAAATAATCCAACATCAAACTAGGTTCATTTTAAACCTTAATCAAGTTCAATTATACCATTGTGAAGTGTCTTAATATTATGTAGTTCAATAATTGCACAAAACCAAACCTTTCTCATTTCAAAGCATTTCCCACAACTATGAGAAGGAGCAAATATAGCTCCCACGATCTTGGGATGAGTGAACCAAAGGTTCACTATCCAATTGCCTTCAATTTATTTCTAGATTTTAACAACTTCATACCCAATTCAATACACCTTCACCATAGTCCATTAATTACACCTCAATTATACCTTAATTATGCTTCAACTCCTCATTAAATTCACATCCAATTCTAATCCAAAATCATTCATTTGCTAGCTCACAGACCATTGTCTTCCATGCTTCAAAAACCAAAAACAGAATCTATCATACAAACATCATTTTCCAAAACTCATTTTATCGTAAACATAACACATATTCTATCTCAATTCAAACAACATATAATTTGTATTACCATATGCCATCAAGTTTAGAATTCCACCTACTTGTTTAATTCAAAACCCATCTCAATGATCAAGCCAACCTAGCCCTCCATACATGCAAAATCATCCAAGTATAAGATGGAAATAGAATGATCCTAACCCCAAGATGGAAATAGAATGATCCTAACCCCAAGAAGACAACATAATAAAAGATAGCAGGATATAGCTTTCTTGCTACAAGATTCTGGTGTGATAATTAAAAACAAACATTAGCAAAAACACAGGGATGTTAGGGTGATGAGGGTTTCAGTGGTGAGAGGAAAGGTGTAGAAAGAAGACAGCAGAAACATCCAGAGAAAAATGAGTAAATCTACACTTGCCTAGTTCTTTTAGTGCAAGGTGTCCTAATTTTAAAAAGGATACATGACATACTTAGAAGTGAGCTACTTGTCCTCTTATCATACTACCAAATTTCATTTAACTTTACTGCCATTTGTCTCTTATTTACGAATGCCACATATCACTCAATGTATAGGCTTAGTCATCCACACTTTCCATGTATCAACTTGTCTTGCCACTTGATATTTTTCTAGTCCAAATGTATATTTTAATTTATAAATTTTCTAATGATAACAATTAATTCCAAGTTACTAATTATAATCCATCAAACCAAAATTCATGACTTAAGCAATACACAATCAAATCATAGACTTAAGCAATACACAATCAAATCATAATCATTAAATCTTATCACATACACTTTTAAGGACATGTAACGTTCCTACTATGGTGTCGTTTAGGGCCTCATATTTCTCTCCTCCTTAAGAGAATTTCTTATTCGAAATTCATACCTGATAAGAACAGCTGAGGACATTGAGCCCTCATGGTCAATTCTAGTTCTCATGTTGCTTCCTCAAGTTTATGATGTTTCCAGAGTACTTTCACTAAAAGTTTTTGTTTATTTCTAAGTTGTCAAACTTCTCTAGCTAAGATAGACACAGGCCCTTCCCCATAAGAAAAATCCAATTGTACTTGAATTTCTTTCATAGGAATCTTATGTGCATCATCAGACCGATATCTTCTTAACATGAAAACATAAAACACATCGTGCAACTTGGCCAATTCTTCAAGAAGAGCTAATTGATAAGCTACTGGTCCAACTTTCTTAAAAATCTCATAGGGATTGGTGTATTGTGGGCTGAGCTTACCTTTCTTCCCAAATAGAAGTATATTTCTCCATGATGATACTTTCAAAAACACCTTATCTCCTACCTGATACTCAATATCTTTTGTAACATGCCATTCCCATATTAAGAGTTAGAACCCTAAAATACAGTACATGTGAGATCAAAGAGAGATTAAGAAAAATGCATTTTCATACTCATACATAATGTTAGCATACACGTATGTGAATTTGAATTTTGCACATATTAAAATGACTATACATGCAGTCATTGACATTTTATATATAATTGATTTTTATATGTGATATGTGATTTTATTTAGAATTATGGTTTACCTGTATTGAAAACTGATTTGGAGAGTGTACTTATGGATTTAGAATTTTTAGGAAAAAGATTTTGAAATTTGTTGGATATTTTTGGACTAGAAAAAATGTCATTTGGAAAATAAATTGATAAATAGAAATAGAAATAAGAATCATATGATAATGAAGAATTTTTATGATGACTTTAAAATTTGTGAGAAAATGTCATTTTCAATTTTGAAGATGATTGGACTAGTTTAATAAGAGAAACTAGTTTAAAAGAATTAGGAATTGGACTAATGAATAAGTGACATGTGTCACTTATCTTGTTTAAGTTGTACTATACAAATTCATTTAAAAGACCCAGTTACTGTGTGGATCTTGTTTCTTCTTCGAGACTTTTCTTTATCTTCTGGAAGCTTCATTCTTTCAAAAAAAATCCCTTATCCTTACAAAGAAAGTTTTTCTCCCACTTTTCACTCACCATCTCTTTTTGTTATCCCCTTCACTATAACTGAAATACCTAACCCTACAACCCTTGACTATTGATGATTAGGTAATATTGGAAAGTTAGGTTTCAGGTGATCTCAACGGTTTTGGAGCTTTAGACAAGTAAGCATTTTATGGTTTTCCATTATTGTATAAGATGAAACATGTACTATGTTAGTTAGACGTTGAAGTTATAAAATGAAAATGTACATAGGCCAAAATGTGAGTGAAAAACCAGAGCTTACAGCATATGTTGATTTTTTTTCATATTTAAGGATAGATATGTTATAAGATATTGTAGAAATGATTTTTGAGTTAGAAAGATTAATTAAAATATACATGAGAAGAGTACAGAAATTTATGAAAAAATTAAAGCATATATGCTCTGTTTTCTTTTCACTGTGTGTATATATATATACATACGTGAATATTTTGGTGTTTTTAAAGATGAGCTGAATCGAAAATAAATGTAGAGTTGAGATGAAATGAAAATGTTGATAGAGACAGATGAGTGTAGCAGAAAAAAGGAAAATGTAGAACAAGAAGAAGATGCATGAATGATATGCAGGTTTAGATGTTTTTGCATAAACTTGCATGCTCTGTGAATGTGTTGAATGGAAATGGAGTAGATAGAGTAGACATGAGTTAGAAGTGTAGGATTGAATGAAAGTTTGAGGAAGAAATGGAGAAAAATGCAGAAGTTGAAATTGTAGAAAACTAAAAAGAGATGAAGAAAAAGTTGCATAAGTGGAAAGGAACGTAGGAAATGAGAAAAACGAGTGAGTGATTTTCTGGTTTGGTATTTAGTGTAAATTCTTGGCTTTTGATCTGTTTTTGATTGTGTTGGGTTGTATGGAAGTCAAAAATGGGTTTAAGATGAGTTAGAGAAGTAGGTTTAAAAAGAAAAGAAAGAAGAAGAAAGATTGCAAAGTGTCGGAAGAGGAAGAAGAATCACATTTTTGGAAGAAGAGGATAGGAAAGCACGATCATGCTCCTTTAAAAGTTGAAGACTCACGATCGTGCTAAAGCATGATCCCAATTTTTTAAGTTGATAACAAATTCACGATCACACTCCTGCACGATTGCGATTTCTAAGGCTGGGGGCTGACGCAACATCCTTACGTCTAAATGACATGGGATTTGAACCACTACACTCGAAACACATTGTTATACCTCTCCACCAAAAATCTTAGCTATCTGAAATCATTTGGGAGAGATCGAGCAAAAAATGTGGGACAAGTCTAATTGAGTGTGCACGGGCATGAGTGACTCTTGAACACCCGTGACTATTGAACACCCGTGACTCCTCTACCTCATGCCCGTGAGTCTTAATTGCTGGACTAGTTGTGATTTTTAATTGTCACATCGTGATACTATGCTCTCTAATAGTTAACTGTGACTTAATTTTAGTTTGTGTACTCGAGAGCAGTTTGCAAACTTAATGGTCTTGCTTCCTTTGACCATAACTTCTTTTATAGACCTCCAAATGACTTGATTCTTAAACCAATAGGTTTCTAACATATTATTCTAGCTCTCTATAAAAATTGGTAGCATGCTGAATTGAGTTGAAAAAGATTGATTAAATGACAGTGAGGGAATCTATTGGAATAGTATGAGCTGGTATGATTTCAATGAACATGCTTGGGTATTTCAGTTATATCTTGACCTATAGATTTCCAAATGAGATGATGTTTTATTTTCAGTAAACTAGAGACATAGGGATACAGATTTTCTGAAGAAATATGATTCTAGTTCAGTCTCTAAGACTTTCAATTTTTGGATGGAAGTTGACTATGGTGTACTATTTTAGGATGAGAACAGTCCGAAAATATTTGTAGAATAACTTTCAAAATACTGAACCAAATTCAATGGTTTTGGTATAATTAGAAACTTAAGACAACAGGGAACATTTTTCTAGAAGAAATTGAAACCAAATTACTTCTTTTTCATTGTCTAATTAATCATGAAAAATAGACCCGAAGGTCTAGAAATTTGGAAAATTTTATAAGAAGAAAGGAGAATATGGATAATGTGTAATCTTGTAATGTTAGAATAACATTAGTGAATGATTGATATGAAAGTACCAAAGTTATGCGTTTGATTGGTAATAAAGATATTCACATGATTGAGGTTATGATTCAAAGAAGAGGAGTAAAGTGTATCAAGTTAAAGTGAATGAGAGAATTTGATAATAAGAGCAAATAATGCTAGAAGAGAAATGATGAGTGATTGATATAAAATGAAAATGAGCATAAGATATCAATTTTGATAATATACCCGAGATTGTCATTGAGCATACATTGTACGTAGTCCATATATACATTTGTGTATAAATAAATGCTTATAATTATGCAAAGTTATTAATGTGTGTGTGCAATGTGTATAATGCATAATTTAGATGTGCAGGATAAACGTCCGCATTCAGACATTTCCAAAAATTGGAAGCAAATGCTAATTTGCAGCGTACTATAAGTAGATCTAGATGGTCTTACTTCATTGTTTGTTTTGATTATGAATTGTATGATTATGAATGAGATGTGAATGTGATTGTACTAATTCGAACAGTGAATGCTCGAGGAGTTTGCTAAATATAAAGATATCGAAGTGCTACTTGTATGTGAATTCAATAAAATAAGTGATACATTATTTGATTGTTAAACATTTTTATATGAAAGAAAAAGTGATTCTTAACTTCAATGTTGAATGCCGGACTAAAGTCGGATGACATATGAAAGTGACTAATTGATCATATATGATTGATGCATTCTATTACATGAATACATGAAATATAAAGGTAATTGTGACCAAAGTAGCCACCAAAACAGAGCTTAAAGTTCAGAATGTGAAAAGAGCTTAAAAGCTCATAAAGTGATTAAGAGCCAAAGGCTCACTATGTAAAATGAGCCCGATATCTTCAATGGATACGAGACAGTTATCAATGAGCCCGATATCTACAATAAATACGGTACAGTTATAGGCACTCGGTCACAACAAAGTAACAAATTGAAAGTGAGTCTCATGTGCACTGCATATACATGATAGGAATGATTATAATGGTTTGAATGAATTCTTAATATGATATGTGTTGAATGTAAAACGTGAAATGATTGATCAAGTGTATATGATTATTAAATAAATGATGTGAATTATGTGTTATATGATTGAGTGAGCCATCGAGGATGGTCACTCATAGAGTTCACAAAACTTACCTAAAATTTGTAATTATTTTTCAAGTTGAGAAAAGTACCCCGTTAGGCAAATGAGAGTATATCTACTGCATTCAAGTGGGAGATAGAGGTTGAGATCAGTTTATGTCTGCATTTGTATTTTCTTATTTTTGTGTAAATTTGTATATTACACGATTTCTGTACAATGTGTATTTAAATTCTTCTGTATGTAATAACTGGTGAAAATTGGAAATGCTTTGTAAAAGAGATTGATCAAAATGTAATGAAAATTGTGATTTCGACTTTTATAAAATGAAAGTATGAGTTCAATTTGATTACTTATTCCGTATATGTGTATGATAAATGTGGAAAAAATTGTACTAAGATTCAAGTGTTTGACTGTTCTACCATGTCACCCTTACAGGGTATGCACTCGGACATCACTTAGGATATTGGGTACATGTCATGTGAGGCTGGGGTGTATATCTTTCCTTTTTAAAGCCATATAGAATTTCTACCTATCAATGGCGACTTTCAATCTTTGTTAGATAACTTGAACTTTCGTTTCAGACTCTTTCACAATATCAGGTCCAATCATCTTGTTTTCACTTAATTCAGTCTAATAAACCAGAGTCCTACACTTCTTACCATATAGGGCTTCATAAGGCGCCATGTTAATACTCGTATGATAACTGTTGTTATAAGCAATCTTCACCAAAGAAAGATATTTATCCCAACTTCTTGAGAATTCTAACACACAACCCCGAAGCATATCTCCCAACACCTGAATAATCCGTTCAAATTGTCCATCTATTTGGGGATGGAAAGCAGTACTATATTTGACTTGAGTACCTAAAGCCTTTTGCAGATTTTTCCAGAATCTCGAAGTAAATCAAGGATTATGGTAAGAAATAATAGACAACAATACCCAATCCAACCTCACTATCTCATTCACATATATATCTACAACCTTATCCAATGGTTAGTTAGGACAAACAAGCACAAAATGAGCTGACTTGGTGAACTTATTTACAATCACTCAAACATCATCATACTTTCTTTAAGTGAAAGGAAGACTAGTGAAAAAAAATCCATGGGTCTAATTATAGAAAGGATTCTTTTTAAGCAAACTAGCCTATCCTCTGTATGGGACTTATGCAGGGGTTGGAATAAAGACACATTTGATTGTGAATATCTTATTTCCATTGACGAATCAAAATAGAATGTAATAAACTAGATGGAATCAGGTGCTCAGCTTTAACCTACTGACATATTAATCATTTGAATACATAATCTACAATATCACGTTTCATACCAGACCACTAATAATGCTGCTTCAAATCTTGATATATTTTATATCCACTAGGGTGCATTGTAAAAGCAGTATTATGGGCCTTAAACAAAAGCTTTTTCTTCAATTCATCACTAGCTGGTACACATAATCAATCTCTATAATACAGATCACCATTTCCTTTCACACAAAAGTCAGGTTGTTTTCCTTCCTGAGTTGCCAAGATAAGTTGTTACAACTTATCATCAACTTTCTGAGCATCACAGATATCTTATCTCAAGGTAGGCCTTGCTTTTAATTGAGTTATTAAAGCCCCATCATATGTAAGTCCCCACTCACCCTGTCACACTGATAATGTCGAAATGGTCTTCCAACTTAAAGCTTCAACCACGATATTAAACTTACCAGGATGATAGTTCACAATACAATCATAATCTTTAAACAGTTCTCACCAATGCCATTGTCTCAGATTAAGTTCTTTCTGGGTAAGTAGGTATTTTAGACTTTTATAATTAGTGAAAATCCTATACTTTTCACCATAAAAGTAGTACCGTCAAATATTCAAAGCAAACACTACTACTGCAAGCTCAAGATCATGTGTAGTGTAGTTCTGTTTGTGTGGCTTTAATTGCCTAGAAACATATGCAACCACCCTACCATCCTACATTAAAACACAACTCAAACCGTTTCTAGATGCATCACTAAACATAATATATTCTTTACCAAAAATAGGATGAGCCAGTACAGGAGTTTTAGTAAGCATTCTTTTTAGTTGATCAAAAATATTCAATCATTTAGCTGACCATTCATATTTCACTCCTTTTCATAGTAATTTAGTCAAAGGGGATGTTATCACTGAAAACCCTTTCACTAACCAGCAATAGTAACCAGCCAAACCTAGAAAACTTCTCATTTCGTCACACTCTATGACAGTTTCCACTTAATAATTGCTTCAATTTTACTATGATCAACTTTAATTTCTTGAGACGAGACAACATGTCCTAGAAAAGATACTTCCTAAAGCCAAAAATCACATTTGCTTAGCTTGGCATATAACTGTTTTTTTCGCAGGGTTTGTAACACAATCCGTAAATGTTAAGCATGATAGTGCTTATTCTTAGAATAGACCAAGATATTATTTATGAATATCACAACAAATTGGTCTAAGTGGGGCCTAAATGCTCTATTCATCAAATATATGAATGCAACTAGAATATTAGTTAGCCCAAACGGCATTACTAGGAATTTATAATGCCTATAATAGGTTCTAAATGCAATCTTCGAAACATCCACATCCTTTATCTGAACTTGATAATTCCTTGATTGTATATCTATATTGGAAAATACTCCTGCACCTTTTAATTAATCAAATAGATCTTTTATACTTAGTAACAGATAATTATTCTTCACTGTGATCTTATTCAATTGCCTTTAATCAATACATATCCGAACAGTACCATCTTTTTATAATACAAACAAAATCGGTGCTTTCCAAGGAGAGACACTGGGTCGAATGAATCCCTTATCCAGTAACTCCTACAACTGAACTTTTAACTTTTTAATTCAGTAGGAGCCATCTTGTACGGTGCTTTAGATATAGGAGCAATGCCAAGCATAATCTCAATAGATACCTCCATTTCCCTTTCAGGAGGAAGTCCAGGTAGCTCTTCAGGAAACACGTCTTAAAATTCATTCACCATTGAAATGTCTTGCAGGTTAACACTTTCCTTCTTAGAATTAAGTACAAAATACAAATAAGCTTCACACCCCTTTCTAAGGAACCATCAAGCTTGCATAGCAAAAATCACATTAGCCAGAGAACTAGTGCAAATGCAATACAATATTAGTTCAGGTTGATTAAGCTTCTTAAGCACAACAGTTTTAGCGCTTACCGTCAACCACTGCCTGATGCTTGGACAATCAATCCATTCCCAAAATCAAATTGAATTCATGAAATGAAAATTTAATGAGATCCGCTACATACTTACTACTTTAGATCATAACAGAATAGTTTCTATAAACTAGGTTAACCAACACACTACTACCCAGAGGATTGGTTACATGAATATCATAATCTAACCGATCTACAAGCATCTTTTTATCACGAATTTATCCAACATAAATATAATAATGAGTGGATCCAGGATCAATCAAAGCATGCATTTCAGAGTTAAAGAGAGAAACAATACCAACAATGACCTCAGGTACATCCTGATCCTCGCAAGCTTTTAAAGCATAAGCTTGAATCGTAGTAGAAGGTAAAGCAGGTTGATCAACAGTTTCTAAAAGAGTATTCGAATTAGGCATAATTTGGCTAGATCGTCCACATCTACCATTTCCTCTATTCCCTGCAGGGGCATGAGAAACCTGTCTACTAGCTTATGATGTCCAAGACTATTTCATAAGACAATTTTCTATCAAATGATCTGTAACACCTTTCTCCCGCGTTACTCGAACCCGACATCGATGGTGATATCCGAGTACGTGCCCCGTGAGGGTGGCGTGCTACATCACTCAGACGAAACTCAGTATAAATTTTTTTAAAAAACATTCATACGGGCGAAAAACAGTAAACAATTTGAGCCCACGTTAATTTGTAAACATTTTCAGTCATTACAAACATTCAATAATAATATAACGTAGCCATTTAATGTACACAAATCCACAACCAAATTAGGCCCATTGTAAATACAAAGCACTATTTTACAGAGATTGCAGAATACAATTTTATTAGACACTAATGCAAACAGAACTGATCCCGACCCCTATCTTTCCCTTGCATGCAGTAGGCATACTCCTGTGTCTAACGGAGTACTCTTCAAGGCCTGAAAAATAATTGCAAATTTTGGGTGAGTTTTGCGAACTCAGTGAGGGAC
>JANTPM010000006.1:23252562-23266425 GCA_025434745.1 Erythroxylum divaricatum
ATGAGGTTTATTAGAAGTGATTGTATGGTAGTGCACCCTCATCGTAGGGTATGTATCGGTATGGCCTACGGGCGTCCCGGTGTATACTCTACGGTAAGGGGGCGCTACATTATATTAATCAAGTATAATAAAGGTGCAATTTCAACAATAAATTTACACATATTCTAAACTTTTGTCATAATAATGCAAGTGGAGGACATTTTAAAACCAAAGAGGATAGCCTAAAAGGCTTTTAAATATAAAGAGGGTGTTTGACGATAAGCATGACATTATTATAAGGTTAGAATAGTGTGTGTTTGGATATGATAGTTAGACTATTAGGCCAGGATTAAGGGATTCTTGACCTAGAATAAGGATATTTGACAACATAGATAATTTTGAGGGTGTTTAGTGCTAAGATTGGATCTTTCTTATTTAGTTACAAGATTAATGTAACTTCAATAAAAAAAACAAGGCTTGTTTGGAGATATGATTAATGTAATCTTAATAAATTTATTTTTCAAGTATAGATATATTCTAAACTTGAATTAATTTAATTTTATACCAAATAAAAATTTTAAATTGTTTTAAAATTTAAACATTAATTCCATAATTATTTCAATTAATTTTGTTAATGTGATTCAAATTAATAAATTGAATTGATTCCTAATTTAAATTTGGAAATTTTAATTCTAAAATAAAATTGATTATTTTTAATTAGATTAAAATTAATTAATTAGACTATTTAAAATTAAGAAAATTTTTAAGTAATTAAGAAGGTGTTTCTTAAGTAAAGTTTACTTATTTCAACTTGATTGAGACAAATTAAATATATGACTTTATTTGATTAGAGAATTATTATTATTAAATTAATTTAGAAATTTTTTATTTATGAATAATTAGTTTTGTTGATTTATTAGAAAATTATTTTTCCTGGTTAAAATTTGAAATGTGTTTTCATTTATTAACTAAAAATGTGTTTTCTCTAATATTTTAAAAATAAATTATATTTTGTTAAAGAAAGATTTTCTAATCAATTAAGAAATTAATCTCAAATAAACAATGTAAAGGACTTTCTTGATTAAATTTAAAACTGATTTAAACTACTTTAAATATTATAAAATATTTTTCTAATTAAGGAAAATAATTTCTAATTACAATAGAAATAGTTTTCTAATTAGATTAGAATTTCTTTCTTGTTAAATTTATTGAAAATTATTTTCAATTAAATTTTATTAAAGGATTCAAGATAATTGGAAATATTTTCTAATTAGACTTGAAAAGTATTTTCAAATATAATTAAATTTTCATTTGGAATAGAAATTTAGTTTATCTATGAATTAATAAGTTTAATCTAATTTAATTTTTTAAAACGATGGAAAAAATAATTACGAAGATCAATAACTAAAATCAAATAAAACTTGATATTTTATGCATATAATTTAATTACGAGTGCACAGTTGCGCGTTTGAATATATGTTTGATATATTATGCATGTTGAATTGTATGCTTTAAGTGTATGATATTTAACATGCAATTTTATGTTTAGTGAGATGAATAAAAATTAATTCTCTTGTTAAAAATTACATGCTTTGAACATGATCGTTACTTCTATTGCTAGAAGAATAAACCAAAGTTTTGTTTAATGTTAGGTTTGTTGAGGAAGCTCAATGTCACTTTAACCCAAATATTTTTAATTTTATAATAATGAGTTTTGCTTAACTAAATTTGTACGAGTTGGGTGAGCAAACTCATGATCACATGAACTTAGAAGTAAGGTTAGGAATAACACACAAGATTTGTTTTGGCAAGATTTGCCACCTTATAAATCTATGAGTAATATAAGATATTATTAACAAAGTTTTTATTTACCTAATTTAAATTTTGTTGATTTGTTAAGCAAACTCAAGATCAACTAAATTTGAATGAGATCTTAGCCTACCAGAAAAATTAGAGTAATTTTTTAATAATTTTGAGGGATATTATTTAAATAAAACAGTAGAAGTAACCAAATACATGATTAAAACTCTAATCTTATTTGGTAGTCATGACATAAAATCAATTACTTACTTTTTTATTTTAATATTTTGTTCTGAGTGGAATTTATTTCGTTTAGTATAGTTGATACTAAGAGTTAATGAAACAAATTTCTTAGACGTAAGATTAATTGTATACCTATTATATAATTTTGCTATAAGCCTTATTAAGAATTTGGTGTTAAAGTTTTAGAGATAAGTCAAAGTCATGTAGAAGACAATATATATTGATATTTTAAGTTGAATAATGTCTCAAAAAACTTTAATGACAACATGTAAAATGTATGTCAATATCATGATAGTAAGATGGAAGATGTTGCATGAAGTAGAGCTAAAAAGAGTAACACCTTGATGAAATTGTTTAACTCAATTTAGCCTATTGAAAGCATAAAAACGGACACCAATAAAGGCTTTGCTATTGAATGATAATAGTTATCATTAGAAGAAATAATTGCATGACTTTTTTTTTCTTATACATGACATGATGATATCATCTGTATTTATAGTTCATGCTTATGGGAATTTATTATTAAATTTAGATTCTACGTTATTATAATGTTCGAGGCATCGTAAGAAATATATTGTTGAGCAAAATTAGTAAATCCTGATTAACACAAATAGTTTGTAAGTATTTAGATCAAATGATGTATTAGATGGAATAACAATCTATAAAAAAGATAATTCTCATACTTCATTAGCATTACTAATGATTTTATATGATTCAAACATATATATTAAATGAAATATTTATTTAAATTTTTGAAACATTCAAATTATTTAAATCTAAGTAAAAAGCGTGCATTGAAAATGTTGAAGCACTTTGATGAGATTGATGCAGTGACTTTTAAAATTTTTAATTATCTATGGGGGAATGAAATTCTTTGGTAAATACCTTCACAATAAAATTTTATAAGAGTATGGATTTATGTAAGAGGGAAAAATACAATACGAGATATTATATGATATAATATTATTTTTTCTATAACTATGCCTAGTACAGTGACTTACCTTCAATACTTCAAATTAAATTAATTACCAAGATTTCTTATTAGATATGAAATACTAAGTCTTTGAAAGAGTCAAAGTTATGATTTAATGATATGATGCTTGATTGAAGTATACATTATCCATTAAGTTTAGAACTAAATTAGGTAATAAAAACTTATCTTGTCCAAAAGGTTGGATATTAACTTACAAACCTATTAAATAAATTGATTGTTTCAATATATACTTATAGGAGAATAGTTCTCTAGATAAATAGTAGAAGTAAGATGAAATATGAAAAGTTCAAATCTTATACCAATATATCCAATTGAAACTAATGCCTTTAATGTTACATTTGATGTATAGTTGAAAGAACATGAAAAGTTGAAAGATTCACTTTTATGATGAATTTAAAGAATTTGTTTTGAAGATAATTGCGAATTTATCATATCTGCAAGAAGATTAATGAGATTATAATTTTCTTCTCAAATAAGAGTATGTAGAGACATACTGCTCATAAAGAACAATGTTTCTAATTTTCAATCGTTAAAAATATAATTGTCCAAGAACAACTCTTATTGAACATGAAAAGGTAACAACTTAATTATGGGAGTTAAATCTATAGAGATAAATGCACAAAGATGTTTACATGTTCTAGTCCAAGTACATAGTTAATGTATTAAAGTTGTTTAATATTTGAAATATCTGATAATTGTGAAGTATTGAAGATATTCATTATTCTATATATGAGCTAGTATTTACTTCAAGGTTATACGAATATTAAATTTAGAAGTAAATCCTCATTAAAGTATATTTTACTTGAAACAATATTATTTTAAGATTTGAAATGTTCAAATGTGGCAATGGTTGCTAGTTAAGCCATAATACACATTTTATTTAGTAGAAATGATTAATTAGATCAATAAGTTCTTTAATGAACTTTATATAACTCCTTGCATTATTCAAGAAAGTAATATACTGTTGAATATTAGAGTCATTAGCACATGTTTTATTTTTCCTTATAAAGGAAGTAGTTGATCTTATAAACTAAAGTATGAGATACTTAAACAAACGTGTGGATGCTTGTTAGAGAATAAATTCACTGAACTAAGCCCACATGAGAAATCTATTTGAAAAATTACTTATATGTCTATAAAAATTATCATTATAATGATTGTATAAGTGATCCTTTGACTTCAAATCTCCAAAGTCATTTTGTATTAGAATTGCTATGTTTTGATGATACTTATAACCTATTCCAATCATAGATAGTTCAACTAGTAGTTATTGAATATTATATGAAATATATCAAATACTTGTACGGCTACAATATTTAAAATGAGTCAATTTCAAAAACAAGTCAAGAAATATGACAAAAATATGCTTAAGCTACGAAATAATGTAAGGAATTATGATTCTTACTTTATCATAATTTATGCCTAATCATTTTATAAAATTTTAAGTGATCTTAGCTTCGAGAAATCAAATATGCAAAAGCTTTTGTAATTATTCTGCAGTGTGTAGGATCAAATCCTTGCTTGTTTTTCCAACAAATATATTAGTTCATACGGAAAATATAATGAAAGTAATTAAAAATTCCACCTAATTTACTGTCAAATTTTAGTCAGCTGATGATATAAGGATGAAACAATGTTGGATATATCTTTTTGCAAAATTCATAATTTTGTTTCTATAAATCTTTATTTCAACAGAAGTAGGATGAACAACTATATTCTCCCCTTGCGATTATTAAGCTTGCTTTATTTAACACCAATGGTAAAATCTCTTAGTTATTTATGGTTGCTTTATTTAATATACACTGGCTTGTGAGGCCAATGTAACAGAAACGATAAAAATAGTGATAAATTTTTGATAGGGGAAGTCAATTAACATGGGATTTTGAGAATCTTTAGACTTCAAGTGAAAAGTTGATGTGGTTCTCTCATAGAAGCTAATAACTTGGAGTGAAACTATTGCTTGGTTAAGGAAAATTAGAGTGCATAATGCAACTGATCTCAAAGCTATCAGGTTAACAATTGCAAAATATTCAAACGAGAAAGTAGAAGCAATGAGATGGATTTTCAAGCCATCTTCCTACACTGCAAATTGGCCATGTTAGCCAGAGGAATAGCTACAAATCTGACAAGTAACATGAAGAGCAGATAGGGATTGGAATAATACTGAACTAAGTTTCACAAGTTTCCTTCGATCTCAAGATGTAAATATTATCACGTTTATATTGTGAAAGATGTTATCTGTTGACTATCTCTTCTGCTGTATAGTTAATTAGTTCCTTAATTTGTGGTTGTTTTAAATTTGATTTAGTTTGAATATTTCTCCACCTATGTAGGAGACTTTACAGCAATTCTGTTTGTAACTGATGTATATATTTGTCAGCTTTACTTGAATAGAAGTACAGATCTCTTCAAACTTCTTCATAGTTTCTGTCTTTAGTAAACGTTTACTAGGAATCATAAATCTCTATAATCTAGACACTATGGATTATACTAGTTTTTTGTCCTCTAGATTGTACATACATTTTTATAATAAAATCTATTAATTTTTGAAAAAAATAGAATTTCAAGCAAGTTATCCACAAAATTTCCCTCGACTCTATATTTTCTTTAAAATTAAAGAAAAAAAAGCAATTGCATATTTGTTGTCAATAGAACATCTAATTTTTGAAGCCTGCCAAGTTCTTGGACAGTTAACCCTACAATTTTTTCTTACAAGAAGAATAAAAACCAAAATTTCAGTCTTATCACTGAACTATACAACTCTCCCAACTTTACCCCTTAGATAGGGTCAAAGGACAATTTGGTAAAAATTTATATCCTCATATTTATGCCTCTAGTTCTTCAAAATGAAACCATAGGAAGCATGTGAGACATCGAGTAGAAATGTTTTGTTTCAATCCCTTTCATTGTATTTGTGGTCATCTCTAATTCATGTACAGAAGGCAAAAAGTTTAATTAGTAGATATCTACAGAGGTACATGGTTCCTACAACTTCACACGTTTGAAATGCGAACATCTCTTGAGGCAAAACATAGATGGCAGACTCTTTAACAAGAAATTACTAAGAAATAGCCAATGTAACTAACTCAAAACCGCCTGACCTCGCCGGTTTTAGAAACATTTCAAAGCCAGCACAATTCGTAAGAATTTCTCCATGAAGCCTAAAGCAAAAGGTATCAAACAGTGCTCCAATTTCTAGATGAACAGTGAACCTTGGCAAGAGATGCCATGTAATCGTCAGACCTGGAATGAGCATTGCACAATACATTTAAATTGCTTTTTAAAGTAGGCATACTAGAAAATCTGCATATTCTGAATACTCACCTTTGTCCATAAGGAGAACAAGAGGCTGCAATTATATGAAATTTGGCAGCATCTGCTTCATTCTGTAAGCATAAAACGTGGTAGATGTTAAACTTTTAACAAATACTAAAATAAAAACTATCCCTCACACCTTCAACGTTCAATTATTTCAATTTATTGTTCTCTATTTCTTCCAAATGGGACTCTTCTTTGCAATATACTTTACATGTTTACATTTTTTTTAGAATATTCTAAATACTCCATAGCTAAAGAATAAATGAAATTGGAAAAACAAGAAATAAAAACATTGATCTCTTCTAAGCAGTGTTTCAGAGAAGAAAAGATTGCAAACTCCCTCAGTACCTTAACTATATGGTTCTCCTACAAATTCTACCTAAACTTAATTGTTAAGGTAAAGAATGTCAGCTACAAGAAAAGAAAGAGTCCACGCACATTTAGCCCCTCCTTATAGTAAAAAGGAGCAGTTTAATAATATGCACTGGAGTATGATAGTTGGTGGGCATATGGCACTAGGCTAATTTCTGTAATTCTTCAACTCGAATATAAGTTAAATGTATATAACTTTAGAACATGTTTCTACGGAATCATGAATATAAATTGTTTCTCTTATGCTAAACATAAAGCAGCATATAACAGTTTTGTTTTTTTCTTGGAAACTAGCAGCATATGACAGTTAACAGAAAGAAAAAGAACCTGAGATTCGTGATATAACCCAGCATACAGAGAAGCATAGAAGTAGTCGCTGCCCGGGCCGTTTGAAAATGCAGTGACAAGCTAGACAGAGAGGTAACAGATCAGTGTTTATTTTTTATTAAAGTGGCATTCCTGTACCTAAAGTTTTTAACTCTTAATTCTACATATAAACATATTTAAGACAATCTTATTACTTGGTGGAGTATGACCAATTGCAAACTTTTCAATCACAACAGGATGTGGTAAGACAAACTAAAGCTGGACAAATTGTATGTAATATGTCTAAGAATGCCCGTGGAATCTACTTGCTACAAACTTGACCTCTTCACTCGATGTCATATATGAAGATTTATTGAGTTAATCATATGACATAGTTTCATACGATCAAATGTCCTCTTGATTTCAATCACTGACTGTAATTACATGAGTTAAAATGACCAGCCAACTCCAACGAATGGCCCCAAATGACATAGTTAAAAATTGATGTACAGTTGGAAGCTATAGGCTTTTGAGCCACTCCACTAAATCATAATTTTTGAATATAGTACATCACACCAATTTCTTGAATATTGTTGGACAATTCTAATATGGAGAAACGAAAGTTAGAAATTTGGTTTCACCTTTTCTGGGTCACCACCATTCTTGAACATGGCATAAGCTTCTCGCATGACAGGTCGTGGATCTCTTCCAACCTACATTAAGCTAGTGAATCTAAACATGAAACTTGATGTACTTCATCTACATTATTTCTTGGATCTATAAAGGTAATAAGAGAATGATACACACAAGACAACTATCTCAAAGGGAAGTTAGTGGGCTCAGAATAAACACTATGCAGGGTAACAGAAAACTACCAGCTTTAGGACAGCAGGAGACCGAATATTCCAAATTGATTGCTTCTATAATTAATTAATATTATTTTCTGGTCGAGAATAGACTTACCTGAAGAAAATGCTTCCTTGCTTCATCAGGTCCACACAATTGAGCTTCACAAAGGAAGCACCATATTGACTCCTCAGTATCATTTGGATTCTCTGCAACATCTACTCTAAACTGTTCTGCCCCTTCCTCAAACCTATTAATCAGAAAGGAATGCCATGTCTCTCTACAAATTGCAAGTTAAAAGAAGAGAAAAGGATACTTCATCCTTAAATTTATGACTGAGGAAATTGGGGAAATCCTTCTTCTTCCTCCACTTCAATTAACATTTTTGAAAAACATACAGACAAGAGATATTGCCTTCAATGTTCATGTAGTCCAACAGTTGCATAATGTTTGGCGACAAAATCATTTTTTTTCCACTAAATATAATCAATTATCAAGAGTACCGATATAACGGCAATTACTGTCCATAAGTTCTCAGTAACAAAACATATATAAACTAATAAGTATCAGAGAATCGTTACCTATCGAGATAGTAAAGTGATAGGCCCCTTTGCCAAAGATCTAAGGTCCAACCACCACACACAGAATACCACCATCAGTAAATAAAACACAATATGCTTAAAGTGTTCCCTGAAAAGATATATCAAGCTAAGTTCTTAGATACTTGCACGCCCTTTGACGAGGATCCAACTCAATTGCCTTGTCAAATTCCGCTAAAGACCCCAAGACATCCCCCTGAACAATAGAACAACATAAGATCAGGCATATCAATTTAAGAATGAAACCCGTTTTTGAAGACAACAATATAAAAGGAGACAAGTCAATAAGAAGAATACATCGACATAAACAAATGATTCGAAGTGATTTTACCTGTCTAAAGAGCAACATTCCTCGTCTGACCGCAGCAACAGCTTCAAGGCGATTGTTGCCACCATTTAACGCACCCCATATGCCAGAAACTGAAGGAACAACCAACCTTCTAGACAAAGCGGGTGATGAGCGTTGAAGAATGGGAACCTTCCAAGGAAAGGTGACAAGAAAGCATAAGCTGAAGTGGGACTGTGGAAGTGAAGTAAAAGAGTAGCGACTAGAGGATGAGGTCGGAAAGTGAGTGGGAATTGTGGGCTTAAAGTTTTGGCGTAACGCCATTTTCCAGGGATTGAAATATAGGCGTTAAAGAGGGAAGCTCGAGGCCTTGTCGTTGGAGGGGCTAGGACAAAGATTCGAAACTTGAAGGGTCTCAGGCTCTAAGCTGAATTAGTGGCGACTGAGGCAACACGATGGAAAACCATTTCGTTGGCTGCGGCGTGCCACATAAAATAAAATAATATAAAAATATATAATTAATTTCTTTATAAAAATATAAAATTTCAGGTCGGTTAATAAGTTGATTCTGTTATAAAACCGAAACTAAACTTGAAGAATATTTGGGAGATGAGAGGTCTTTTTATAAAAAATGGTATATCTTACATCAAGTTAACCCTTCTATTTATAGTACAATTTTAAACACCTAATATACATGTGATCACCTACTTATTGTGTTAGGTAAAACCAAACCAATAACCACCTACTTCATTCTTGTATTAGGTAAAACCAAACCAATAATCACCTACTTCATTCTTATGTTAGGTAAAACCAAACTAATCCATATGTACACTAACTATTAAAAGGTGTATCTATAATTAGTGGTACACCATATTATTTCTATCTTTTATAACAGGAATCTATTAATAATACAAAATTGGACTTGGATGCATGCTTTTACTGATTTCTTTCTAATTCATTCTTTCAACATTAAAACGGACAGTCTCTGTGCCGGCGCAACTATTTTCCACAGAGCTAGAGCGATGAGGTGCACGACGCCGTACTGCCATTTGACTATTCCACTAGCCGCCTCTAACTTCCTCCAAAACAAAAAACCCTCCAAATAACGGGAACAGATTTGCTGTTCCGAATTGCTGTACCGCTGTGCCTGAATAACCCCCCACTTAATTTTCCCGACAAACAATTAAACGCCTGAGAATGACCTCTCGTTTCGCTCTCCTCCGTCTCAGATCCTATTTTCTTCGAGCCACAGGAATCGCCACCACATCCTTCCACACCAATCCATTGATCTTCCCCACCACATCCTTCCACACCAATCCATTGATCTTCCCCACCATCAAATCGGACCCGCTGATCATCTGTCCACTCTCAAATCTCCGTACGCTTTGCTCCAACCCCCACTGTCTCTCCGGTCTTCGTTTCTTCTCTATCGCCCGGCGGCAACCGGTCCGCCCGAAGACTGTAGACATCGGAAAGCGAGCCCGCCAACTCCAAGCACGCCGTCTCTGGACCTACGCTTTGGCCTTCAGCGGCGTCGCCGGATTCATCGTTGTCGTTCTAAATAATTTCCAAGATCAATTAACATTCTACGTAACTCCAACAGATGCTATGGAGAAATACAGAGCGAATCCGGAGAAAACCAGGTTCAGACTGGGGGGTTTGGTACTCGAAGGAAGTGTAGTGTACCCTGACTCGTCGGCCGAGATGGAGTTTGTGATAACAGATCTGATGACAGATATTTTAGTGAGGTATGAGGGGTCGTTGCCGGACTTGTTCAGGGAAGGGCATTCGGTGGTGGTGGAAGGTTTCGTGAAGCCGTTAACGGAGGAATTGAGGGAGAAGTTGGGACCCCAGAGTGTTTCAGCTAAGGCGAGAAGTCAAGATTGTTACTTTTCGGCTATTGAGGTTCTGGCTAAACATGATGAGAAGTACATGCCTCAGGAAGTTGCTGCTGCTATTGAGAAGAATAAGAAGTTGATTGAGGGTGCTCAAGTTGTTGGGGTTGGGGGTGCTTATCAGAAATAGATCATGGGTATGCATCAAAATTTTGATTTTTGTTGGCTAATGCTTTCCATCGCTTTTGAGTCAGTTGATTGATGAACAGTTTGACATGTTTTGGTTACTACTTATGATTATGGTATACAAAAATACGTATAGAGTGAGAGGGATACTGGATTTTTGTTCTGCCATTACAGATGGTCTATCTTTTTTTTATTTTCCCCCCTTTTATGAGGGCATAGTCATTGGTTTAGAGGAGAGACGGGTCGATTATTTGAGGCTTCCAGTTTTCTGGATTTTGATGTTGTAATTGCACATTTATTCTTGTCTTTGGCGCCTTAATTGGGAGAAGAATAAATATACTATGAATGCTCTGGTCGAGTTCTACTAAAACTTTACAATGCGCATTCTCTGCTTTTCATGTCAATATGAATTAATATATGGATGTTTGGACTTGCATCCTTTTTGGGTTTATTGTAGTAGCAATTTTTCCTTTCGCAATGGGTAACGTGTTTGAACAAATTTCCTCTAGTTTCATGACAGTGAGAGCACACGAAGAAGCAATCTCTGTCATTTCTCCTCTCTCCTCTGCTTCTCTTTTCCTTTTGTCTAGCTGTAACAGTAATCTACTATTCTTATCTGGCATCATGAACATTGCTGGAGTTCATAAGAGGAGAAATCAGGGAATGTGCGTTGTTGAACATGATCAATTTTAAAAAAATCGATATACTAACTTTGTTTTCTGAGGTTAGAAAGTCAACTTTTTCTCAAATGCTTCTGTATCTATGAGTCTGTATGCTAGGACTTACAACTTAGGAAGTTAAGGAGATCCTCTACATAGCAGATTCTTTCCCTCCTGATATGCGCTTCTCGTCAGCTTTTATCGTTATTTGGTGGTTGACGGAAGGAAAGAATGTCTGTCCTGTCTGTATTAATATGGAATTTGCTGATAAGATTTAGGATTTCCATGATCAGCAGGATTTTAGTGTCAAAGAAGCAGTTGGTGAGTTGGGCTGGCCAATTTGGTAGCTCATTAACGCTTCTCACATGTGTGTATTGGGAGGATTGACGGAGAATACTAAATGGTAAGACTAATTCAAACGCTCTTTTTTTTGTCTCAAGGTCTTTTTCTTTCGTAGAATGTCATTGGTGAATGATGGTACCAGAAAGATTCTGTTCATGATTCTGCAGCATCTTAACACAACATGTAGAGTAAATTTTGTGGTATTCAAAGCAACTGCTTGTGTCTTGGGGATGTTGCCGTAAATTTGTCGGTAAAATCACTAAAAGTCGCACACGAACTAGTGAGCTTAAAAGTCTTTATTTTTTTTTAGAGTGAGGAGCCTCTTGACTAGTTTCTACATGTTTGCAGTGTGCGGGCACAAACACAGAATGATGCATGCTATCTTTACGCGGGTCTCTTACCATATATTTTGGTTCAATATATAAGAAAACGAATGAGACATTTTCTTGTTTGGATATTCTTTAGCATGCATTGATAATTGAATAAAGAGCAACAAAGAAACTTCCAGATTTCTCCATCCAAAATTGATGGGCAAAGAATTTGAAATGAAATGACACAGTAACTTGCAATTCTTCATCATCAAAGGAAGAAGAAACAGACTAGTTCATAGAAAAGGAGCTTACTTCAGTACTCATACTCTCTTTCCGATTGTCACCGAAGAGCCAAGCCCTCGTAGAGTCCCCTACCTCCTTTGGAATTGAAGAAATTGCTTAGAGATTCAAAACCCTAATTTCAAAAAAGATGACAGAAAGGAAGATTCTTACCTGTTGAGTATAGCCGAGAACCTGAGCTCCCATCTTCCTCTTTCGAATGTCACCGAAAAGTCAAGCCTACGAAGAGTCCCTATTCATCTCCAAAATTGCAGAAATTCTTAGAGTTTTAAAAGCCCTAATCTCAAAAATCGTTAGAGAGGGAGAAGTTCGTTAAGTACAGTTGAATGGAAGAAGACCGAAGAATCCCATGGGAGTCATTGGAATTTCACGAAGAGTCCCTTAGGAAAGAAGCAAACTCTTAGAGAAAGCCCTAATTTCTAAATGAGGACTGAGAGAGAGTTGATTACCTATCAAGAAGAGTAGATTGGAAGTTAAATGAAGAACTGGAAGTCACCTGGAACACCGCAAACTCAGCCTCTAGAGCGTCACCTCATCGCCATCTTGAAGTGTCACTTGCCCATCGATTCAAGTAACATTTCGAAGACTCGAGAAAGTTGGGGTTCGTTTTGCCCTAAGAGTCTTAGTTAAGTATTGAGGGAACGACGTCGTGTTATGTAGTCTCTTTTGTTTAGTGGTAAGCAGCTTATACGTACATGTCAAGACTTCTTTGTAATATATTAGTTTTAATGAAATTTTTTAATTTCTCAAAAAAATTCTCCATCACCCAAAATGCACTCATCAATCGATACAAACCAAAAAGAGGTCAAAAAGCCTCAAAACTAACTATAAACCTCATCCTACATCTTTATCACATGCTTCCATAGATAGGTATTGTTTTGTATGGTAATATCCAAATTCTATGGAAGGAGAGTGCATTGAAAATGGAAAAAGTGATGAGCAAAGAAATAAAGCAGATAAGATAGGGTAGTAATTACTCAATCGACAGTTAGCGCAGACTACAATTCAATGTTTTAAGAAGTCACCCACTCTGCGGTGTACAGAAGTAGCCGAATTTTTTGTTGTAATAGTCGCTCCACTGGTCGTTACGACCAAGAATGCAGCCACTAATAGACAACCTCATATTACGGCCACCTATAATACCACTTAATTAATATATTATAATTAATTAAAATATAATAAATTTTTATTT
Source organism: Erythroxylum divaricatum (assembly GCA_025434745.1). Taxonomy (NCBI): domain Eukaryota; kingdom Viridiplantae; phylum Streptophyta; class Magnoliopsida; order Malpighiales; family Erythroxylaceae; genus Erythroxylum; species Erythroxylum divaricatum. The sequence continues at coordinate 23,266,131 of JANTPM010000006.1, forward strand.
TTAAATATTTTTTACAAACCAACCATTATTAATAGTAATAGTAATTATTCATTTCTCTTAACCAACTATCATAATTATAATGATAATATATATTTTCATTCCTCACTATATTCATTCTTATTCTTATTACCATTCTCTCAAATACCTTTATAATGACATGTAAAATAAGACGCAAAGAATCAGCACATGGAAGCCAGTATGTAATAAAAATTGTTTAAATGTTGGAACCCGATCCAGAGACCGGACCCCAACTGCTTATAACTTAATACTCTTACTCTTGCTTTAATTCCACATC
>JANTPM010000006.1:23311594-23321644 GCA_025434745.1 Erythroxylum divaricatum
AATAATAATAATAATAATAATAATAATAATAATAATAGCTAAACATTAATAAACATAATAGTAAACATAATAACTAATATTATATAATAATAACATAGGCGACGGGAGACAGGGACATTCCTGTCTTCCCTTTTTGGAGTAAACAGAAATTTATGTCCCTGTCTCTCGGAAACAGGGGATAGAGATGTAGAAACAAGAAGCAAACACTCACGGAGACAGAGATTTTTCTGTCTTGTTCACTGTCTCCGTGCCCGAAGACACTAACCATACGCAGGGTAAAAGAGTAGAGGAAGAAGGGGGACTTAGGCTTTTGTAACTATTTATTTATTTTTGTTGTTGTTTATTATTATTCAATATTATTTATTAAATTTTGATTTCAATTTGGCATGACACATGTAGGATTCAATATTATTTATTAAATTTTGATTTCAATTTGGCATGACACATGCATCCTACATGTGTCATAACGTAGTTAATGCGATTTGTCATGTTAGCACAATTAATAGAGAGATTAACATTGGACTATTTTATTAAAAACTGAAAGATCAGGTATTTAATTGTCACTTTTTAAAATTTGAGTTATAATTATAAAATTGTGTAAAGTTTAAATTTTTTCAATAATTAACCCAAAAAATTATATCAACAAGAGCAAGAGAAGAGATAAATGTGTGTTTTTGTTGCATATTGTTGTCCTAAATCTGTTAAAGGTGGGTAAGAAAGTATCAAATAATTAAAGGTGCTCCAAGCAAACCAAAACAAGAAATGATATGTCCTTCAAAGAGCTACGAGGATAAGGTGGTGTTCCTTTTCATGCATTGCTTCTGGAGGCTACTAGTTATGTTTATATAGATAGAAGAGTTGGTCATTTTGTGTGTACAAGACAGGAACTGCCCATCCTGCTATTATTATAATCTTCTCATTCATCTAATAGTAATATCCTAAGGAAGAAGAATGTATGCATTAGAGATGAAGTTAACAGCTATTAAAAATGCAGTTTAACAGCTAGATACGATATCCACAAAGGTGGAAGGAGTGTAATGTAATAATCAGCCCATCTGCTTGTTACCTTTTCTTAATTGTAATCATCAACGCATATCCAGGTCCAGCCAATATGCATTGCGTCTATAATCCCTCTGCCAAAGAATTCTAGCTTCCTCAATTGATTAACTCTTACCTTGCATTAATTTCCGTGTTATTGCCTCATCATCATCATCATCATCACTCAGACTGAAAATCCCGCAATATTGTTGCCTCTAATTCAATTCCATATTAAGATTAAGAGAATATTTGTTTATATATTTAGAAATAAAGGAAACGGCTTTTGTTAGTACTAAATTTGATAATATGGGAATTGTTGCTTTAAAAAGTAACATTAGTTAAACAATATATAACATTAATTAGGGAGAATTTAAAAAAAAATGAAAGAAAATAGTTAAAAGCTGCCCTTTAATTTCTCACATGCAAACCCGAGAGGCTCGGAACCAGATAGCTTTTCTTTTCAATATTAGACAGGGAAGGATCACGAAACAGAAAGCAAGAGAAATTTTTCCGGGAATCTCCCATCATCCATTTTCTTGCCTTCTCTCTGTATACTTCAATCTTCGTCTCATCTATCTCAAAACTATTCATCTCTTGTTCTTTGACTCAGAGAATACAAATAAACGCTAAGCCGTAGTTGCATGTACTTTTAAACGTAAAGATACACAATTTTTCTTTGGTTGGTGAAAATATTTGGAGTTGTTGGTTCTTTTTTGATAAATGGGAAATCTTTGAACTCGGGTTCTTGAAAGAAAGTGTTCAAGAGATTGGTGCTTGGTCTGGTTTATTTTCAGAAAAAGAAGAATGGCAACAGAAGAGCAGCAAGCTTGTTCTTTCTCCGTTTTTTCTCTTGTGGAAGATATTCTTAAACAACATGGGACTCGGCCAACCAACACTGTGGCTCCAAGAAAAGCTGATGAAGCTTGTATGATCAACATTTTATTCTCACTCTCTATGTATCCGTTATATTTGTTCCATATTAATTGATGTTAAGCCGCTTTTTATGCTTCTTGGTGATAGAAACTTTGAGAAACGATATACTATTTTGTTTTCTAGATCGAATTTTCTTCTACTTAAAAAGTTTTTATCGTGGTTTTTAATGCAGCTGATCTCCATTGGGTAACGTGGTTGGTTCATATAAGGCTCACTCGCAGTAAAGCAGTTGAGTTTGGTGTCTGTCAAATAAAAGTTTCCCTGGACCATTGACGTTTGAAATTTAGCGGTGGAAATAAGTTTTCCTTAAGCTATGGGAATGTTTAGTTCATATGTGATAAGCATTGCAGGGCACTGATCTGGCTAGAAAAAGAAAATCAATTATCTATATCTTATTTGTTCCTTTCGTTTAAAAGTCCAAACTTGTTTTGCTACATTATTTGTTGGAAATTACTTGATCATGAGAATGATATAAGATATGAATACTTGATATTGCTGTATGATTTTGCAGCCTGTAGAAGGTATGAAGCAGCTGGATGGCTTCGCAAGACAGTTGGAATTGTTGGTGGTAAAGATTTGCCGGCTGAGCCCTCAGAAGAAGAATTTAGGGTTGGATTGCGAAGTGGGATAATTTTGTGTAATGTCCTTAACAAGGTTCAGCCTGGAGCAGTATCAAAGGTATGATTCTCTCCCCTTCTTGTTAGTGATGGTAATCACAACTTGTTTGAATGATTTTTTGGTGCAAAACACCGTGGTAGGTAGTGGAAGGACCTTGTGATTCTGTTACTGTACCTGATGGAGCAGCTCTATCTGCATATCAGTACTTTGAAAATGTGAGAAACTTCCTTGTAGTTGTGGAGGAAATGGGGATTCCAACTTTTGAAGCGTCTGATCTGGATCAGGTGAGAGTTTTGACTCATCACAGCGGGAGCGAAAATGTATAAGATTGTTTCCATTCCATTGTGAGAAATGCTTCTCTGTTTTGAGGTCAATTCAAGCTTTGGATGTTTTAGGGAGGAAAATCTGCAAGGGTCGTGAATTGTGTTTTAGCCCTTAAATCATACAGCGAGTGGAAACAAACTGGTGCAGCTGGGACCTGGAAATATAGTGGAATTTTTAAAGCCCAATCTTACGGGTCCGGAAAACCATTTATGCGGAAAAATTCGGAACCATTTATGAAATTTCCACGATCCTCTTCATTGGGTAGCGTGCCTGATGCTGATCAGCGCCCGTATGATGACCTAGGCCAAGAACCCAGTGAAGCTGTCAGTGAGCTCTCCTGTATCTGTGCAATTATTTACTATTTTTAAATGAGTGAGATAGGAGTACTGTATAACCTTCTCTACTCCTGTATGGCAGAGCATTGGTCATTCCTTGAGTGTGCTCGTTCACACATTACTTTCCAACAAGAAACAAGAAGAAATCCCATTGGTAAGAGTGTTATTTGATTATCTTAGTGCTTTAGTTCCTTTTGAAAAACACCACTAAAGGAAGAAATGAATCTTCTATTTTCTGTCTGAATTAGCATGCTACAATACATTAGTAGCAGTCCTGTAAGGCCAATGCTCTTTGCTGATAACAGATTGTCGAAGCTATGTTAAGCAAGATAACAGAAGAGTATCAGCGTCGATTGGCTGGCCAAAATGAACTGGTGAGCAGCTGTTCAAGCCCCTTCTTTTCTTTGTACAGCATCCGGGGCTTATGCTGTTGTATATAATGCAATTATCCCTGAGATGATTAACTTTTTCACTTCGAACTACTATGACTCGTTACATGAAGATGGAAAATCTCTAATGATCATTAGTCTTTACTTGAAGTTTCCTCTCTCACTTAGCTTCTTAATCTTTGCAATGACAGCTGAGAACAACCACAGAAGGTACAGAAGTATGTAGCACTGACAAGCCTCTTTCAAGATCTTCTTCTTGTGATGTAAAGGTGTGAGTTTGGCTTGAAAAAGTTATAGTGCTCGACCAGTTGTGTTTTCATATGCTTTCTATTTCTTGAAAGCTGTTGTGTGACATTGGTCTTGGCTAATGGAATGATTAAGAAGGAACCGGAAGAACAAGAATCAGAAGAAACTTCTAGAAGCATCAACCTGGAGAAACAATGTTCTCCAAAGGTTAATTGTCGTCAACTAAAAGGCCAGCTGTCCAACCAGCGGATGTTGATTGAACAACAACAGATGAACATTCAGGTAATGGCATTTTCTAGTGCTAACGAAAATGTCTTATGCTGCGGACATTAAATAATCTTGGACCTGCAGGCATTGAAACATACTCTTCACATAACAAAAGAGGGAATGCAGTTTTTACAGATGAAGTATCAGGAGGAGTTCTACAATCTGGGTAGAATTAGTTTTTTATATGTTTTCTGGAGCTGTTGGAAAAGAGGAATGATCAATGTAATAATAACCGCTCGTTCTGTTCTATTAGGGAAACACTTGCAAGGTCTAGGCCATGCTGCATCAGGATACCAAAAAGTCCTGGAAGAGAATCGCAAATTGTACAACCAGGTGCAGGACTTGAGAGGTATAGTGTGATGTTAGTTTGCAGTTTGGTTTGATAAATTGGTTCTTTAGTATCTTTTAAACACATTAGAATGATTTTCCTAATAAATTTCATTAGGAAATATTAGAGTATATTGCCGAGTGAGACCATTCTTGCCTGGGCAGCCAAATGGTTCAAGTACGGTGGACAACATAGATGAAGGAAACATAACCATGATCACCCCCTCAAAATATGGGAAAGAAGGAAGGAAATTCTTTAGCTTTAACAAAGTTTTTGCTCCTCTGGCAACACAAGGTTACTAAGTCCACTTGATTCTTTCCTTCAAATGTCTTTCTTGTCAACATGTTTCTTAAACAGTTCCGTTGTTTACTTTTCTTGCAGAGGCGGTATTCTCAGACACACAGCCTCTAATTAGGTCTGTCCTTGATGGCTACAATGTTTGCATATTTGCTTATGGCCAAACAGGATCAGGCAAAACTTATACTATGGTAAGATTGATCATCATAATTATAACCACGATATCTAACAAGTTCATTGACTTAACAATCTCTCCTTTACTGCTGCTCTCTGGCTTTTGATTGTAATATCTTTGTTGATTTTTAACTTTGGTCTAATCATGGGATTTTTCAATCCAGACTGGCCCTAAAGAGCTCACTGAGGATGGCTTAGGTGTCAACTACAGGGCATTGACTGATCTATTTCTTCTGTCAAATCAAAGGAAGGATGTTATTTCGTATGAGATTTCTGTCCAGATGCTTGAGATTTACAACGAGCAAGTTAGGGATCTCCTGGCTACTGATGGTCTTAACAGAAGGTATCCTTTGTTAAGTTTTTTCTGTGTAATATTGTAGGTTGTTCCGAGGCAATTCTTATCAATTTTTGTTTTCTGTAACTCCTATATAGACTAGAAATTAGCAACAGTTCTCAAAATGGAATTAATGTCCCAGACGCTTGCATCATACCTGTATCATCAACATCTGATGTCATAAATCTGATGGACCTCGGACAAAAGAACCGTGCAGTGAGTTCTACAGCAATGAATGACAGGAGCAGTCGATCTCATAGGTGAGTGTTTCTAGTGTGCTTAGAGTTCAGCTCAGTGATTTTGATATGAATTGTTTAAGAATTATACTTGCATATGCTTGCAGTTGCCTGACGGTTCATGTTCAAGGAAGGGACCTCACTTCGGGAAGTATAATTCGTGGTTCCATGCATTTGGTTGACCTGGCAGGAAGTGAAAGAGTTGACAAATCTGAGGTAACTGGTGATAGATTAAAGGAAGCACAACATATTAACAAGTCTCTCTCAGCTTTGGGAGATGTAATCTCTGCTCTTGCTCAGAAAGGATCACATGTTCCCTACAGGAATAGTAAACTCACACAACTACTCCAAGATTCACTTGGTAAAGAATTGTATGGTTACTCCATTTTTTACTAAAAGCATTGTATGCTTTGTGATTCATGTTTTCTCCCTTAAAACCTTCAGGTGGCCAAGCCAAGACTCTCATGTTTGTTCATATAAGTCCTGAAACAGAAGCCATTGGAGAAACGTTAAGCACATTGAAATTTGCTGAACGAGTTGCTACTGTTGAACTCGGTGCTGCTAAAGTGAATAAAGATAGCATAGAGGTGAAGGAGTTAAAAGAGCAGGTTATTACTACTACCCCTATAAATGCCGGCAATCATAATTGTTATTGTCATCACTGATGTGTTGCATCATTTATACGTTTTCGTTTTCCAGATTGCTAGTCTAAAAGCAGCACTAGCTAGGAAGGAAGGAGAAACGGACCGCTCACAGAATTCTCGATCCAGCACACCTGAAAGAACAAAAATAACATCCGGTGGATCCTCTCCTTGTCAACATAGCTGGCACAGTGCAGGCAACTTCTCTAACAGTCACAGGCAGTTTTGTGAGGTAAAAATCATTTAGCTGATAACAATACAGTGTGTTAATCATGTACTTTTTACCGTGTATACCTTGATAATTTGAGCTACCATTAAATGAGAGCATCATGAAACTCAGATCACCTCTTAAGTACATGGATTTCTGTTTAATCAAATCATTTATCTTTTCAAAGCTTGTGGCTCATTAGTACTTAGTCATCCTTCGGACTTCAAGTCAGTTTCTATTCTCACCCCTCTCTCAAGTTGCAGTATAAAATCTTATATATTATATGTTATATAATACGTCTTAATGGTCAATTCATAATGGCTGTCTTCACAGCCAGAATGTGAAGAAGCATGAACTAAAAAGATGAGATTTTATTGCTCGTATCGTTGGAGTCTGAGGCTTCTTCTGTCCACTATATCCTTAGGCACAAACTGTGTTTCATGTCGCGCAGTCAGTTGGATGATGGAATACAAAGGAAATAGTAAAACTTGTGAAGTGCTATGTAGGAAGGCTTTCTTTATGCTTTGTTCCTTGCATGCTTATGCTTGTACAATATAACAAACTACTGGAGAATTTACCTATTAAACCGTAGCCCAAATTGAAAAGTATATGTTGGTCTGCAGGGCGGGAAAAAATCTTCTATTACAAGGAGACGAAGCTTAGATCTCCATGATTTGCGCCGCCATTCTCCTCCTTGGACACCTATCGGAGCTCCTGCACAGAATGGAAGGGATGATGACAAAGAATCTATCTCCGGCGATTGGGTTGATCAGGTCATGTTAAACAAGCATGACGGTATCAACAAAGATGAGAACTTTTCAGGCCTGTGGGAATTGCCTGAAACCTTTTATCAGAAACATAGTCGAGGACCTTCAAAGATTTACCCGGAACAGCCCTACATTAGAACTCCATTTAACAAAAGAGACAACCAGGAATTTAAAGCACAGAGAAGTCGGAGTGAAATGGCTTCAACTGACGATTCTGATGATCTTGAGGCCGCAACCAGTGATTCTTCGGAGCCAGACTTATTATGGCAATCTAATCTTCCTACAATGAGCAGCCATCCAAAAATACCTGGACCTAACACAAAGAAGAGTAATGCTAAGCCATTAAAAGCTACAGAAGCTAGGTAAGTTGTATGAATGCCTGGTAGCTTGTTTTTCTTTAGGCCTCCAGTTTCTTGTTGACGTTGGAATGGAAAACAATGCTTAACATGGGACAGGAGCCTCACTAACAACATATTTATCTGCTGTCCTGGTTCTGGTTCGTGACAGGAGCTTGATTCCCTCATTAATTTCTTCTCCAGCAAGGAAACAGCTTAATGGGGTTGGTCCAGCAACAAACAGGCCTGCAAGGCCGGGGGTTGGTGTTGATGGAAAGAGGAAAAGTGGGCATGCAAAGTGAGAATACTTCCAGGAGAATCTATGTTCTTTTTTTCTTCTCTCTTTTTTTCTTTTGGTTTCAATTTAGCAAAGAAGAGAGAGGCAATGTTTTCAGTTGCCTGTCTTTGGCTTGTTTATGAGTGCCCATTCATCTTGTGAAATTTCTTTAAGCTTTTATTTTCTGTGTTCAAAGAAAACTACTTCACATCATCATTCAAACCTTAGTTTGCTTAAGGCAAGCATTTCTGTTGCTAGCCTGTTACCTTGTTCAGTTTCAGAACCTAGCTCATTACACCAAAAGTCTATGATTGTTGGGCATCGCTCCATGAATGACTTAAGAGTTGGATTAGTACTTGCCTGCTCCTAGTTTTGAAACAAGAACACAACCACCTTGTGACCTTCTATTTAAATTGGGTTTATATGTTTAATTAAATCTCTCTTACAAAAATATGCATATAAAATATTTTCTATACAAAGAAAAAAAATATTTTCGTCTGTATATTTTGTGGTGTTCGAGCTAATACCTCAATACAATTTGATATTTTATTATCTTTATTTTTGTTTTTAACTTCAATTTCCATCAATATGCTTATTTATTATCATTTATTATTCATGATTTTTAAAGTAAGTTTTCACAACTTTCAAAAATCTTAAAAAATAATTTTCTTTTATAAATTTCGTTTTTAAACATTTTTTAAAAATTATTAATTGGTAAATATTATATAATATATAGATTAGTTATTCAATTTATATTTTCCTATAAATTTTAATAAATAAATTATTATTTGTTTAAGGTTTACATTTATTAAAGAATATTATATCATATAATATTTTAAATTATTATTTAAAACATTTTCATAATATAAATTATTATAATTAATATCAAAATTTTATTATTATAATTTATTATTTTTAAAAAAATTAATCAAAAAATGAAAATAAATGAAAATGAAATATTGTAATAGAAAAGCAAATTGATACCAAAAAAGAAAACAGTTAAATGCTTTATTTTTTATCTCGTCTATTCACTCAAACAATGTCAAATACCAATAACTATCTTTAGCATCTTTTAACTCTATTTCTTGGTTATTGTTATTAGGTACAATTTAAAAAAAGGAGAAGATTGTTTGATAGTGACTTATATTTGAATGATTTCTTATAATTACTTTGTAGGATATGATGAATTTTGATATATAGATTTTGTTATGCATTTGAATATTATATGATTATATTTATTACTTGAAATTTATTTAAAAGTCAACGAGGTGCATACTAATAAATGAATGTTTGACTATAATTATACACCTATATTTCATATGTTTTGTTTGTTATTCAATAGTTTTATAGCATTTTTTGTACTTAATTAGCTCCAATTGTATTTGTAGGTGATAATTGCCTTCTTGAACTAAAAGGAAAAAAATTCAAATAAAATGGTGGCATAAAACGAACATTTGAAGCAACTTGGAGATACATGGTCGCGTATGTCCTCATCTAAGTCTCTATGAATGTGTAAAGTCACAATTTTAGGTATTTTTGCAGCTAAACGGTCACTTCCCATAAACCTTAGTTTTTACTATAAAAGGATGTAAGCATAGGCAAATAGAGAGAGTCGAGTTGTTAAGTAATTTTGATTGGTGAGACATATAGAGGTGATAGTTCTGATCAAGGAACAATGAACACATGAAACACTACTTTTGTTTCCTATTTCTTATTTGTTGAAAATTAATTATCACTTTATTTTGTATATAACACTACTTTTGTTATCTTATAACTTGCAATTTCTTGGTAGGATCAATTTGGAAATAATGTTCCAGAATTGAAAAGGTTTGCGATTCGAATTTTAAATTAATATGTGAGTGCAACTAGGTATAAACGAAACTGAAACCGTTTGAATTTATCCACTCAAAGAAAATGAATAGATTGGAGCATAAGGGGTTGAATGACTTAGTTTTTGTTCATTACAATTTAAAGCTTCAGGAAAGGTATGTTTTTTTTATTATTATCATTATTAATTTCGATATAATTTCTTATAATTTTTTAATAATTAAACTTAATTGTTTACTAGGAGTCTTAATAGCACAAGTAGTTCAATTGATTCAATTGCCATTGATAATATTGATGTTTTGGCGGATTGAGTTTTTGAAGAACACAATTTGGTTGATGTCAATGATTTAGATTTAGAAGATAATCTTGGATAGGAAAGCATTAACATGTCATTTGGTACATTAAATTTGAATGATAATGATGATGAAGCTCCTCTCAATGATGAGGATTTTGTACCAAATGATCACTGGGGTCAG
>JANTPM010000006.1:23359089-23372505 GCA_025434745.1 Erythroxylum divaricatum
ATATTAATTGTGGTTATTATTTATATATAAAATATTTAAAAATTATTGTTATTTCATATTAATTGTCATTATTATTTGTTATTAAGATTTTTGAAAGCATGATTAATGTAAACAGTAAATTAGTAAAGTATACAGTACAACTGTACAATATATCAATATAGACTATTTTGCAAATTTTAAAAATTTTAGGGACTATTTCATAAATTTAAAAAATTAGCCGAAACGGTATCCGATACCGATTGGTACTGGTACAGTTCCGTTCTAGAACTCAATCCGATACTGCGCCCGATGCAATATTCATAAATTTGTGAATGACTATTTGATCACATATATTGATAAAGATATCTTCAATAATATTGACAATAAGAAAATTTTATAGCGATATCAAAATATGAGGACTCGTAAGAAATGATTGTAATAAATTAGATGTAAGAAGCTCAAGATAATGATATAATTTTTTGTTTATCAAATATACAAATATTTGTATCTTTTTCAATAATATAAGAATATTTTAAATATTTTACTCATACTCAAAATAATTTCTGCATTCGTCCGTGTTCTTGTCGATGTCTAGAAAGTAGGAAGTAGAAATGCCTTCTCCAGCTTCTTTTGCCCTTTCTCGTGCTAATCTAGAATTATAAACCTATAGGCTTCCATTGTGCTTTCTGGGCATATGAAGAATTTCCTAAACGCATAGTTAAAAGCCTAAATAACTGACATACCATGCCTACAAGAATCTAAAAGCATGTTTATAATGGAACAAACAAATCAAAACACAATTGCAATCTTTATATAAAGAAATAAAAAATATCTAGCTTCTTACCACAACGCCTCCATACCCTAATATAACTATGAAGGGGAAAATGTACCTACCTTATGAACAAAGCCTAGCCATGAAATAACAAAGGCGTGGAGGAGGGTAGCCGAACAACACCTAGCCTTGAAACAACGCCTAGCCTTCCCTACTGCAGATACAAAAAGCAAATGTTGCTTCCACTGACAATGACACAGGCCAGGCGAGATGTCTTGAAAATGGTGCTTCCCGAACGTGAGATTGATGATCCGGATGAGAAGAGACGATTCGCAGAGGTTGAAGATTGAAGACTTGAATCGCAAAGGGGATTTCATGATTGTTATTTAGATATATGGGGTAATGAGTATTTGGGCGTATGGGCGATGAATATTTGGGTGTATGGGAAATAAGTATGTAGGTTATTATGATCATGGTTCATTCATACTGGGTTATGAGTATGTTTAGTTGCTACTAGGTGGACACCTACAACATGTTACGGGTGATAAAGATTTTGTTAGTTAAATTACAAAAATTAATAACTAAATTAACATTTTAAATTGAATTATTAAAGTTTAAAATATTAATTACTTTATTAAAAAATGAATTAAAAAAGCTTGAACGTTTTAAGAATTATTATCCGGTACGTGAAAATGTTCGTAGATTTATAATTCACATTGAAAACTGTTTTTCCATGTAGGAATCTCTTCCTATTGCGGTCAGCCTGTGTAGAATACAGTGAAATTGAATGGTTTTCTTCCCTACGCCTCCTCAGGAGTCATGAGTCATGACCATACACTAGGCTGGACATCAATCAGGTCTAGCTGGCTTCCAAATGAGTTGTCGTGGGACACACCACCACGTGACCTCGTCAGCAAAATGCCCTTTTTTAGGGCATACCATACCTAAATCAGGATCTTAGGTTGGACCTTGATGGTTATCTAAGAAATACGAATAATATTTAGACTAAAACCCTACTGTTTTTGGGCATGAAATCATCTGTCTTAAAATGTGTAAATTAACTCTGTCTCATTTAATCCTAGTCACTCACATAAATAAATGTCTAGGATTAAATGGGACAAAATTGGTACTCACATTTTGGAACAGAGAATCTATCCCCTCTGTTTTTGCACCAAGGAAAAACATATAAACATACAGTAATTTTATAATGTGCCATCAAATCTTGAATTTATTAAATAAATTTTAAGAAGCAACACAATTAAGAAGTAGGGTAATTCCATCATTAAATTCTTTTGGACATGATTAAATTCAATTTTGATGTTTATAAAATAAAAACCACCCTTTGCTTTTTTCTTAACTAATCTACCCAATTGTTTGCCAGCCAAGATACAGCCCTTTGTCACAACACATGTAAATGGAAGTCAACATGTTGGCAATGACTATTAGGCACAAGAACCAAATATAATACAAAACTAAATAACATACTATTTGCAATGCCATGTCCTTATCCGTAAAACACGAAGGAGCCTCCTATGCGTAAAATGGGCTATTCGGTAATTTAGACAGAGGTATCCCAATTCCCACCCCATCGACGTAGTCCAAGTCTTAACATCCAAATCCAACAATCCGGATCTTTCTTTATTCAAATTATAATTACAACTAAAACACACCAGTGCGAACTTTCCCCGTGTGTATATCATAGTTCTTGCCAAATGGAGAGCTTGTAGACTCATTTTCTCGTCAATGCTGGATCTGACGACCCCTCTTCCTTTTCAACTGTGAGTTTTTCCTTCCGGGTTTCTCAAAAGTTGTCATCTTTTTAACTCCTTTTACTCACATTTGGATTTGGGTTTTTTTAGGTTCTTTTTTCTCTGTTTAGCTGCCTCTGGGTATGGGAATGTTTAACTTTGTTTCTTTCATATGTTCTGCTGCTGAGAACTGCGATTTCACTCTTGTATAAGATCCACTGGTTGAGTTGGTAGATTTTTTTATTGATATTAGTTTGGTTGAAATGTTTGTTTGGAAGAATTATACCATGGGTTTGCTTTGTCGGACGGACTAGGTTTTTTTTCTTCAATGGAAATTGTGAGTTGTCCTGCACATTTTGGTTGTAATTCCTTATTTTTCTTTTCTTCTGGGGCTCTTTTCCTCGATGGTTTACTATTACAAAAGAACATTTTTCTGCGATTTCATGTTACCAAAGGTGGGGACTTGTGCTTGTTGTTAATTAATGAGCTCGAATAATGCAGACTTGAGCTTTATTTGATTCGGACTGCACATTAGGGTTTTGGCGTCAAGGGTTTCAGTATGGAGATTTATTTAGATGGCCTTTAATAAGGTTCTTTGTTCCGTCATTCTAAGTTTTGATTAACATAAATTTACAATTCATGCAAAAATTTTAACTGTCTCAAAGAGGATTTCAGAAAGAAATATTTATCTGAAATACGGATTTCTTACTATGGATACCCTTTATATCCTACTACTGGTCAATTATTGTGTATTGACTTAAAGTATACTATGATATGTATCACAAACGTTCCTCATTTCCATAAGTGACATTATGAAACGTATTCATTTGCTTCATTGGGATGAACAGAGTTGTGGCACTAAGGTTGTCGGAATGTTGACACTTAATCAACCATGAGTCAGGTTGAAGTATCAAGAAAACCTCCTGCTCTTCCACTAGCAACATTGATTGGTCGTGAGCTTAGGAATGAGAAGGTTGAGAAACCTTTTGTGAAGTATGGACAAGCTGCTTTGGCAAAGAAAGGAGAGGATTACTTTCTGATAAAGCCTGACTGTCAGAGGGTTCCTGGGAATCTAGCAACCTCATTTTCTGTCTTTGCGGTACTGATCTTTTATCTTCTCATTCCCTACCCATGAGGAGATTATTACTTTTTATGTGGTTACTGGTAAAGATTAAAGAGGAAACATTTTGAAGGTAATTGATAACTACGATAAACAAATTTGTATCGTTGGAAGATGGAGCTCCTGCACTATTTAGTTATCAACAATCAGTTATTAATTTAATTGCCCTTAGTTCTTTTGTTTTTTTTACATTAACTCGTCAATTGAAGGATCATATGATTTCATCATTGATTTTCAAATTAGTATTAATAGGTTTATCTCATTCTAAGGAATTTTTAACTGGTGGAATGTACAGATAATGGATGGGCATAATGGTATATCTGCCGCCATATTTGTGAAAGAGAACTTACTGGACAATGTCTTGAGTGCAATTCCTCAAGATGTTAGTAAGGATGAGTGGCTTCAAGCACTCCCTCGGGCACTAGTTGCAGGCTTTGTGAAAACTGATATAGAATTCCAACAAAGGGGTGGGCAACCTTAGCCTTTCATAAGATTATTTTTTTCTTATCATTTTGCATATTATCAGTATTTGTAATTTAGGTTTTGTAAATGGTAGGGGAAACGTCTGGCACAACAGTGACATTTGTTCTGATCGATGGCTGGACTGTAACTGTTGCCTCTGTGGGAGATTCACGATGCATATTGGATGCTCAAGGAGGTGTAGTTTCACTTCTTACTGTTGATCACAGATTGGAAGAGAATGTTGAAGAGAGAGAGCGTGTGACCGCAAGCGGAGGTGAAGTTGGAAGGCTCAATGTCTTCGGAGGCAATGAGGTATTATAAAGCTGTAGGCTGTCTCTGTTTGTCTGCTGAGAAGTGAGATTTTATGGTTTACTTAGTTCCTCTTTTATGCTTGCATTTTCTTATTTATTTGGTTTCTTAGGTTGGTCCTCTTCGCTGTTGGCCTGGTGGATTATGTCTTTCGAGGTCAATTGGTGATACAGATGTTGGAGAATACATTGTCCCAATACCACATGTTAAGCAAGTGAAGGTCAGTAATCATAATCTCTAGATGACAATTTTGTGACGCCATTCCTGTTGTTTCCAATCGTTTATGAAGCTTAGAAAATTCAATTATGCTATTTAGCTTTCAAATGCGGGGGGAAGACTTATTATTGCTTCTGATGGTATTTGGGATGCTTTATCTTCGGACGTGGCTGCCAAATCTTGCCGGGGTTTACCTGCTGAGCTTGCTGCCAAATTGGTTGTTAAGGTGATAACAACAATGATCAAACTTTCGACAGCTTTAGGATGAGTTGTTTAATTTGTTTTCTCCTTTTGTTTCTACCGATTTTGTGTTGTAGTTAACATTTATTGCACTTTTCAGGAAGCTTTAAGGTCAAGGGGGCTTAAGGATGATACAACATGCCTAGTTGTTGATATTATCCCATATGACCGTCCAATCTTACCTCCAACACCAAGGAAGAAGCAAAATGTGTTGAGCTCACTTCTTTTCGGAAAGAAGCCTAATTACTTTACAAACAAAACAACAAATAAACTTTCAGCAGTTGGTGTCGTGGAAGAATTGTTTGAAGAGGGTTCTGCTATGCTTGCTGAAAGGTTTGTTGTTTCTTTAATGGCTTTACATATTGGTAAAAGACATAGACCACTTTTATAATTGAAGTAATTTTAAAAAAATCCGTTGATCTTTAAAATTGAAAAAAGCTCCTAGTTTCAATTTTTTAGAAAAACTCTTTTTTTTAGACTTTGGTTAAAAAATAACAACGAAACACATGTAGTATTAACATTATACGTGAATTAATTAAATGTCACTAATATGATGATTAAATCCAGCTCTTAAATTTGATTCAAACCAATTAATTTAAGATTGGGTTGAATCGTCAGCCAAACAACATTTGATTAGTCCATTTCTGATATCTATATTGTGTGTATTTTATCATTATTTTTTGATCAAAATTCAAGAAAAGGGTTTTCTTGAAAAATAAAAAATTAAAAGGAGTTTTTTTCGATAATTTAAATATCAGAGATTTTTTTAAGGTTTCTTAAGCCACATAAGAGGTCTATATCTTTTATCCATGATTTTATTAATTAGGTTATAAGCATGGTAGTCTAGACACTCGCACCCGTAAGGGGGAAGCCAGACAAGGATAGTGCATTGCAACCCCTATGGCAAGGTGCCTTCAATCGGGCACTATCCTAGGCATGCTTGTCAGCACCAAAACCTTTGGAATGGCTTCCATGCAAGCTCTTCATTGAAGTTCTCTTTTATGTCTTTCATTTCCCCGTTCTGTATTTCCATTCAGTTTCTTGTTTTTAGATATATGCAAAATTTTCTACTTTGTTTATGGTTGCAAGATTTTGTAGACTTTGTTAGATATCTTTAAACTAAGTTCCATGCATTGCAAATGATTGTGGACTTTTGGGTTTCTTTTTGTCCTTTTATCTTATTGTGTGGCTCCGATTATTATCATATACAATGCATGAAACTATTCCAAATTTGAAGATTCTTGATTTGAATAAAAAGCATGTTTTATATTCACATGATTTGTGCAATTATTTACAATTTTCTTAGGCTCCCCATTGCCCTCGTACGTGTACCTTTATGATACCTTGGCAATCGAGAGATTTTAGCACCTTGATAGTGCCTAGCACCTTTGACTATTGTGGTTCTGAAAAAGTGGAAAGACTGAAATCCAACACTTGTCACCAGAATGCTATCGCTTTCATCATTTTTTTAGAATATCTATTGGGGATGATGCAAATGCTATGATGAAGCTAGAGGTTCTGAGTTTTGTCATCTTATGAGTGAGTCTCTGTGGATTGAAATGCAGGCTGGGCAAGGATTTTCCTTTAAATGCAAACTCTGGTCTGTACAGATGTGCTATATGCCAAGTGGATCAAGCCCCAAGTGATGGTTTATCAGTAAACTCAGGGCCTTTTTTCTCACCTGGGTCAAAGCCATGGGAGGGGCCTTTCTTGTGTGCCAACTGTCGGAGAAAAAAAGATGCCATGGAAGGAAGACGGTCAAATAGGCCTAAAGTGAGTGCATAGAAATTTATCTGTCTACAGTTTAAATGTATAGTATAGTCTTTTGGTGGCAGTGTGAACATGTTTTGGTTGTGAACTTCGTGGTACTGAACTGTGATAGATTGGTAAGCAATGAGTTAATGAGACAGGGATTAGGTCGTTTTGGTTTTAGTGTCTATCTCAGTTCTAGTTTGTGTGCACACATTTCAACTACTAACGGAGGATGGAGATGCCGACTTACAGATTTGTTTGCCTGTGTTTGATTCCTAACTGCTTGACTTTGTAAGAATGGAGTTGTTTATTAATATGTTACTGTTCTACAGCTTGGAAAGTTGTATCCGCATGCACTGGCTTTATTCTTTAGAGCTTTCTGTTTTTAGCTGCTCTTAAACAGATTTAATACTGTTTCCTGCAAGTATTTTACAATTCATGTCGAACTTAGCCAAGGTGGATTCCCATATTTTCTTTTTTGTAAATAATGAATTTCATTACCATAAGGAAAAGGCCATTTACATTTAGTGAAATTTATATGAAACAGTACCAAATCGTTTAGGGCTTGAAAATATACCAAGAATTGAGATAAAGTAGTTTATCCAAGGTTTCGATTTGTTTATTAATTAATCAGTTAATTTTTATTAATTAATATTTTTATAAATTAAAATAAATCAACTATTTTTTCATTTAACATTCTTTCTTATTTAAATTTCAAATTCTTTGATAATTAAGTACAATTTTTTTAATTATATTTTAAATTTTTAAATTTTATTTAATCTTTAGTCGATTAAATCTTTAGTCCATATCTACTTACATGATAAGACTTTTATTCATATGTTTGATAGGTAACACCTTGTTATTGGGCTTGCTAGCTTCCAGTTATAGGAACTTGTAAAATAATATTCTATTAGCTACTTATAGGATTTTTCTTCTTTTACGACCTATTTTGCTAGGTTAAGAACCCTTCCATATCTTAAAGAAAGTAGTTATAAAAGTAAAATTCTACTTTATTTTTAATTTTGAAAAAATTAAATAGACTTCTCTTGAGAATCGGAACAAATTATCAAACAATTTCATAATAAAAGACTATAAAATCTTAACTAAAAATAAAAATAGAAACAATTATTATTTATTTAAATTCAAAAAATCAAATAAAAATTTAACTACCTTTAAATCTTTCTCTTTTTCTCATGAGTGAGCTTCTTATAAACTTGGTTAAAAGGGATTGTTTGAATAGATTATCTTTTATTCCAGGTGGGTAGTTTGTTGTTACTAACATGCAATATTTTTCTCCTTACAAAGAATATGCTTAACCTCAAGTGTGAAGGAGAGACGACGTTGAATAATAGTTTAAATCGGTTCCCAAAAGGCTCCAGCTATTGATAAACCTTCCTAGCTAATGTATCATAATTTGTTGGATGCCAACTGAAAATCTAGAATTCAATACTATTTTAGGAGTCATAATTTGACTTCACCATATATATATATTTTAAAAAGTTAAAATCGTGTTAAACTTTCCAAAAAGTTACAAGAAGGCAAACATTCATATAATACATAGACACTTTGGGCTTAACACCTTAGGCAACATTAGTTGACTTCAACATATGTTGAGCTTATAATAGTGGTACCTAAAATCTCATAATGGCAATTGTCTAGTTTGCAAACTAGTTTGTAATTTAACATCAAATACTTTAATTTCAAAAAGGCTAAGGCAGTGAAATAATAATCTTGATAGAGGATAACTACACACTATATCAAAAGGTGTGACTTTTAAGAATATATGGAAGTTGGTATTATAAAAGTATCCTGACCAGATTTGGATAAGAACTAGAAGAGATATAAGAGACTAGTAGATTATAGATATTTTGATTTTTTTTGCTTCTAATAAATCTCACAAGTGTTGATTATATCTTAGACTTGGCATTTTATACTAAACCAATATAAATTAATAGATATATAATAGAAACTTTTTTTTACCCTTCATAGTACTAAGAATGACTAGCATAAATAATAGTACGAGGAAGCGAAGAAGAACTTAGAATAAAAATGTTATTTTTAAAGAAAATAAGTCCATCTTTATAAGTTAAGTTATGCCCTTCCTCCATAGCAATAGTAAGATCATAAGTTGTTGTAAATCTAGTAAGATAGAAATCTCTATTCTAAAAACATAAAGCAAAGTTGATTGTAGCATGAAAATTATAGATAATATATCACATCCTCTTACTAGTGTGAGACAGCATTTGCTACAATGTTCTAGCAAATCGCTCAATATTCTACTGAAAAATCAAATCCCATTAGCTTGCTAATCCAATGTTGTTGAGGAGATGTGATTGTTTTTTAGCTTACTAATCTAATGTTGTTGAGAAGATGTGATTGTTTTTCTCTCCGACAAAAATTTAAGGCTATAGTGATTAGTTTAATAAAAAAATTTCTAACTCTATAGGCACGACCTTCAATGGTATAATTCTTTTGCTAAACCAACTGGTTCTTTTCCAAAAGTTGGCAAGTGTTGATTTAATTTAGGAAAAAGGTGGCTAAAAGTACAATTGAATGACCTTCTTATTAGCAAAGAGCCCTGATGCTCGAATCAAAAGTATCACATTCGATTATAAAAGCCTTGATGAGGTTAGAAAGAGCCAATGCTAAAGTTGATGTAATTGTAAGTTTTAAAGCTTCAAAAGCTTTTGAGGATTTCATTTCTTAGGAAAAAGAAAATTTCAACGACATGACCATTAAAGAAGCCACATTGATCTTATAGTTTTTAATAAATTTCTTACGATAACCAATGAGACCGAAAAGTATCTCGTTTCGATAACTAAATCATGGTTGCAATTTTCTATATGTCAACCATAACTGATTGAACAAAAATAAACAATCCAAATATGAAATTTGGTTTTGCCTAAACAAGCATTTAGATTTTTATTTATAAATATAGTTGTTTAAATAATAAAAAGAGAAGTTGAAGGTATTGAATGCATTATGCCTATGTACAATTATAGGCTAAAATGTCAAAAAAGATCAACATAAACTTTCTTAAGTACTATTTGAATATATAATTCGTAAGGCTTTAAAAGTGGATAGGATATTGGAAAGATCAAAATGTATGATCAAAAATTCAAAGTAGCTATGATGGGTGTGAAAAGCTTTTTCTCCATAAGCATCTCCCTCATTTTAACTTGATGGTACTCAAAGCGTAAGACTAACTTTGAGAAGCAATAAGACCTATGTAATTCTTCTAATAATTCATCAATCACTGGAATAGAAAATTCATCCTTCATCATTTGAAATTAAGTACTTAATAGTCAACACACTCTTCATAAATTATCACCCTTCTTCATTAAGAGAACATGAGAAATTAAAGGAGATTAACTAAGCTAAATAATTCTTTGTTTGAGCATCTCATCTTATTTCTTTCTATTTTAAATTTTTAGACATATAGGTAATAGTAAGGGTGACAATTATGAGACTCACTCTTGGATTTAGAGTTCTATGATAATTACAATTTATAGGTGAAGACAAACCTAATAACATGCTAATATGAGTTAAAACTCATAAAGATTCTTTGGAGTTCTATCGCCTCTATGATTTTAAGGAAGAATTAGATAAGAAAGAAACTATATTGGTGGAGGAGTCCTTAATGACATTCACCTCAACATTTTGATTTTGCTATTTACGCCTCATATTCATGTGAAAAAAATTCCAAAGAATAAGATTGAGCATTCTAAGCAATTAACTCTTAAAACTACACCATATCTATCAAGAGGTAACATATAAAGATAGATACATATATAGATAGAAAATTTAAGTCACTAAGCTTATAAGTAGCAAATGACATATGTTTAGATAATACAATTTTTCTTTATATCCACCAATGCAGCATCCACAAAATTTTGGGTGCTTTCAAAGTCAATTAAAATTAGTAAAGGCCTAGGATTGAAAGATCCATCCACTTACATGGTCTAAGATATATGCATTCCCATTATAGTATGAAACAAAACTGTTGATTTTTTACCTCTTTTTTCATCATCTCTACTTCATCAATACATTCCAAGTAGAATAATTTTCTATATTGATGTACCAATTTGTACTTCTCATCATAGTTGGAATATAGACCCTTGACATGCCTTTTTTTTCCATCTCAGCTCAGTCTAGACTTTTCATATAAGGAGTCCATTGATTTCCCCTACCTCTTTGAAGTTCCCCTCCTTTCATAGAGGCTAACCAAATTCATTGCACTAGTAATGTCTTGAGGATTCTTTAGGTCTACTTCCACAACAATGGCTTTCTTCAACCCAATAATGAAAACTTTAACCTTTTTTTTTTCGAAACAAGTCCTAGACTTTACCTTTGATGTTCATTAGTAGCACTAATTTTTCATAGTTTAAAATTCTTTCACAGTTTGTTTTTACTACGGGACAAACCATAAATTGCAATTATTTTTAAATTTCTCCATATCTTGAGAGGATGGTTCCTCTTCAGCATGATATATCGCAGTCAGACATCGCCTTCAATGTGGAAGGAAGCTAGTTTAACTTTTTCTTATTTTAAAGTTCAATGATGATGGAAGAAGTGTTCGCACTGGCTTGACCATCACAAGGACTCATTAGAGTCCTTAAATTAGAAAAAAATCAAGTTTGGATGACTTAGGAACTATATTTCTCCTTTCTTGATTTACAATTGTAGGTTGTGGACATTGATGATTGTGATGATTTTTTCCTTAATTATGATTTGTAGCTAAATCATGAGAAAGTTGAGTTATTACCACATTTTGTTCAGAATCACTAATTGTCCTTTCCTATTCTCTTTCTACTCTATCCTTAGCTTGATCCTCCTAGTATGTAACCATAAAGGTTTCTAAATACTATTGTATGTTAGATAGTTCTCCCGTGACTAGTTGCTCTAATACCAGATTGTTATAATCCCTATACTAACTTTTGATTATGGTACCCTATAAAATAATATTAGGTTAAATTGTTAGTATTTTTCTTCCATTTTGACCTATTTTGGTAGGTTAAGAAGTAATGAATCATTAGAGAGATTGATCTATTAAAGAAAAGAATTATGGAATTAAAATTCTACTTACTTTATTTATAAGTTTAAAAAGGTTAAATAGATTGCTCTTGATAGACTTAACAAACTCATTAACAACTTCCTGATAGGAGGTTATAAAATCTTAATTGAAAGACAAAATATAAACAACTATTGTTTATTTAAATTCAAAATTAAAAAAAAACTTCTCAAGTTTTCTATCTTCCTCTTTTTTCTCATGAGTTAATCTCTTGTAAACTTGGTTGATGAGACTGCTTGAACAAATTTCCCTTTATCTAGCTACACTGTTATGTTAACTAGTAACACACCCCCAGCCTACCTTTAACTTTTGATTGACAAACTCCCTTCTAGCCTACTTTAGCTTTATAGCCTTTATTCAACTTTTTAGGCCATAACAAGCTCTCCTCTTATAATCTTAATCTCCTTAATGTATTTAGATAGAAGTATGATATGTGAAGACCAATAAATATGAAAGTTATTCAATATAATATTACACTAACCCCAGCATAAGACATAAATTTACAAGTTTAAGAGTTAATAATTCTTTTAATTTAAAGTATTATTGTAATAAGAAGAATTCCCAAGTACCTAATAGGCAAAGAACCTTTTTTGGACTTTTAAACAAAGAGAGTAAATTATAAGAGGCCGTAATTTCAGTACAGTGGAAGATTTCATATTTAGAAGAGTTAGTAGTTATTCCTAACATTCTTCTAAAATGATGAAGACTTCTAATGAACATTGATCAACACGGGGAATAATTCAAATATTGGTATAGAAATGACCAATAAGATACTATAGGAGTGTTGGGATCAAATATACGGTAAGCTGGAAGCTTACGATGGATAAGGCAAAAGGATGATAAGACAAGAATCTAGTTGAACCATGTTAGTTACAACTATTCTTACCGCCTGTAGTTTATAATCTTACAGCCTGTAGTTTTAGTTATTTTATAAGCCGAGTTGAGTCTGTAATTAGGGCTCAATTTATAAGTGTGAGAAAAGAACTCTATTTCTCCATTAATCAAACTCAGAAACATCAAAAGCAGAAGAATACATAAAGGATGAAAGGAAAATGGTGTCTGAAACAAAGAAGGAGACATGAACCAAGGCTCTCGAAGGTTCTCTCTATTCAGACACAAAAATGATTTAGCAATAAAAGACTTAAGCACGTGGAGACAAAAGGTATAAAACGCAGCAACAACAAATACAAAACGCCAAAGGTAGCAGTAAGAAGAATACTACTCAAGATGCTGTCGTTTTTATCACTATCTGATGCAAACCAAGGAAGCAACCAACACACAACCAAAGGCAGTAAAAAATGCACAGCATCAAGGAGTCACTTAATGACCACGTGGAGAGCACATGTTAGTCACTTTGACTCATTCAAAACCATCTTCCGAATGCTTCATCTCCTTCAGCTGTATAAAAACAAGGAAATAGGCTTCAGACAAATACACAGCACATACACAGAAATTTAATTTTGCAATTTTGATTGTATTAACTAGACATTGAGAAGAAAAATACAGAGAGTGTTAGAGTACCACTTTCGGGTACTGGTGAGCTTGAGGGATTCTTGCTGCAGATGTTCAATAGAACACTCCAATCTCTGTACTTGTTCTTCTTTTTCTTCTTCACTTAGTGATATTTCCTACACCACTATTAAAGTGGGAACCTTGGACGTAGATAGTTTTGTGCTATCGAACCAAGTAATTCTGGTGTCCTTTCTTTTCTGCATTTTTCATTCCTGCAAAATTGTCAATCTTTATC
>JANTPM010000006.1:23408871-23421819 GCA_025434745.1 Erythroxylum divaricatum
CTCGATCACAAATTAAGCACTAACAACTCTACACTCATAACACGATGCTCATCGCATCGGTAACGGGATGCTACACAATGAATAATAAGTTTTGATTTGGATGTTGGGTTTGAAACAATTAATTTAGGAAAATTTGAAACTTATTATGGCTATCCTAATATATTTCAAACTAACTGCTTGAATTGTGAAAATATTCTTTTTAGACCAATGACCAATGTTACAATTAGATGAAATCTTTCTCGTGAATCGAATTTTGATAATCTTATCTTTCTCATATTTAAATTTGGTTGATTTAACTTATTTTTGAATTAAATTTATTTAATTATTTATTTAATTAAAAAAACCCATTTACTTTTATTAATTGAAATTAAGAAGCTAGTGTTTAATTCTTTAAGGATTCAAACTAGTTTCCTGACTACTATAAAAGTTTGGAGAATAGGAATTATTTTAGAGGCTTCGACAACTCAACCAAAATTTAGCATCGTTGCCATATAACATTCTCATCAATGGAGCCCTTACTGAGCAATTTAAAGGTTCAAATGGCATAAGACAAGGAGACCCTCTTTCTCCTTATCCTTTTATTGTTACTATGGAAGTGCTAAGCATGATTATTTGCTACAATATATCTAGATGACCTTAATTCAAGTTCCATTATAAATGCAAGGCACTGTTTCTTTCCAATATTTGTTTTGTAGATGATCTATTTCAACTTGTTGGAGCTCAATATGAGTCCATCTCCATATTACATCAATCTCTTTTGAGCTTTTGCGGATTTAAGGCTTAAAAGTTAATCAATGCAAGAGTAGAATATACTTCTCCTTAAATATTACCAATACTGAGATACTTCAATCGATCTTTAATTTGAACATCCAGGGTATGCCTTTCACTTACTTGGCTTCC
This sequence comes from Erythroxylum divaricatum, assembly GCA_025434745.1. Taxonomy (NCBI): domain Eukaryota; kingdom Viridiplantae; phylum Streptophyta; class Magnoliopsida; order Malpighiales; family Erythroxylaceae; genus Erythroxylum; species Erythroxylum divaricatum. Next base: position 23,409,772 of record JANTPM010000006.1, read on the forward strand.
TATTTTTGCAAAAATGCTTATCTCAGGATGGTAGAGTGCAGTTCATCATCTTTGTTCTGAACAATCTCCATTCCCATTAAAGTTCTCATTTTTTGCTTCCTAAAAGAATAAATAAGGAGATAGAAAAATGCATTAGAATGTCCTTTGGATTGGACAAGCTTAGAGGTGCTAAAATCAAATGAAAGCAACTACGTTAGAAAAAGTAGGAAGGAGGACTTGACCTCATATATATCCATACCTTCCAATCCATGCAAGTAGCAAAATGAATTTGGAGATCGATTAATGACAAAGAATCTTTTTGGAGTAAATGGATTAATGAGGACCAGTTTAAGGATACCAGCCTATGGTAAATCTTTGAAAGGAATGAATTCTCATGGCCTTTTATTCAGATTATGAGAAATAGAACCAGGGTCTATCATGTCATAAAAGTTTGGGTAGGGAATGGCAAAGGAACATGGTTTTGGTTTGATAATTGGAATTCTCTAAGCCCTTTATAGATTAGAGAAGATATCTCTTCTCTCCACTCTAGAATCCCTTCTAAGGCAAGAGTTAGCAATGAAATTGTGAACAACTCATGGCACTTTTAAGGTAGGGGTGCTACTCAACTACATAATTATTTCCCCAACTATATGTCTAACTTTTCTACTTTAGATAAACCTGTTTGGTCTCTAAGCTCGAATGGAGAGTTTTCAAACTCTTCATGCATCAAAGCTCTTAAGCCCCTTAACCCTCACATTCTATGGAACAAATTTTTTTCGAAAAGGTTAAAAACAAAAGATTCTTTCACTACTTGGTTTGTTATTAGGAGAAGATTGAAAAATAAAGATAGAATTTTAGGATCTGATGACAAGGTATGTGAGTTATGTTGCAATGAACTTGAAAGTGTTGATCACCTTTACTTTAAGTGTGGTTTCTCATCCTCCATTTGGGCCAACATCCACTCGTAACCTATACTGTCATGAAATAGAATGGAACCAAATATTGGAATGACAGACACACAAATTCAATTCAAAGTCATTAGCTTTTCTTTGTAATTTTCATAATTATTATGTTATCACAACATCTTTTCATAAAATAAGTAATTATAAGAATTTTTAATATCTATTAAAGTTACTATGAAATTTATGAGTGGATATTCTAAAATATATTTTATTTAAAAACTATCAAAAATTGTATATTACTCTAATAAATGCATCACACTTATCTCACCTAAAACTAATGCTTCTTTTTCTTAATTAAAAGTGATAATAGATACACTACAATTTTAAAAGTTGATAAATATCAAAATATCCAAATTTGCATAATTCTAATCTAATATCACCACCTTCTTCATTTTCTAATCTATTTACATCTTTCAAACGTCACCTTTGTTATGGTCAATTCAGGGTGAATAACTCAATTAATTTTAGTTAGTAATTGTCTTTCATGATCGAATATTCGAAAATATTTCAAATGTTGCATTGTAATATTAAATTAGTAATATACTTTATTTAATAATTTTATTGTTGAGCTATGTGATTAGGAATTAAAAATAAGAGGTTCAAGAATATGTGCTGATTCTAATATTCATAATAAAAGAGAACTTTTAAATATATATATAATGTTAATCAACGAAAAGGCAGATAATTTATGTTAACATTTTTTATATTCTATTTATAAGAAGAAGATATACATAATAAGCAACTTAAATTTCTACTTACGAATTTGCAATGACAAAGAATTACTTTTTTAACAAATGAAGATTAAAATTTAGGATGTCAAAAGTAAAATTTAAACATTCAAACTTAATAAAAATAGAAACAACATTTAAAGATTTGTAAATTAAATTAAGCCACGAAAGGGAATAATAATTATTACAAGCATAAATGATCCCATCAAATGACTAGGTTAACAAATCACTATAATGATATCAAAAGGATCAAACATAAGTGTACATACTAATCATTAATCCCATGTTGACATAAGAATGGAGCTAATCTGCATTTAATCTTCAAAGGTGGAAAATTGTAACATGAGTGCTGTGATTGTTTCACTGTGTATCCTTGATAGTTGTTTATCAATTCCCTTGAATATTCTCATATTCCTTTCATCGTATACAACTTGTATTAGATATGACATAGCAATAAAAAGGCACCATTGTTTTATTTATCATGTGTGTTTGAAGTAAAAGACCAAGCTACAATACCACTTATCTGGTGCATCTCTTAACAAACATCTTTGAGTTATGTCCTTCCACAAAGGTTGAGTGAAATGACATCTGAAGAATAAGTGAGTAATACCTTCTTGTTCATACTTGCATAAAACATATATATTTAAAATAACCATAAATTTATTTAATCTATCAATTGTAAGTAACCTATTCTTGATTGCTCTCCACATTGTGATTGAAGCTCTAAGTATCATATACTTGCACCAAATAAGTTTATGCGTGCTACCATATTTCCCTACTCTTGAAACAACTTTTTATAAGTAAAATTGGTGAATTTACAATTTCTAAAGAAATTCCACTAGTTGACATCTACTTTGTTTTCCTTGAGCTCATTACTATTGATTTGATTATACAAACCAAAATCTCAAATCGTTGATAAAATTTTAGTTTTATGTGCTAGACCATAAGTAATAGATTGATCAACCCCAATGATATTTTTGATCTAGTTGAGCTTACCAATATCCTCACAAAGTCCATCAGTTAAACTTCTATGATACCGAAAGGATATATTGATACAATTTTCCAATAATTTGATCATATATAATTTGACTTTGCTTATGAGTTTGAAGATTATTCTAGTTGTAATTATGACAATTTTAGTTATATTGACTTTCCATAGATTTTTCCCTTTGATGTATTGATCCACTTGACCTATAGGGATTGCTTGTTCTCAATGATCATTCAAAAAATTTTAGTAAGCTTAACTAAATTACAAATCTTTAAAGGAAGCATATCCAACCCACCATGCTTTTTGAGAGAGCATACTTATAATCATTTACCAGGATTGTAGTGTTTATAAGTTTTGTTTCCAGACCACAAAAACTTTTTAAGAATAGCATCAATTGTCTTAATAACATCCTTGGAAAAATACATGTGAGTTGCCTAATGTATAGTTAGTGCATTGAGTACAAAAGAGATGAGTTATGCTCTCCTAGCTAAAGACAAAGAGTTCAAACTTCAACCTAATATCCTAGCCTATATTTTATCAATTAGCAATTAGTAATCCTCATAAGTTGGCTTAGAAGCAACAATAGGAACTCTTAGATATATAAATGGCAAGTCATGTTTGTTAAAACCTGTAATTTAAGGTATCGTTGATTCTTATCCATAGCTTTGTTAGAGATGTAACAAGATCTTTTTCTAGAGTTCACTTTAAGTCCAGAAATTCTAGAAAATATGTTGATTGTAGTCATCAAAGCTACCACAGATATTTTCTCCGCCCTAGATAGTACAAGACCATATTTGTTATACTTAGCCTCTTACACTAAGAATGATATTTAAACTGCTTTATTCTCTTCGCTACCCTCTTAAGTGTTCTTCAAAAAACCTTTATAACAAAAGAGAATAGGTAAGGAGATGTAGGATCTCCTTGCCTTATACCTTTGTTGCTTCTAAAACTCCTTGATGGTTCCCCATTTGTAAGTATATTAAAATATGGAGTGGTGATGCATTGAGAAATCCACTTAATAAATATTTCAAGAACAGCCAATACTTTCATATTGTTAATATGAAATTTCTACTCAACATTGTCATGGGCTTTCCTTAAATTAATCTTCAATGTGCAGTTTCTATAACATGTTATTCTGTAGTAACAATTCATAATCTTCTACATCAAAAGAATATTGTCACTCATTGATCTACCAGGTATATATGCTCCTTGTGTTTCATCTATATACTTGACCAAAATCCTCTTTAATCTATTAGCTATGACCTAAATCTTTTAGTTATAACCTTGGAGATGATTTTATAGATGGAATTGGAATAAGCAATTGATCTATAGTCACTGAAGTGCTCCATCTTTCCTCCTTTTGAAATTAGAGTTATGAAGTTTCTTTTAATCTCCTTGAGCAACTTTTTGGGATCGAAGAATCCTAGAACTTCATGAACCATACTCCTAGTTAAATGCTAGGTTTTGTTAAAGAACATCATATTAAAACCATTTGGACAAGGAGAACTGTGTGGATTAATTGACTTTAGCACTTCATCTAGCTCTTGGGGTTTCACAATCATCTCTGAATAGAATGGTTATAGAGGCAGAGGGTTAAAACTTTAAAAGTTCTTTACTAAAAATAGTAACCAAGAGAGGCAGGAGAACTAAAGAGAAGTGAAAAGACCCCTTTACCATTGGAGTCTACTCCAGTAGAGAGCACCAGTGAAAATAATATTACAAATGCACCAAGGAGAAGGTAGGTAGCTTATGAGCTGAAAGATAAAGAATTTAAGAGATGTGAAGGATGAAAGGATGAGGAGATGGGCCAAGGGGAAAGCACCAAGCATAAGGATGGGAATGGTAAAAACTAGAAGTAGGGAGAGGATAATGTGTTTTGGGGAAGAAGGAAGGGGAAATAGAAAGGGAGGAGTAAACAAACTAAGAGTGGATAGGAAGATGAGGTTAGAGAAGGGGAACTAATGTCAAGGATACTTAGATAAGCCATAGAGTTTCACTTGAGGTGGGGAGTGGTAAAAGGAAACATCTAAAAAAGCTTTAAAAGGTGCCTAAGTTATGATATTTAGGTCATAAAACACACAAAAAAAAACAGCAAAACACAATTGTAAGGGAGGCTGTAACGTAATTTAGAAATGACAACATTTAGAACGAAAGAAAGTGATATTATAGTTGAATTATATTTTTGTTTATAATTGTGTAAAGCATTACTTTTGAAAATGGATAAAACCTAGTGATTGTTATTCTTCCTCTCATCCTTTGTTTTGTTCAAGTGAAAACTTAAAATCCTCTTCAATCTCATCAATCCAAGCCTCCACAGACAACCCTTTTTCACCCTGATAAAACCTAGACAAGAAACACACATTGCACCACTTTAGTTTTTGTTTACTGATAAGAATTTTTGAGTTTAAAATGTCCCTTTTACCTATAGTATTTAGTTTTAGTGTATTTGGCACGCATCAAACTAGTCATCTACTAAAAAAGATCATCAATTTCTTAAGCACGAGGAACTAAATCTCCAGCACATTTTTTAAGAGTAAAAAAAATTATAGTTTTGTTCATTTTCTCTTAATTTTTTGTTGATAAAAAAGCATTTTGTTGTGATATTTAATAAGTAAGAGTATTTAAGGTAATATCAAACTCAAAGTCAAATCATTTCAATTAAGACTTCAATATTATAAACATTAATGACAATAGACTAACATTTGTTTCCTATTCTTGCGATCAAACAAAATACCAAATTATATGTTTGTTGAGACGCATTTAAAACTTTTGACTTTGACAAAATATTTCTTAACATAAATTTGAATATAAACCTTAAAAAAATGAGTTAAAAAGTTGCATCTAGATAATGTAAGTTACATGAAAATAGAGACTAAAAAGTTGCATTTGAATAGAAATTACATGCGACTTAAAAGTTAGGTCTGGTTAATTGAAAATAGTGTCAAACAAATATTTGTGACTGAAAAGTTGTATACAAATGGCTTAAAATTGCATCAAAGGAATACTTATAACTGAAAAGTTACATCTTAATAACTAGAAGTTGGGTCGATAACTGAAAAATTGCATCTTGATGGTTAAACGTTGCATTAAACTAATACTTCTGACAAAATTGCACCTTGACGACCGAAAATTATATTGAAGCAAACAAATTAGAATTGAATCTCAAGAATAGAAGACAGATGAACGTTTGACATCTCAAGCTCTTCTTTAAAGTGAAGGGCTGTAAACCACCATTAAGTAGGCCACTGTTGTTAACTGGACAAAATATTCAATTGTTACTTAAAATTTTTAAATCAGTATAGATTTCTTTCTATAGCCACGACCCAACATAACATTATCTGAACATGTAATACCCAATTTTGCCCCACTAAAAATGATCAAAATAAACTTAAAACTACAAAAATGAAACCATATAATGCCCAGTACCAAAAGATATCTTCAACGTTGCACATTAAAAATTGTTAGAAAACATTTCACTACAACAAAAGAGTTGGGAAATTTCTCCAAGTTCATTACATTTAGGGTTTTGGCCAAAATTGGGGAAGTTGCAGGACAAGCATACCACTAATGGTCTTTTTTAAGTTCTCAAAATTGCAATATAATTATTTTAGCTCAAGGTTTGCCACAAAATTTAACCAGTCCACTGCAAAGGCCATCAGTTTTAACATGCATGAAATACAAATGCCAGAAATTGTATTGGCCTCAATTTCATGGTCATTCAGCGTTCACGAGGCCTAGATGAGGACCAAGTGGACCTTGAGCCCCCACTGTAATCTCCAGTGGCCTGTCTGGGCCCAGCACGGCTCCAAGAATCTGAAAACTGCTTGGGGCCACTACGGCTCCAAGAATCTGAATCATGAGGGCCCTGCCTGCTCCCTACGCCCCAACGATCAGAATCTGCAGGGGCCTGCCCTGAGCTTTCTGCTCTTCGGTATTTAGGCAGTACATATTTGCCAGGGGTAGGTGTACCAGTTGCAGTAACACCCACAGGTTCCGGCCGGGATCCAGCAGGGAGCTCAGAAGGCCTAGAAAGCCCATCAGTTGATCTCCCTGGGAGAGCTTCTCTCCTCAGCTTCTCTTTTTCCTCGAGTTCCCGCTCTCTCTGTCTCTGCTTCTCAGCAATCTCATCCAATTTTGCCTGGCGTTCAGCCTCCTCTCTCCTTCGAGACTCAGCCTCTGCATGTTTCCGAATATAAATGTGATAAAAGCATAGGTAGATAGAATTCACAAGAGCATTTGTTAGTTCAACAAGGCATCTTATATATGTGATGTATAAAATTAGATAAAACCAGATTAAGAGAAAAAAATATTAGCAGCGTAACAAACTGATAAAGAATTAGTTGGGGATGAAGAGACACAGCAACACAAATCAAATGGTTGAAGAACCAAGACAATAGGTGCAAACTGTAATCACCTTCTCGCTTCCTAGCTTCTTCCTCTTCACGAAGCCTCGTAAGTCTTTCTTCCTCATGCATCACATAGAATATCTTCTTTCTCTGAGCCTCTCTCTCTAGCTTCCTAGCATGAATCTTTTGGTTGATTCTCTGCTCCCTCTCTTCACTTCGCCGGTCAAATTCAGCTTCGCGACTTTTAATCACTTTAACCTGGAATTCTTCCTGTAAGACAAAAGGAAAATCAAGTTCATTTAAAATGTCAAAGAGAAACCAACAAGATGAGAGATGTAAAGTAGCCCTCATAGATGGGTTTAATTTTCAGCCCTGCACAAAGTGAGCATTGAACACATACACATTGACTAATTTTGTCAGTGAAAGATCTAGTTGAACACTACCTTATTCTTCAACATCCGAGACAATCTTCGTTTCTCCTTGAGGTCACCTTCATGGCGTTGTCTGCTCTGTTCAACATCTTGCTGCATTTTTGGTAGAAGTATGTTAAAAGTGCAAAACATCTAAAAAGAGTTTCAACTCAACACTAACAAAACACAGTTACTTGGTAACTAATAACCTAAATTTTACATGTATATTGCTAAATGCTACACATATATAATAACTTGAGAAGTACCTGTTGCTCACGTTCATGTAGCAGTTTCTCTTCCACCAATCTTCGTTGATAAGCAGCTGCAATTAATGAAGCTTCCTCTTCTCTTTTTGCCCTTTCCAGATAATCCATTGTTCTTGCCAGTTTCTGCAATTTTTTCTCCATTTCCTGTCTCTCCCTCAGCTGCTCACTCAAAGCCCTTTCCATTAAAGTTTGCTTTGTTACTTTCTCCTGTAAATCAATGGAAATACCAGAGTTAGGACAATTGTAAGCTTGAGTGTAAAAAACAAACTACCTCTAGCTTTAACTCACTCCTAAAATCGGTTTCTTTCCCTTCCTTTTACTATGTTTCTCAGCTTCCTCAAGCAGAGCCCGAGCTTCTTCAAGCTCCCTCTCCTCTATCTCCCGCAAAATCCTTTGATTCTTCCGTTGCTCATATTCAGCAGCAAGTCTCTTCTGCTCTGCCTCTTCTGTTATCTTTTGCAGCTTCAGCCTTCTGGATTCTTCCTCTCGTTCCTTAGCAAACCCCAAAATTTCAATTAAGGAGATCACAATGGGAATATTGAAAAGTTCAAATTGGTATTCAAGCAGTATACCTTTTCCAAAAGTTGGCGCTCTTGTTCTTCTTTTCTCTTTTCAATGATTGATTTTCGAGCTAGAAGCCTCTTGTGTTCATTCTCAACAATCTCCCCGAGACTGGGTAAAATGTCGCCTAGTTTTGATGATTTTTGTGCTCGAGGATATACCATAAACCTTGCTTTGTTAAGGGACTCAGCAAGATTAGTCAACTGATCTCGTAGATCATCAGATTCAAGATCCTACAGTGCAATGAAAGCCATCAAAACAGGGTTCAAACCTTTGTCTTTATTCACTACAGTGCAGGTTCCTAAACCACTATAATGCATTTATCTAAGCGACACTAGAAAAGTTTGCATACGTGTTTACAGAAACAGAATCAATAAGAAAAACATCTGAGGACATAATCAATCACAAAAAGAAATGTTCATGTATGTGAGCTGTGAGGAAACTGTGTCATCATCATACCAGCAATAGGGAAGAGGAACAGTATGAGAGGGGGGACCCATGCATCAAAAAGTTGTGTATAGTTAATGTAGCATACCAAATTACCAAACAGTATGATGTTCTTCATGTGGTCAACTTTCATAGCCAAAAAACTATGTCTCACAGCATCAACAGAGATTTTCTCCACCATAGAAAAGTCAAAAAAGGGGATCATCTGAGATAAGCGGCCAATAGTCATTGTTTGATAGACATGAGAGACCTAGAAAAGCAATGAAAAAATATGATTAAAAAGAAGGAATACAGTTGCATCAACAAGAAAGCCAGCAGAGAAGAAATACCAGGACCAATCATTTACCTGTTGAAGCAACCTCAGGGTTGCAAGCTGTTCAATAGCAGGAACATATTGCGAAAGTCGGACTTCAGGCACAGAAGAAGCTGAAGAAAGTTTTCCTCCAAGTTTTGAAATTTTTGACAACAAGGGCTCTACCTTTGCCGCCAGATCAAGTGGGAGAAACTCATGCTCCAAAAGATGATAGAGATCTTTAACCTCCTGAGTTGCACAGCTCATTACACCTTTGGAAACCTAAAAGTTAGATAATTCACAACAAATACATCAGATATCCACATTTGACACTATAAATTGTGAAAGCAGACCACACTGCAGGATATACTTGTTATAAGGAAGTCAATCAAAAGGAAGTAATGTCACTCCAAATTATGTTGGACCTTGAGATACTTATTTTAAATCTGAACCATCCTCACTATTAAATTAATCAAACAGTAACAAGTTTTCGATGGGTGAGAATGTTTTTGCACTCATATATGTGCCGTCTGTGCATCTGAACGTATGACTTATCTACAGATGGATGTGCAATAACAACAAATTTGGACTTACCAATTCAGACAAGAGGGATGACCTTGAAAGCTGCAGATAATATCACCAGAATGAGAAACCAATCATTGATTATACAGTAAATGAATGAAAATGTGAAAAAATAAAAAGGCAAATATGATTTGTAAGAATCATATACCAGTTCCCTATTCTCAGGTTTAGGGTCTAAATTGAAATCAATGAGATTAGCGATTCTCAAATTGCGTTCTTTCTCATTTTCAAGTTCCAGGTGGGATGCACCACGTTTATGGTCATGGGGTGCCACAGCTAGTGCAGCCAAAACAACAGATGAGGCTATCAACTGCAAATCCTTTTGGCTCAAGTTCTTATTGAAGCTTTTCTGAAGCGTAAAGAGCTTCATCCATGCATATGCATGATAAAGATGACTTGAGGAAATCCAGAAAACTTCTGTTAACTTGGCATAATAAACAACCATCAAGGATGGCTTAGGAGTTTTCTTAACCATACACATTAAACCATGAATATCTTCAATGGACCGAAAAGCTTCCTGCATACAAGAATCAGGGAAGTCAAAAGGCAATAACTTGAACCAATTATGGTAATCAATAGTCAATTTTGGTCAGACACCTAGACATATGACCAGTCTGCACATACCAAAAGTGTCATTCCACATACCTGCCAAAGTTCAAGCTCAGTAGCAATTTTCAGCTGCTCAAATCGTGTATCAAGATACAGCTGCAAGCTTTCTGGGGATGACAGATCAGGTCTGTCCCTTTGGTCTCTATATTTGTTGAGATTTGCTAGGTGATTCCTAATTATCTCACACAATCTCCGGAATTCTGTTGTTCGTTTGTACTGTTTGCAGAATTGAAAGGCTCGATGTGCTGTCATCTGTTGATAACATGTGTTCAGTCAATCTCCACTTCTGCTATCATGCACTAAGAGTGCTCAATTTGCACAATGCAAAGTAGATGGTTATAGTACTGGAACAGGATATCTAATGGCCTGAAAGAATTATCTAAATCATGAAGCGAATGTCATTGAAGTGTTACCGCATATAGTGCTTCTAACTTTGAGTTATTCCGCAATATTTCAAGCACAGTTCTATATGTCTCCCACAAAAACTTGAACCAAGGAGTTACAAGTTCCCGATCAGACCTATCTTTACCCTTTTCTCCACTGACATAACTAAGCATCAGATCCTCTGGTCTTTTATCTGCTTCAAGGTCATCAACATCAAGAGCTTCTTCCAGGGCTAGTGCCTGACTACGTGCCTGCTCAGCTTTCTCGGTGGAAAGCTGCATGAAATGCTTGATGACCTCCTCCAAGGAACTAACATTAACTTGTTGACACACAATACGGTATTGTATCAGCCCGTCTTTGGCAAACCTACCTTTCCTCATGTCAACACATAGCTCAACATACTTAAACATAATCCTCTCAAGCGTCTTTTGCCATGCCCGGTACCTCTTTGAGGTAATGAGATCATGAAGAGCTTGCAGGGCATCAAGTTTCTGCCCAACATTAATAAGCTCTGCAACCACACGTCACAAAGCAATACATCCAAATTGCACGAATCAAAAACAGTAAATAAGAATCTACATAAGCAATAAAGTTGTCCAATGACATTATCCAGCCGTTAACAAATAATCAACCAAGGTTTCTCAATTATCCCAACAACCGAACGCAAAAAATGAGAAAAGAAGGGCATCTTGAGTTAAATAACCAAAAGGGCAGATCCAGCTTCATGGTTAACAGAAAAATACAATCAGTAAACATGGAAAAACAAGAACTAAAAACTCAGATGCAAACTCACCTTCAGCCCTCTTCAGAGCGTTCTCTGGTTTAGCAAACGTTGCCATGGCCCCACCAAAAATTAAAAACGTTAAGCTGCTTAAAACAAATGAAGAATGAGTTCGAAGAGGAAAAGAATATGATAACAGTTACAAACGAAGAGATGTTACTGGAAACAGACAACACAAATTCGTAGCATTACCTGAAAGGGAGATCGGTTTCCCTTGGGTTGTGTTTGTTTTAGGAATGGCTGCCGAAGTAGGGATTTTTGTTTACAGAATTGTTAACAAGTGAGAATAAAGCCGTTTTACGATTGGGATTACAACGACGGCCACATTTTCATTCGGGTCCAAACATTTTTTCTTTTTTTTTTAGTATGGGAAAGGCTGGAAAAAGCTAGGTCCGCAAAAAGATAATAGAGTAACAGTTGCCTTCGAGGTACAAAGGAAATCCAGGGAGAGTTCAGATCTTCTGTCATAAATAACCCTGTCTTATTCTGTCTTTTTACAAAACGACAGCATTTTGTTTAAAAATTGCGTGCAGCAAAGAAGTTGTGGGAGTTGTGGTCCTCACCCATAACCGCCGCCGTTTTCGTAACCGATTGATTATTAATGAGCTTAGCTTCGCCCACTTTTCTAATTAATAGACTTCCACTGATAACTACTGCTTATCATTATTTTATCCTTTATTAATATATCCTTTATTTATATTTATATTCTTTAA
>JANTPM010000006.1:23458363-23471090 GCA_025434745.1 Erythroxylum divaricatum
CTGTCCCATATAGGGCTCATTGATAACTGTCCCATGTAGGGCTCATTGATAACTGTCCCATGTAGGGCTCATTGATAGTTGTCCCATATAGGGCTCATTAATCGTTGAGCTTGTAGCTCTGATCGGTGGCTACTCTAGTCACAACAGCCATTATATGACATGCATTCATGAAATGAAATGCATCACTCACAATTTCGTAAACCCATTCATTCCCATATCATCGGACCTTAGTCCGGCACTTAACCTTAGTGTTGAAAATTCAACCGTCATTCATATTGCATCACTCATAATTGCATGCTCTTATTCACTCATATTCATTTATCAGCGGACCGTAGTCCGGTATGCAACAGATAGTTGAGAAATCACACTTTCACTTGCATGCAATTTACACATTCAGGAAACACATAGCAATCACTCAATACATTTAGTTCTTCCAATTCACAAACAAATAGCACTTCAATATCCAAGTCAATCATCACAATCATCCAATAGTCAAATAATACAAGAATTCAATTAACAAACAATAAAGTAAGACCATCTAGGTCTACTCACAGTACGCTCCAGATTAGCAGTTGCTTCCAAATTCTGGAAACGCCTGTCTGCGGACTTGTGACCTGCACAACCCATTTATGCAATACGTTGCACACACATTAATAATGTTGCACCATTATAAGCATTTATTCATGCACATATATGTACGATGCATGTTCATGACAATCCCGGGTAGCATTCTATCACTTTCATTGCAAGGTCATTCTCAAAACAAAACTCATCTTTTGCTAAATCACACTTTCGGGTCTATAGTGAATCACACTAAATTAGAGAGTGAAGAAGATATCTTTTGATCATACTCCCTTCTAGAAATGTGTTCCTCTAAGTCTTAAGATTCCATTGGCACCAAAATCACTCAATTTGGGTTAGTAGATTGGGAGATATACCTCAAACATTGATAGACTGTTTAAAGTGTACTAAACCCGATTCCATTTAGCATTTGAACATCTTAGAGATTGAATCACAATTTAAACCGAGAATGTCAATGAATGCATGTACAATTATTGTCATGTGCAAAGACTCACTATGTATGTGCATGTGCACCTTATGTAATGCATGAGCATGAGATGTGTTATCCTATTTTCTCCTATTAATCTTACATGTAACAAATCGTTAGGGTTCTAACCCTTTGGATGGAAACGTAATGTTACACTTAAAATCACACTTAAACATCTAACAAAGCATAGTACAATCTACATATACCAACATCCCCACACTTAAATCTTTGCTTGTCCTCAAGCAAAACTAAAAACTAAAAATATACAAAACACATAAATACATAAACCCACAATCACGTAACAATATAATAATGGTACAATGACATCAAATCTTACGTAACAATACAATAATGGTACAATGACATCAAATCTTACAAAATTAACTTAACTACAAACATTAATCACTAAAATGTGCCAACATACCAACTTATTCCTTTCATGTTTAAGTGCTTTGATTTGAATATACATATCAATCGAAATATTAACACCTTATTCATACATCTATGGCATTTTTAAGCATGCATTTGTTATTATTAATCAATCAAAAAGATAAACTATCATTAATTAACTCTTTATGAAAATTTTTGCTATTTTTAAAAGATCAGTAGGTTTATTTATTGAAGCATCTTTCTTTTTAAAATTTTCTTTAACGTTAACCTAGTCTTTTGACATTAAGGCTAATTCCTTGTTATGAATGTCCCTCAGTTACTCAACTAGGTCATGTTTTTTATTTAGCTTGGTTGGAGTGTCATTATAGCTTTTTTAACGTGAAGACAAACATTTTTTTTATAAAAAAAGGGTTAGAGAAATAGGAATTTATTTAACACTTTTTTTTTTGTTTTCTCAACCTACCTTAGTTATTCTCAATCAATCACTCTCACGAAAGGTACTAATGATGCTAACCAAGTTAATAGACTATAATTATAAACTTATACAAACAAAATTCATAAAGTGAAAGAATAAATGTCATATCCTAATTAATGTACATATTCATCCCAAACATACTCAAAACACAAAATTCATAAGTTACTGTGCCTTTACAAATTAAATGACCATGTTCAAAACTAAACTAATTCCATTCAGTTCTTACCATTGACACATTCACATAATGCACACACATCATAACACCAACCTAATAGAAAAACTATACAATTGTAAAATTCACACACAATTGATATAAATGCAAATACATAATTGATATGTAATTGCATGTACAACATGCTTCCAATCAAGAAATTGCATATACATCTGTACACTTGAACAACACATTGTCCTCAATGCAGAAACAACACAATACAAATAAAGATAAATAATAAAAAAGGAAAATTTAGAGCAGAATACTTATGGTAATTAAGGTGGCAATGGTGTAAGCGATGCAATTTGGAGACACTCAATGCCATAAAATTCTAGTAATTAACTCCCTTCAAAATAAACATAAAAGTAAAAAATAACAAGAATCAATAAAATAATATGAATCTAAAAAAAATAAAAAGTAAATCTTATCCTAATTCTTGGGTTACCTTTCAAGTAGCGCTTAGTTAATGTCATTAGCTTGACATACTCTTCATGTTTATGCTCAACTTGGGTCTATTATGAGTGACTTACATCCACTCGTGTCACCCAATTTCAGTTTAGTAGCCTGTAAATAAACTACATGTTGCAAGATAATAAGAAGGATATAATTAATTAAATTAATAATTCCAATTAAGTTTAATAATGCCCTTTTTAGTAACAAACTATCAATAAAAAAGGGAATGATGAAACTCCCTGAATTATCTTGAATCTAGCAGTTTTTCCTATAAGAAGGTTAGTTGTTCTTCTTCTTCCTTATTCACCTTCGTCTCCTCTTTTGCTTCTTCTTTTTGAATAGAGACTTCTGCATATTCTTCAAGCTCTATTTTCGCTGTCATTTATTCCTCATTCTCTTCTTCTTCCTTTAAAGATTCAACTACATCAATTCTTATGAATGAACTACCCTCCTTTGGATTCTTTATTACTTTATTTATATTGAATTTAACTCTTTCATCACTAATTTGAAGGATGAGGTTGTCTTCATCAACATCTACCAAAGCTCGTCCACTGTTCAGAAATGGTATACTAAAAATTAGTGGACAATTTCAATACTCTTCAAAGTTTAGCATGATGAAATCCACAGGAATTAAAAACTTGTCCACCATTATAAGCACATCTTCCACCAAGTCAAATGGATTAGGATTATTACTTTCGCGACCAAATTGCGCTCTATTAAATTTGAATTGATGCACGTTATTGTTTTCCACTAGGAAGTAAGCAACTGTGATATGGCTCTTTTGTTTGCATAGCTCACATCCATGTTCAATTGTTCAATTGTTTTGAATGGAGAGAAAGAGGTGACTATTAGGTTGTTTGATTGCTTAGTGAGGCTGTCAATGTCAACCTGTGATGTTGTCACTAAATCAATCATAGTCATTCCTTTTGGATCTGAGAAGGCTGACTACTATCTACTTCGATTTGATGTCCAAAGTTAACTATTGTTTGCCATCTCTTCTAACAAGTTATATGCCACTTGCAGTCAGGGACATGTAAGTCCTTGATAATTGGTAGTGAACCCTGACGTTATGAAGCCTATAAGTCTTTTTCTCTATGTGATGTATTTCCTCTACCATCATCCTTTCTATCTCTTATTAATGTTTAACTCTTTAAATTCTTCATTCTTGCCTTGTGATGTCTTGATTGATGTATCTTCCACTTTGCGTCCAAACTTTCATTTTTTTTATTTATTGGGATTGGGTATCTCAATCATATAAAAAAGTGTAACAATCCCTTAAATCAAAGGAATTCAAATCATCCTAATGCTAAAACACTCAACAACAGTGCTATAAACTTGTTGAGCAAGTTTTATATCTAATAAAACCCTCAATACACCATAAGTATATGGGTCATATCTTGTAGTGTATAAGGTTATTGTTCCTACTAGGATTTATGCAAGGTAAACTAATTTGGACCTAATTTTGCCTACGGTATTCAGAACGTGATTTGAATAAAAATAAATAAAAATTGAAACAAAGGAAATAAACCAAGTAAATAATGAAATAGTGAGTTTCCAAATTGATTAAGGTTTTGATCAAAATTTATTGCTTAGGACTTATTCTTTCCTTATTTTGTTTCTTTAACTATTGTTGATCCAATTATGTGTTTGATCCTATATTACTAAGGTATTGATTACACTCTCTCAACACCTAATCAATTAAACCTAATTGAATTAAAAATTTTCATAATAAACTTTCCCCTAATCAATCAACCTCTTAATTCACAAAATTTTCCTTAATAATTTCAATTAGATCTGAAGCTATCTATTGGATAAATAATTTCTCACACATTATCTCTCTTTGAATGATTGTTAATTTGATAAATTCAACGTTATTAAACTACCAACTCTCGTTGCACAATCTAATATGTTTAGTTTTGACTCAATCTCTCAATTTATTGTTAAGTATAAGCATGCACAATTATCACAAACACCAGAATATGTATTGAAATAAATAAAAATCAAAGTCACAAAATAATTTGAGAATATTAATTTGAAATTTAGAACTTCGTAAACATGTTACAAATCTTGGAATTCAAATTACACATCAAGATCAATGAAATAACTAAAGGAATTTGCAAAGCTAAAATTCTTGGATGTTCTTCTTGATCTCCCTTATTTGATCCACTTTTTTGTGCGGGCTGCTATCTTTTTATGTGTGTTGTTCTTGTTATTGAATAGTTCTTGAGGCTTCTAGGTTTTTTTTCACTTAATTTGCTTCCAAAAATAGCCCAAAAACGTTTAAAGACCAAAACACTTGTGTGCTGAAAAAGCTGAAATTTGTTAGAATTGTTGTCTACAATTGTGACCTACTTCTATGTTTCCAATTCTTCTATTTTCTTCAATTTCCTACTTTCCAATACTCAAAACACATCAAACATCTCTTAAAACATAAAATTAAGATCCAATTCTTGCTCTAAACTAAATAAACACTTAGAATACATACAAACATTAAAAATAACATAATTCTAAGCCTATACACATAATAACATCTAAGAAATACTTAAAAACACACTTAAACATCTAGAAAAACATAATACAATCTACACCTATCACACAACTATTGGAGAATCAAAAGGTAGAAGTTTTTCAATTGTGCTAGCAAGAAAGCTCAAACCATCCAAGGTCCAATATTCTAGTGGAATATGTGAAAATTAATCCATATAGGAATCTATTCCAGTTCTATCTAGCTCTATTCCTGGAAACTGTTTATGTACAAACATTGTCTAATCTCAAATATTCTAGGGACTAATTTCCATAATTGAATTTAGATTATTCTTATTTTTGAATTTGAAGAGGAAAGAATCCTCTTCAATCACTAGAATTTTCTCTAATCCCTTATTACCCCTTATAGTTTGTTCCCAAACCTAAACTTAAGGAAAAAAGGGCCTCTTGTCTTGGAAGAAACCTACCAAGGTACTAGACCAGGCTTTAGCTCCGATCTATAATAATTGCAAAGGTGGGAAAACTATCTTATTAACTAGAGATGAATGAAAATGTTTAGGCTTCTATGAGGGAATTTCTACCATCACCACACTCCTATAAGATTTTCTTCCCTCCTTTTATGAGATGATTGAAGTGTTGTTTCTCTTAGAGGGACCTTACTAGCTTCCATTAACTCATATATAGAGGGGAATTTAGTGTTGGAATTACTACCTTCAGTAATTTGTACCCACAGGCTTGGAAAGAGGTTCAAGTAGCTTCCAATGGAGGCCTCCATTAGACTTGCTCAAAGTAGTAACCTACCAATAAGTCACCAATAAGCCTCTATAAAAGGAAGTTTATTGCTTAGGGGGAGGAAGTTATTGTTCGTCGAGCAAGAAGGCAAGAAGTTAATTCTCCACCTTAATTGATTTTTTAATTATATAACTTGATCTAATCTTAGATATACATAAAAATAGGGAAAATAGTTGGTTAAGCAAGGAAAATGAGGTAAAATGCATTTTCGCTTTTGACCTTATATGATATACCATGCTTTATGGGACCTCAAAATTATAATATTTGTAGTATTATATGAGTGTATAAAGGGAATTGCTTTTAAATATAATCTTTTGTGGTCTTGATAGAATTTGAATTTTAAAGAATTTATTGATATGAAATGATTTGCATCGATTTTTAGTTCTTGATAATAATAAAATGGGTTGATTGTAATATAAAAAGGTTCGATAATTTAAAAAGTTATCAAAATTGATCACTATGTGAAAATTTAAATGTAACTTATGATAAAATTATCTAGTTATTTCAATAGGTTATGAAAAGGCAAGATAAATATTTACATTTTTTAAGAAGACATCAAAAGAAGATATTAAACCCAAATGAAGGAATTTGGTAGAAGAAGAATTAGGATTCATTTTATAATCATTACTAATTAATTTTAGATGATTGACCATAACTTTTCTTATGAATACTAGATTAAGATAATAGAAGAGGTTATGAAAAGTTAAGAGAATTTTTGAAAATATTATATAGATACTAGGAGTTGATTTAGCTAGCCAAGCCCAACAGAACATGTACATCTATTAATAAATACCCATTAAAAGATCCAATAAAATAAAGGCATAAGTTTTATATAAAACATTTTGCTAGTGGGGAACTTTGAGAATAACTAATTAAACTCTTCGATTATTAGTTTTTAACAGCATATCATGTAACTTTTAAGGATGGTTATGCTTAGAAATAGAAGAAAAGAAAATATTTTCTAGAGAAGAAGTGATAGGAAATGCAAAAGAAACTGAAGGGGGTAATTTGAGTCAGATTTGGCATCAAGGTTCGTGATTCAAGTAGCATTTAAAGGAAAAGAATCCAATCTTTTATATGGTTAATAAGTAGTAAACATCAAATAATGATGTAAATTAAATTCATAGTAGGCTTGGTGATCTAATCTTAGGTATGTAAGCCTACAAAAACAACTACTTAAAGGTCAAGAGTGTTATCGAAAAAGACACTTTGATGTTAAAGTTAGTGACCTGAAAGGCACTAAATATGTAAAGAAATATCTATTTGAGATTAATGATAGTGGCTATAAGAACTTACCTTAAGGTGTCTCCTAGTTATAAGCAATTCTTTAAAAGCATAATTGTATGCTAATTATCTTTAGTAGAGTTACATCTAAGTTCTACTAGATAGATGAATTAGTTTTCGATTAGGACTCTACTTTCTTATATGGATGAATCATATCTTGATTAAACTTACCATTTTTAGATAAATGAGACTCCCACATAAGCTTGAAACTTGCAAACCTAAAGAAAGTTGACAGATTATGCTAAATCAAGTCAAACTTCGTTTGTACTCTTATAAGAGGCATATCAAATAAGGTTTTTAGTATATGTGTTTAAATTATTAAATTTCATTGGTTGTTTTACCTTTGTGAATTAAGTGTTGTTTTCATGATTGATTATTGGGACTAAAATAAATTTGTATAAAACTTAAGTAAGGGTTATATTAAATCTTAGGGATTTCATTAAATGGATGGATTTAGGGATTTTAAATCATAATTATGACTATAATTATATGTAGTGTGTAACATATAGTGATAATATGAGTGTAAAATGTGATTAAGGTGTCACAATGACACTATTGTTTCAAATGGTTTCTTGTGTATATGCATATTATAGTGTCAATTTTGTATCTCATAATAGTGTATTATTGTGATTAAGAAAAGCATATTCTTTGAAATGTTTTGGGGCCCTCGAGAGGAAAAATATGTTGTGTGTGAGATATATAATATGATGAGTGTCAAAATAGAGCATATACCATTTTGTGTTTGGTACTAGATTGGGAAAAAAATTAATTCTTATAAGAGTGAATTTCTAGTAAGGCATAAATCAATCATTGTAAGAGTGAATTTCCTATTTGATGTGTATTACCATATTGCAACTGTGATTTCAATTGAAGATCTGGAGATGGATCACAAGGGCTAGACAAGATGTGAGCTCATGCTAGATAAAATGAATACAGAGAAATATTTTGATAGAAAAACATTTTGTTCTAGTTTTTGATTAAGTTTGTTAAAGTATGCTTAATTTTTGGTGGAGAATAACCTTAACTAAACATATACATCGATTAACAAATGCCCACCTAAACTCCATTCGAACAAATGCATAGTTTTTTACATAAAAACATTTAACTAATTGAGAACTTTGAGAATAGCTAGATGAACCATTTAACGATTGGTTTTTAAAAACATATTTTGCGACTTTGAGGGATTGTTTCACTTAAATTTATAGGGAAAGATGGTATTTTTTAGAGAATAAGTGATGTTAAATGTTAAAAGAATCTAAAGAGGGGTAATTTGATTGATATTTAACATCAAAGTTGGGGATTCAAATAGCATTATGAAGAAAGGAATTTAATATTTAATATAAGTAGTAAGTAGTATGAATCAAATTGTGATGTAGATTGAATTCATGGTAGGCTTGTTGAGTTAATCTCAAGTATGTATTCTTACAAAAACAACTACTCACAGGCTAAAAGTGTTCCCAAGAAAGACATTGATGCTCAAGTTAGTAAAACTTAAAGGGTATTAAATATATAGAGAAATCATTAATTGAGATTAATAATAGTGACTATGAGAACTTACCTTAGAATGTCTCCCTTTTATAAATAGTTTTTTAAAATTTGTAGTTGTATGCTAACTATCCTTAGTAGAGATAGATCTAATTCTAATAAGTAAATAATTAGTTTTTTTTCTAGACTCTACTTTTTTATATGGATGAATCATATCTTCATTAAACTCATCATTTTCAGATAATTGAGCCTCCTTTATAGGCCTTAAGCTCATAAGCCTAAGAAAGTTGATGGTTATGTGGAATCAACTCATACTTTATTTGTATACTTATTAAAGGTATATCAAATAAGCTTTTTAGTATGGGTATTTAACTGATTAAATGCCATTGGTTGTTTCATTTTTTTGAACTAATTATTGTTTTAATGATTGATTATTGAGATTAGAATAGAATGACATAAACCTTTAGCAAGGTTTATAGTAAATTTTGAAGGATTTGTTAAATTGATTCTAAATCATAATTATGAGTGTAATTGTGCATATTGTGTGATATATAGTGATAATATAAGTGTGAAATCTTCTGATGGTGTCATAATGAAACTATTACTTAATTGAATTCTAGCATATTTACTTATCATAGTGTCAATTCCATAGTTATGAATGGTGTATTATTGTGATTAAGAAATGTATATTCTTGATGTGCTTTAGGACCTTGATAGGGTAAAATATACTATATGTGAGATTTATGGTTTGATGAGAATCAAAATAAGGCATAGACCATTTTTGTGTCAAGTACTAGACTGAGAAAAATCTATGTTTTTAATTAAATGTCTAGTAAAGTAGAAATCAATTATTGTTTGAAGCTAGACTGAGCCAAAAACTAATTAATTGTTAGAGCACAAATTCACCAAATCCCTTATATATGTGTAGGGCATTATGTGATTTGTATTGACATCACTGGATGTTGTATAAGGTGAGATTATAATGTAAAGTAATTATATGTGTATGCATTCCATCTCACAATTATTACTTTGAAGGTTGTGCGGTATCATATAAATATGAATATAATTTTATTATTTATCTAATACTATAGGAGTAAGGATTTTCTATTTCTTTCACTATTTTCCTAGTTGAAGTATATTACCCTATTGCAATTGTTATTTCAATTAAAGAGCTTGAGATGGAGTGTAGGTGCTAGACGAGATATGATCTCGTGTTAAATAAGGTGAATATGAAGAAGTATCTAGATAGAAAAACTTCTTTCTTCTAGTTGCCAATTGAGTTTAGTAGAGTATGCTTAATTTTTGGTGAAGAATTTTTAATTAATTATAATATTTAATACTTGAGTTAATGAAGTAATGATGATTAATAGTTATTGCATTTAATTTTTAGATTACATTTGGTTATTGCAAGACTTATGCAAGTTAGTTAATCCTTAACTTAGCAGTGAAATTTGTGTGTTTGATCTCGTTATTAGATAACAATCTATTATAAGCCCATACTTAGAGCATGACATGTTTTAAGTCAAATTAAAGGATGTTTACATTAAATATGTTTAGAATAGAAAAAAAAGAAGTGAAAAAGTATTCGCATTAAATATGTGTTCTTTATGTGATTAACATGTGTAAAGAATCTTAAAAATATCTCCCTACAAAGATAAATTATAAACAAAGAAAAGAAAATATAACTTTTTCTAGTATAAAAAAGAAGTTAATGTGATATATTATTTGGTTTAGGAAGCACATCCTTTTATATGTTTCTATAAATGTAAGAAATATTATATATTTTAATTCTTTAAAATAAAAACACATTTAATTATTTATTATTTCTACATTACATATAGTAATAATGAAAATACAAAAGTTTGAAGCATGTTTATGATATTCTTCTGACTCACTTATTTTGAAAAGTATAATTTTATTTCATTTAATGAGAACATTTTAATAAATGATAAAGACAAAGTAATTTACTATATCAGTCATAACATTAACTTAATGATAGATAAATATCTTAAATTAACATTTGGTTAATTTTCCTCCTATTCTTGTATTCATTAACCATTAAGTTAGTGAAGAGATATGATCATCTGGATCATGAAAATGAGTAACATATGAATGGTTTAAACTTGATTTATATTAGAATTATAAATTAAACTATTTGCATAATATTTTATGTTTTCAAAAACAAGTGTGTGTCAAGTTAAATCAAATAATATAAATTTAAATTGATTTGATTCATTTAAGTTAGTTAATTTATTATTTAAATTACGAAACTAAACAAATAGTGATTTGATAATGTATTTAATAGGAAAAAATTAAAAAATTATAACTAATAATTATAGACATTGATATTTCCATAATATTAAAATTTGAATGAAAATGCAACTTTATAAAAATAAACACAATCAACAAAGAACATATTCAATTCAAAAATGGCATATGTTGTGTTATTTTTAACCACTTAAGTTTTTTATCATAAAATATTTTACTGTGTTTTGCTTGTTATTTGATAATATTATAATATTTGTGGTACTTATTCCACTTTAAGTGTGTTTTTAGGTGATAATAGCCTTCATAGATTAAAAGAAAAAGCATTTAGTTGAAATCATGACATAGAATGGAAAAATTAAAGCAACCTTGGACTTACACGGTCGTGTATATTGACCTTATAAGTCACTATGAAAATGTAGAGCTTCAAAGATGTTGTTTATACCTCATGTGAAGATAGACATCAATGTATGGTGACGTACACGATCATGTATATGCCCGTGTAAGCTTTTGTGACCGTGAAAGTCAAGACTGAGAGTTTTTTTTGGCCTTATTGGTGACCTTGTATGTTTTAAAAAACCTAGTTTTTGCTATAAAAGGATATTATGAAGCCAACAGCAAGATGAGGCACATTCTAGAGTCAGTTGAGACATCTAAAGAAGAAATAAAACACCAAAAAGAAGGGCTACACATCACAAATAAGAAGATCAAAGTGGAAACATCAAGATCAACTTAAATCTTTCCAGATTTTCCTGAGCAATGCTTCAAGATGATTTCATTATATTCTCTTTTTCTATTACATTACCTTGTATGCAAATTCTAAATAGTTGTGTTTTGGACATACAACAATAAAACCAGTAGAAATCTCGCTGAGGCGTGGGGTCTGAGGAGGTCTAGTAGTACACAGTCTTACCCCTAACCAGTCGAGAGGCTGTTTCCAATATGTTTTGAACATTATTATAAATTTTTAAATCTATATTAAGTTGTTATTCTTGAATTATTTTATCTATATTTTACTTTGTTGGATAAAATTTATTATTGCTTTGTGATATTTGATGAGCTCATACTTGATTTGAGTCAAAGGACTGAATCAAGAAATTTTTGTTAAGTTGTGCAATGAGAGTTGGTACCATAATAGACTTATAATTATCAAGTTTGCAAGTAAAAACATATCTTAATTGTTAGTTAATTAACCTTAGGATTGCTTCAAATCCAATTAAGTAGCTAGGAGTAGTTTTGAGAAATTGAGAGATTGCAACTCAACTATTATTTATTTCAATTAGCATTGCTTGATTAGATCTCAAGAGAGGCTAATAAAAACTTTTGGATATCTAGGATCAAGCATAGTTAAATTCAAAAGGTGAAGGGAAGACAAAATAAGAATAGAATAATCCTTAAATTTCCACTATTGAATACTTCAATTTTATTGTCATCTTTGATTTGTTCAGTTATCCATTTTGTTAGTTTTCTTTAATTTT
Source organism: Erythroxylum divaricatum (assembly GCA_025434745.1). NCBI lineage: Eukaryota > Viridiplantae > Streptophyta > Magnoliopsida > Malpighiales > Erythroxylaceae > Erythroxylum > Erythroxylum divaricatum. Next base: position 23,470,729 of record JANTPM010000006.1, read on the forward strand.
CAATCAATTTAATCTTTTGTTACCTTAAAATTGTTCGATGATTATATTCAATCCTCATAGGAATGATATCTTTTATACTATAAGTTATGATTTGTATACTTGGAGTACAAAATTTTTCTATATAAAACTATCAATAATGCCTAAAAATTCAAGCAAAAATATAATTAGAATGAAATAGTCATAGAATATGTAACATCCCGTCACCGATGGGAAGATTATATTGGTAAATTAGGACGGGATAGGGTTTTTACCGCACATTATCGACTGAGCATTCATTTGGCCTCAAATTGTAGAGGAATGAGTCCATTGGTACATGCACATATAGGTACATGCATTCATGACAATTTCCCGGCTTTTGATTT
>JANTPM010000006.1:23481828-23492224 GCA_025434745.1 Erythroxylum divaricatum
AACACTTATGATGCAAGTGAAATCAGAAAACTTCTTTGCTTTTAAAGAAAACAGTAGTAGCTTATTTAAATTATAAACATGTATCCACCTGAACTCCTTGCTTGGATACATGCTTAAAAGAAGCCTTTCCTCTTGATCCTCTTGCCTTCCTTGATTCCCTTTATCAAAATATAAAAATCTCATTTAATAGGAATACAAATTTGAGGACCCATAAATTCTAAAACTCAAACTCTTCCAAAAGTCCAAACATTCGGGTCAATTTTCCATGATCAATCTGAGTCCAAAATCAATCAATTTATTTTAAAAATTTGAAAGTTATACTCCAAACATATTGGGACTATTCTTATGTTGAAACAAGAATCTATACTTAACTTCCACCCAAAATTTGAGATCTTTAAAAACTGATTAAAAACTTCCTTTCTGCATAAAACTTGTAGAACTTTGTCTTTAGTTTACAACGAATCAAAAATCACTTCATTTGGATATCTATATCAAAAGTTACGGTTAAAATATCAAAACATGTCTGTGTAGAAAACAGGAGCTCGTCGCGGTGACAAAACTGGCGCTCGTCGCGGCGAAGCCCAGAAGCTCGCCTCGGTGAGGGCGCTTGCACAAGCACAGCATGGGTGCATGCGCGCGCCGCGACGTGGACCCCTACGTGCGCCGCAACATGCCAGACTAGAAACCTTCTGACACCTAATTTTTTGACATTTTCGTCTTTAAACATTCCATCTTCCACAAATATCTCATCTTAACCCTAAATCATTCTTCCTACTTCATTTCTAAACTCATCTCAACACAAAAATCATCCACAAACAACATAATCATTGACCCTAAAAACCAAACCTATGCTTTAACTCATTCGACAACTTCTAACACTTAATCCTCTCTTAATTAACATCAAAACTTGTTTCATTCATCTAATCAAGAGGGAAGATGCTTATACTTACTTCATTTGGCTTCAAATTCTTCAAAGATCTTTAAACCCTAGCTTTCCCTTTTTCTCTTCTTCTCCCACGGCTTCCTCTTCTTTTTCTTCTCATTCCTCATTTCCTTCTTCTAATTCATACTCTTAAAGAGTGGGCAATGTCCATTTTGCCCTCCAAAATAAGCCTTGTAATTCTTAGACTTAAGTGTCATGCCCAAATTGCCCTTATAAGCCTTAGAATATGGGTTGGGCATCCCTAAGTCCTTAAGAACAATTCTCAAGGGCTAGCGTAGGACATCATTGATCATACCATTTCTAATATAGTCCTATTCCTCCTCTCTACTATACCATTCTGTTGAGGTGTTTAAGGAGTTGATAAGTTGGAAACAATTCCATTGTCAATTAGAAATCGTTGGAACTCTCCAAATAAGTACCACCACCTCGATCTGATCAAAATTGTTTTAATGACTTGCCTAGTTGTTTTTCAGCTTCAGCTTGCTTTGAATTCTTTGAACTTTTTAAAGGACTCGCTTTTTTATGCATTAAATACAAATAGCCATGTTTAGAATAATCATCTATAAAGTTTATGAAATATTCATAACGTCCTCTAGCTTGTAAATTTATGGGCCCACACACATCAGTTTGTACTAGGTCTAACGTAGATTTAGATCTGTTTCCTTTGGAAGGAAATGAGGCCTTGGTCATTTTTCCTTCAATACAAGATTCACAGGTAGGTAATGGATCATTATGTAAGCCCACAAGTATCCTCTCCTTCACTAACTTGTCAAGTCTTTTTTGATTGATATGACCCATTCTTAAGTGCATATATTTTGAATTAATGTTAGAATAATTGGATTGTCTTAGTTTTATTAATTCAGTGGTGTTTAGTAAGCCTGTCATAGGTTCTATAAAGAACAATCCCTGTTTAATTATCGCATTACAAATAAAATCCTTATTCTCATATAGTGAAAAAGCATTTTCAAAATATAAGGAATAACCATATTTTATTAGATAAAAAAATCATGCTCCTTACAATCATTAGGATGTAATATACATCCTCCAAGTATAACCTATGACCTCTAGGACAGCCTAAGATAATTACTCCCACTAATTATGCTGAGACATAGGATCCATTTGCTATCTTGACTTGAAACTGACCTTTATGTAGTCTTTTCCTTTGCTGGAACCCCTGCAAAGAATTGCAAACATGGTTAGTGGCTTATAAATCTAATATCCAAGAATCAAATGAATCTGCCACATTTCTAGTTCCTAACAAACTTAGGAAACCCATAAGTTGTTCGCTTTTGAAAGACTTAAGGTAGACCACATAGTTTCTTTTCCGATGTCCGTTCTCACCACAGTGGAAGCACTTTCCCTTGATGTCCTCTTTGGTCTTCTTTTTGGGCCTTCTTTTTCTTTTGCTTGCTTTTTCCCCCAGGCTTAGAAGAAGATGCTACATCAGCTTCTAGCCCATGAACCTTGATATTTAATATCTCCTCCATGCTTTGGAGGGTATTCATTAACTCACTCAAGGTGTAATCCTTATTGTTGAGCTCATAGTCCAACTTAAATTGCTAAAAAGATGAGTTTAAGTGATTGATGATCATAATCATCTACATGTCCGCATCCATATCTTCCCCAAGCATCTCAGCCTCAGTAACCACAGAGATTACCTTAAGATGTGATCGTGCAGTGGTTCACCAAGTTTTTTTTTTGAGATTATGAAAGGTTTAGATAGCTTTCACTCTTGTTGACCTGGTCCTCACACCAAACATCTCATGTAGGGGATAGACCATTTCACTAGCAGTTTTCATGCATGCAATTTGCTTTTACAACATTCTACTGACAAAAACTAGAATATAACACTTAGTAGTCTTATCAGCATTCTTCCATCGCTCATATTATTGGACTTGCTTAGAAGCTGAATTGCCACCTAGAGGTGTAGGCTCATTGTCCGTTAATACCAATGAAATTTGTTTATATTGAAGAAAAATATTAAGGTTACATCTCCATTCATTAAAACTCTCTCCATTTTCTAATTTGTTATTAGTCAAGAGCAAAGTGAGTGGATTCATATTGTAGTTGATTATGTCTGAAAATATAAATTATTAAAATATGAGCATACTAGTCAACAATATTGGAATTTTGTATAAAATCATGATGCATGTATGCTTGATGATAGATTTAACAAAACTTATAAAATTAAATCATTATACGGTGAATATTTTTCTTATCTATAATAGACTAAGTGACGACAGACCATCTTATCCATTAAAAGAAAAAAGGGACCCTCCCACTCAAAAAACTACCAAGCATCTTCATGCCTAGCCTTTTAAGAAGCGCCATAATTTGGTCCATACATTTATCAACAGAGCTACGATGGGCAGATTATTGATAAATTATGTTGAGTGTGTAACCATTTGATTCATCCACTAAAGATATTTGCAAACCATGCCTTTGTAGGAGGTCACATTTGCTACCAATAAGTGGACTTATCCTTTAGGAGACTCAAATCATGCAAGATCTAGAATTCATGTCCTCTAATGGAGAGTAACACTTCACCATATGCAAATGGGCCATCACGTAGAGACCGTGGGCTTTCACATGAGCATCTTTTCACACTCAATCTTTTTGGGCTTTCAGTTTTAATAAATACCATCTTGTCTAGATGTAATTTATTATCCATCTTATATTATTTCATTATATAGCTCATACATAATGAATGCATGGAAAAGCCTAGGGTTGGCAATTATTCTAAATGGCATAGTATCACATAATATCACATATTATTAGCATCTATTCATCCATTCATCTCATGAATAATAAGACCACTTTTGATTGTCTATCCTAGAATATAAAAATAAATTACAAGGTTCTTGGCCCAAACAAAAAAATGTCTTGGACTTGATCTTCCGCTTCGAACACTTCATCCATATGACACCCAGTTGATAAAAAGTGTGTAATGGCATTTTCATAAAATCGAATTTTGTCACTTTGAAAACAAAAATTCTAGAACTTGTTTTTGGTAAATCCAAAACTCAAAAAAATTATAGCACTTGTTTTGGCAAAACTGAAACTAAAAAATTTTAACACTTGTTTTATAAAAACCGAAACTTCGTTACAACTAAAAAATCCAGTATTTTGTTTCCATAAAACCAAAACTTTGCCAATACACCAAAAATTTCAGTATTTTTGTTTTCATAAAAACTGAAATTTTGTTACAACAAAAATTCCAGCATTTTGGTTTTCATAAAACTGAAACTATGCCAATACACCAAAGGATACATCGAAAACATTACCTTGTCTTTTCTTCAATACATGGTTGCTCCATATTTAATATTACAGAAATTTGTCCATTACAAAATCAAATAAAACTGAAAAATGAAGCCAAGGAGGAAATATGACGATGATAGGCCACCGTCCTTATTACAAACCAAATAAAGAAAACTTATAAGATAAAACTCTATTCTATGGACAAATAAAAGAGTAAAACATACACCATACATTTTCTATCACATAAAAATATGCAGCATACAAAATTTAATTGTCACCTCATGCATCCCATATAGGAACCAAAATCACACATAATAAAATGGCTTTGATATCAATTGTTGGATCGAAAACAAAAGCATGCAATATTTGGCTAAAACTGTAGATTTAAAAACTTTTGTCAAAATCAAAACTCAACCGAAACAACATAACCAAATCAAAACGTTTCAGCCATATATGATATGGTATAAGGAAAATAATTAACATAAGAACAAAATGGAAATTATACCAACTCTTTGCTACAGCTGTGGCTCCTCGCTTTTGTATCCTCTCCTTGTCAATCTATCCTCTCCTCATTATTGTATCCTTGGCCAATTCGATCTACCAATTATTCTCCTTAGACAACTTGGTTATCATAATCCTTTGGTGGGAAAGGAGAAGAAATCTTGAAGAGTTTTTCCTTAGTTGAAAGAAGACAAAATTGAGACCCTTCTTATTCAAGTTTCTGCTAGGCTATGTAAGAGAGGAGACAGTGAGTCAAAAAATGCAAGAACACCCTCTTCTCTCCTTCTCAATTTCAGTTATCATAAAAGAAAGAAGTGATATGCATCCAATGCATCACTTCATTCTTTAATCAATCATAAAGAAGTTAATAAATGAGACTCTTCTCAATTGTTTAAGATGGCTATATGAAAAGACCAATAACTTAAATGAGACCCTATCATTTTCGGTTATGAGATGAAAGAAGGGAGAGAGTACATCAAATGCACCTCCTCCTTCTTTAATCAAATGGATGCTAAAAGGTTACATTACATGCCATCATTAAAAGACAACCATTAAACCCTTTAATGATAAGATCATTACTCCATTTAATGATGATGAAGCATGATAAAAAACCATCTTAAATTTATCAAGTCAATGCTAAATGTGCAACTACACATTTAGCTATAAAAAAACAAAATATGCCTTCCCTTTTTTAACAAATTTGTTTGAATTTAATTAATTTATTTAATCAAATCAAACCAAAGTCCAACTCAATATTAAATGTTCATTTAGGCTTCTAATTAATAATTACTTAGTGCAAACCCAACATTCAATCATAGGCTTTAAAACCTCTATTCATATTTCTTACTTTGCTTGATAACCTTCCTAGAAACCAAGTGAGGAATTTAATTGGATTTATATAATTCAAGCTCTAATAAGCCCGGAATTAATTTAATATCATTAGAACTAATTCCAGCTTATTAACCAAATATCATTCCACTAAAAACAATTAGTTTAACTCTTGAATAACTAAATATTATGATAACACATATTTCTAATATGATGTCCAATTGCAAATATTATTATGAACCATATTATAGTCATCCGCACAATAAAGGATAAAATTATTGTTTTGCCTTTATGTTAGTTTTTCTTCTAGATCTCCCATTTTACTCTATATGGTGATTAACACATAAGTCTCATCTTAGTGTTAAGACTTGATGGGTAGCTAGTCCATCAAACTACTGGCACCAATTTAATCACCAATCTCTGTAAAATATCTATAAGTGATGATATCACTATAAACTCTTTATTTGAGTGAATGTTCCCTAATATATGTTTTAATTAATAATTTCAACATGCAGACACTAGATTGATACTCTATAAAAATCCATTCCGATCATATCAAAAATTATAATGAAACACATATGAGTTCACCACTCATCAAGATTGTGGTTTATAATAAAAGAATGTTAAGGTGTATGTTTTAAGATTAAAGTAACGACCTACTTTATTCTTTAAAACATAATTAATGTGAGTGTTTATTTATATTCTAAGTGTTGTTGTGGTTTAGAGCATGTTTTCATTCTTAATTATATGTTTCTTAAGGTATTTGATGTGTTTGTTAGTGTTGGAAATCAGATAGGTGAAAAACAAGAGAGTAGGATGTGCATGTATATAGGCAATGTCACAATCATAACTCCCATGTCATTGTCATGAAAAAAGATAATTACTCGTGACTCCATTGTCACCATCGTGATAGAGGCTTGCCAATTGCAACTTTCTCTATCTATTTTTGGGTTCAGGGGTATGTTTGGAACTAATTGAAGTGTGAAAACCATAGTTACACCCCTAAAATAGTGACTATTTAAGAACCTTATGAAGCCTATAAAATGGAGCAACCATCTTACAAAAGTGAATCAAACAAGGAAGATAAAAAAGAACATCTAGAATTCCAGCTTTCCAGTTCATACTCAAAACTAAGTTTTTTTCTTTTCTTTTTTTATTTTCATCAAACTTAATGTGCAAACTAAATTCTCATATGTTTATTGCATTCATGAAGTTCTAATTCCCATATTAGGGTTTATTTTAAATTTATTTTGTGAATTTGACTATTATTGCTCGATACAAAATTCAGGTGTTATGATAATTGTGCATTTTATTATTTGACAATAAATCAAGAGAGTGGGATCAAAGGAATCTAATTAAATTACACAACAAGAGTTGGTAGTTTAATAAGTCACACAATTATCAAATCAACTATCATTTGAAGAGAGATATTATGTGAGAACTTGATTATCCAATAGATAATGTTATACTTTGTTGAAAATGTTATGACAGTTTTGTGAATCAAGAGGTTGCAAAATTTGGAATTTTCATATTCAATTAGGGTTAATTAATTAGGTATTGAGAGAGAGTATTCAATCCCGCAGGACATCTAGGATCAATAAATAATTGGTTCAATAATAGTTAAGGGAGCATAATAATGAAAGAATAATTCCTAAGCATTCATCCTTGATCAACCTTACATTAAATTGGTAGCTCACTTATTGTTTGTTATTTGCTTGATTTTATTTAATTGCTTTAATTTTGGTTATTATCTTCACTCATATCATATTTTATTACATTAGACAAAGTTAAGTTCCATTTGTTTTAGCTAGTTCCTCGTGCGATTGATACCTTTCACTATTATAAGTTACAATCTATAAACTTGCATGTATTGGGAGTTTTACTAGATATAAAATTTTCTCAACACCTCCAATTAAGGTATTATATTCTCCTTATTGAGATCTTTCAGTCTTTCTTTTATTGTCCTCAGCTTTACGCTTAACCTATATCCTTTGGTTCCTGCAATCTCTAAGTTCATTCCTTCCTTTAGAATCCTCTTAAACTTTGGGTTGTCCATTAAGAGGTTAAAGACACTAAATGGTGTATTCCTTGTATTATCTAAAACGGTTAAATCCACTGTAATAAGACTGTGGTTTAAAGTATTAGGTTCCTCAAATCTTGCATTACTTATGGGAAATTGAGCTATCCAATCATCATTAACCATGCATCTATCGAGTTTCTTCAGCAAAAACCATCTTCCACTCTGCTTGTTGCTCCAACTATGCATACTTCCATAGTATTTAAGATATGTCAACCCAATGAACTTTGCTAGATCTTGTAACTCCTTACAATTTTGCTTTGCTTAATTTTTGCCACCCCAAGTCTCATTTGTATAGGGAGTGCAATTGAAACCCCCTATTACTGATTAAGGGGAAGTGATTGTATTATTGATTCTCACCAGTTCCTCCCATAGGGATTGTCTCCAGAACATATAGTTTGCTAACAATAATATTTCTGCTAGAGCCTTTAAGCATCATATCATAATTTATCATTTAGTCTGTACCAAACTAGTTTACCATCTCCATCTTCTAAGTATTAACACTTACTACAACTCTCACTCTTACATGTTTGTCATGGTTAGAAATCACCTTCCAGTTTTCCCCTAGAAACCATAAACAATAAACCTTTTTGTTTGAGATCAACTCCCTAACTGTTAATTGTTTATTTAGGGTATTAAGCCCTCTAACATTACAAACTTCCATCTTTATTACTACTACTTTTCACTTGAATTCTTCCTCATTGATTTCTTATTTTCTCTAGAGAGATTTCCAATAAGTTGTTTGGTTCCTAAAGTCTCTCCTTTCTTTATTGAAAGGGTCTTGTCTGCTGCATTATAATCTTTCTCCAACACTTTTTCCATTTGTTTAATCCTAGAGTTCCCTCTTTGTTCTACTAATAGAGTACTATCATCTTCATTTTGATCCTCCTCCATTACATTCACCACTTGCTTTGCTTGATTTGGAGTTTTGAGGTCATTATTGTCTTATTCCTAACTGGAATTATTTGTTTCCCCTTCCTCTATATTTACTCTTCCGATCTGCTCAACTTCCTCTCTTTTATCCTTATTCTCCTCGTAGTTCTCTTTTCCCTTTTAAAATCGTTCTCTCCTCCTTAATCTTTGGTTACTACATGTATGAAATTCTTACAAGATGTTCCTCTAAATCCCCATTCTTCTTTAACTTCATAATCTTTAAACAATATAGAAGTTTTTTGGAAATATCCACATTAATGCACACTCTAGCAAATCCTATTCTTCTCATCCTTGCAATGTTTTCATCCATTCCTAAGAGTTTCCCTATTTTGCTAGACATATAGCTTATCCCTTTCACAGACCAATGTTCCAAAGGGACTCTATGGAAATTAATACAAAGTGGGATTGTTTCCAGTATGCTTTTGTCTAGAGTTACCCCTAGATGCCATTTCTTCAGCAGAATTAGATGTCTTAGGACATGCCACAGTCCTACTTCTAATACTCTCTGAGCACTCTCATTTAAGTTAAACTTGAACACAAAAAGCTCATCTTCATTCACCACTGTGGTTACCAAACCCATATCTCTCTAGGCAAAGTTAACCCATTTGTTAACAATAAGAAATGCTAGTATTTTCTCAAGGAAAATAACTACCAAAAATGAGCTGTATTTTTTAACTCCAATTTGAAGCACCTCTAGAGGGGCTTAAATGGTTCCTTGCTTGTTATTTCACAAACCTTAACTTTCCCAAGGTTTTGGAGTTGCCAACAATGGAGCTCCAAGTAGTTTTCCTCTTCGCAAGTTCCTTTAGAGTATCAATAATTTGTATATCTCTGGTGTTTTAAGGAGGTGTGTGCTTGCAATTGGTAGGGTTCCTGTGGAAGTTTGTATAGCTTTTTTAAGGTTGGTTGGTGTCATTACTGGTAACGTTACTGTTTTATGAAGGCGGATGGTTATCAGGTAGGAGGTGGTACTTGTTGCGAGGGTTGGGGGGACAAGGCTGTCAGAAGGGTGTTACTTCGGGGGTAAGGCTATCAGAAGGTTGTTTTTGGGTTAGAGGAGGGAGACTCTCATCAAAAGGTTATTGCATTAGGATATGGATATTTCCATTCTCAACATTGTTTGTTGCTCTTGTCTTTAGCTTTTGAACCTTTGATCTTTTTATCCTTATTTTTTGATGCTTCCTTCTTACTTCTTTCTTTTTTTGTGCTCTTTAAACTTCCCTAAAGTTAGACAATACAAGGTAGATCCACGCCCGTGTTGTCAGCCATATTGCATTAGATTTGTTTTACATCACATGTTGCATTAGATTTGTTTTACATCACATGTCAACTGGCTATAAACCCCACTTTTGTTTTTCTCTCTTATTCCTTCCCTTTTGGTGTTGCTTACCTGGTCTTCTTCGGTGACAAACCCATCCATCCAACCTATTTCCTTAACGTTTCAACGAATTGAGGTAAGTTTTATACATTAACCATTATATTTTTAAGTTGTGAAACAATTTTGATAGAAATAGTTGCAGTATTCAATTTTATGGGGTTTGTGGTGTTGGGAGCCGATCCGGAAACTGGATCCCAACCAGAAAAGCAAAAGAATGGAGGAAACGAAACAACCGGAAAAACGAAAGGTGAAGGAAACGGAAGCGCATGGAAATGAAAATTTCGGATCGAAAACAAAATGCGGAAGCGAAAAGCAAAAACGAACTCGAATCACAAAGCAAGCGGAAACAAAGCATAAGAATCGAAAGCAAATGCGAAGCGAATACAGAATCGAAACGGAAACAAATGAAAGCGGAAGCAATAACTAATCGAACCAAACGAACAGATTTCAAAGCGAAACGAAATCAAGCAGAACATAT